>JAAAKM020073195.1:105325943-105403991 GCA_010016025.2 Alatinidae sp. Z8VKAUB7J3
TTTTTCAACGTAGTTGCCAGGAATGCCCCCCCCCACCGCCTTGTATTTTTCCGAAATGCATCTGACCGAAATTTTGAGATGGCCGTTTGTTGTCATAGAAACTTCGAAAAGGGCTCATTCGATCGGAAATTGAAATGGCTAATACCCTTTTCTATAGGAGAAAGTGATTGGAGGGCAACTAACACCCCTCAACAAAAATAACAAAATAACGTTTTCTTTTTATATTTTTTTCTTTCTCTCAACTTTCCCTTCACAGTCCACCAAGTTGATTTTAACTCAAACAAAACCCAAGCCAAAATATATGCTTTGGTTAACGACAAGTTAAATGTTAACCCAAGCCAAAATGCATGCTTTGGTTATATTTAAATTTGGTCGACTTGGGTTATATTAGTTGGTCAACCTTAGTCAACTTGGCTTACTCCATGCCTTTTTACCTAAGTTCTGCCCTAGGATGGATGGATCTATCAACAAGTCAAGTGACTACGTCTTATACAATCCTGAAAAAGACTTATGCCAGCCTTGCCTCTTGCTCAGACTATCTGTCTTCGCTTTTTTTCCAATTTTTTTTTTGTTTCATTTTTTTCATCACAGTTGACCGAGTTGATTTGAATTGAAACAAAGTTCAAGCTAAAATATATTATTTGGTATTATTCAAATTAGATCAACTTGGGTTTTACTAGTTAGTCAACTTGTTTTAAAGTTATAGACATTTGGCAATTGGTCTTTCCGCAAATCCAGTTTTTATGTGAAAATTGTAAAAGAAACAAAACAGGAAAAAGTGATGAAATTTTAAGTAGGATAGGAGCTATATACTTTAAATGTTACATGTTAATGTTACATGGTAAATGTTAATGTTACAAGTTAAATGTTAACAGAAGCCAAAATATTTGCTTTGGTTATATTTAAATTTGGTCGACTTGGGATATGTATTGTTATTACTCTCTTATTAAAAAAATATAGTCGTTTCTTAATATACTCTTGTTTTAATTGTTTGGACCTTATGTGCCATTTAGAATATGTTCTTATAGTTTGCGTGTTTTACCATCTTTCTCGAATTTACCTCCCCCCGTCCTTGTCCTAAGAAGCGTGTTTTTCCACAACAATTTTGCACACAGACATGGATTTAAGGCATAAAGATACATCCTTGGAGACCCAAAATTTAGATCTGAAGGAGTGTCCGGAGAAATCATGTGCACCCATGAGAAATAGTCTGTAATCCCTTTGTAAAGGAACTATGTTTTCGTAATGCCAAGCTTGTATCTGACATTCGATTAGTCTAGTGAATTTTTTCAGACAAGTTATGACGCATATTAAACACTTTTAGCTACAAGGTATTTTTTGGCAATTTAATCATATCCACAATCCCTTGGGCCTAAATGCGGTTTTGCATTGAACCAAGCAAAAAGTTTGCTGTTTCTCATCGCCTGTCTAATTGCTATTTTGCGATGGTTGCAATTTATTGCAGGTTTCGATAGTTTGAAAATAGGATCCGCGGTTTTCAGATAATAATTGTCAGCCGTTCATAAAAAATGACTTTGCATCCTGTTTTGGAATTGCTGTAATTATTAGGCAGACGAGGGTGGTGATGGTGGATTTGGCGTGGTAAACCATGCAAAAAATATATTTAGGCTATGGAACTGGTTTTATATAGGACTAACTATGGTTCGCCTAACGGGTTGCTGTGTATTTGAATTGAATTTGCTAAATTTAGGCATTGAAATGATATGTTTATGGAAAATACCAGCCTTTTTTACTAACGCGTTGGAATGTGATCTTCTACAGGCAGATTGTTCGAGGATGATTTCAGGGATTGTTTTTCCTTAATAAGATGATTTCAGAAAGCTATCCCCAGCTCTAATAGAACCAAATCCACTTCTATATCAAGTATAAAAAAAAGAACACAAAAAACAACAATAAAAGCCTTCAAAAATAAATAAAACGAAATGTAACATAATATACAATGACCACTACAGACTGCGAAGTACATCAATATAGACTGCGATACTACTGGTGTACATGATTTCTGAGAGACGACAACCCCTCGCTAGACTGCTATGCCCAAAATTAATAAAATTAAATTTTACGCTGTGAATAGTAAAAGGGTGATGAGAGTCACTTATTTTACATATCAATTATATAATTGTGTTCATGACCTTTCCCCTCACCATGTCACTTCTTTTGCATTATGAATAGCACAGATCGATAGAGCATAGCCTGAAAGTGTTATAATCCGTAGCAGGCTTATAATAGCCAAAGTAAAAATTCCCAGAGTAGAACAATGAGACTTAAATCCTGAATATCAATTATGACTTTAAATGCTTATAAACACGGTTTTAGATTGAATGAAAATTGTAAAATATACAATCAAAATTGGGGGTTTACGCCAAAAAAAACCCTTAGTTTTTATGAAGTTCCCTCAATGAATTTTTATATTTTGCCTGTTTAGAGAATTGACTAACTTAACCCCCCTCCCCCCCAAAAAAATACTACTAAACCATCGCTCCTCTGTTTTCATAGTTTTATTTCTTATTAAATCTTGGCTAATATAGATTTAGAAAACAATTTATGAAAAACAATTCCTAATTTAATCCTTTACTCTCAAAATGTATCTAGTGATTATTACATGGAATAACATAAAAATAAGTTCGTTCAAAGTAGGACTAAGGTCAAATTATTAGCGCTAATGATTATATTAATGCAAAACAAAACAGTGCAATATTTCTGAAAACATTTTATTTTGTACTAGAGATGAATTGCAAGTAGTCTAGAAATTTATTTCACTTGAACCCTATTATGCACAAAAAAAAAAATTTCAGACCGATTTTCCTACTAAGGCTGTGGGGGCCGTTTTAGATGTCTTTATAATATCGGCTGGAACTTGCATCTTTTCAATATCTACAATGCAAATATTAGCGTCGTTTAGGGGGGGCAAGGGAGACAGTTACCCCTCCTATAATCTGGAAAAACCGTTATATAGCCCATTCCCCCTGACTCTTCAGATGTAGACCTCTCTTTCTCCTCCCTAATAAAAATACCGGCGATACGCCTTTTCATATACGGAGTAGTTTCTGTTCGTTTACGTTTCTGTTAATTTCTGTTTGTTTATTTAATTTCATTACGAATAAAGCGAATCAATTTGATTAAATCCAGTACTTCCACCGTTTTGAATTTTTTTCATTTGTAACTAGGCAGCTTAAACTAGGGTTACTAATACTTTTAAATCAATTAGCTTGTCAGAATTGAAAGTGATTGCAAATTCGTACTCTTCAGGGGGATCACGTGGCTAAAACTGAGAGGACCCTCCATTGGGTCAGGGGAAAAGCGTTGACGAATACGCCATAAAATCCAACCAGGCTACCGATGAGGTCACCGTCATCACGGATTCCGACGGCGATGGGACGCCCGAGTCCGTGAAGACCATGCTTCGGGCGACGGCCATGGCTGCCCCGCCGCGACTCCTGGCGCAGCCCCAGTCGGGTGCAACCCAGGCAACGGCGGCCGGCATTCCGGGGACCACGATCGAGCTGTGGGAGGTCGACGTCGATGGCGACAAGGTCGGCCAGGACCCGCTAGGCACGGTCATCCTCGCGGCCACGGACGTCACCGGTCCGATCACGTGGACCCAAGGGCTCACCGTGGGTCAGTTCGTTCGGCTGTTCGATTCCCGGGCGGACACGACGCCGGGACCGGTGTACGAGGTGGAACCGAACTACCCCCGGGTGACCGAACTGTCGGAGTTCAGCATCGACGGCGACGTGCAGAACGTCATCACGGTCACCGGTACGGGGTTCGACGCCACGACACAGGTCAAACTGATCCAGTCCACGCCGGCGCTCGAACTCACCCTGACGCCGACGATTCAGTCCCCCACGCAGTTGACCGTGACGATCCCGATCCTCCCCGCGAGTTGGCTCGGTCGGTCACGTCTCCGCGCCTATACATCAGCCAGCCCTGCAACGGAGTTCGGCGGCGCGCTCATCGTGCATCGGTGACCTGCCTGCGAGGTAGTAGGGCTCCAAGCGAAGCGGGGCCCTGACAGGTGACCGGGCGTCGAGGCTCGAGTTGATGGCGATGCTGCCCCCCCGATACGCAGCACCTACGGAATCAGGCGCAGTTTCTTCAGCCCGTAGATCGCGAGACCCACGGCGATGGCGAGCAGGAGGACCCTCCCGACCGTCGCCACGATCAGGTTGTCGACGAGGTCGTCCAGACCGATCATGACGTCGCGCTCTCCGAGCACGACGGCCAGCAGCAACGACCCGCCACCCAGGAGGTAGAGCACGCCCCGGACCGCGTCGGCGTAGCGTGATGAACGGGCGCCGCGCTGCGGGTCCGCGGACGCGTGCCCCCCCACCGTGCTGGGATCCACGCCCGCCTTGACGAGCTTCGCGTCCGTCTTGCGACGGGCCTTCTCGGCCTTCTCGATGGCCTTCTGGCGCTTGCGCTCCTCCTTCGCCGCGGCCTTTCGGGGATCGCTTGCCATGCTCCGTGGCTCGACTCCCGGCGCGCGGCGGGCCCAGCGCACGAGCCAGGGGACGGAGTCGCGCCGCGGAACGAAGCGGGGTTCTGGGGTGTCTCAACGATGACTACTATTGGCTTGCAGACCGCATCGCGGCCGCCGTGAATTCAGGCAGCCTGCCCGCCCATCATCTGGCGACCGGCCTGGCTGTGTTGGAAGCGGCTCGCGCACGCCATCGGCATCAGCAGATGGGTGATGATCATATGCAGGCGGCGTTGCGAACCTGGATGAAACGAACCCGTCAGGTTCGGTCTGATCAAAACGCCAACCACGCTCAGACCCTGGCCGCTTTCATGCAGCGGGAAGCTGCGCCCAAGACAGCCCCGGCGCGCGCGTCCACCGCCTTGGTTTTTTCTCCCCGGCCGCCGCCCGACGAAGTCGTCGTGTATTTCCAGTGGCCACGTACCGCCCAGCTGGGCCGCCGCGCCTGGATTCTCTCGGAAGACGGAATTCGAACGGTCGAGTTGGACACCGAAGGTCAGTCACAGGGTTTGTTCGAGCTGTTGGACAACGAGGTACGCAGACCCCAGGGCACCGCCTTGAGCGCTACCCTGGCCCGTCTTGATCAACTCGTACTAGCGCCAGTTTTGAACGCCCTTCCCCACCCCACCGAGCGCCTGATCCTGATTCCCGATGGCGCCTTGCTTGCAATACCGTTTGGGGCGCTCAGGGCACAGGAGGATGGGCCGGTGTTCGATGTGTATCCGTCTTGGGCAGCGTTTGAGTCTCGTCCAACCAAGACCGTTGGGGACACCGCTACGATCTTTGCCAACGTGCTGCCACCAAGCCAACCAGCGCCGGGGACCCACCAGCTGCGTCCCCTGCCGGCGCTTCCCGCAACGGCCGCGGAAGCGCAAGAGATCCAGGCTCTCTTAGGTGACCGCGCCATCGTTGTTACCGGGCCCAACGCTGACGAACACACTGCCCTGGCGTCGCTAACCGCCAACCAGCCGTGGGTACACTTTGCAACACATATGGTGGTGCGTCCCACCGCCCCACTCAATGCGGCGCTGCAACTGAGTGGCAACAACATCAGCGATGGTTGGCTGAGTGTGGGCGAAATCCAGGGCAGCGAGATTCCGCCGAAAGTGGTGTTGTTGTCAGCTTGCGAGTCGGCCTCAGGTCGGCGTTTGGCAGGCGAGGGGCTGATAGGCCTGACCACTGCCCTTCTCGATGGCGGCGCCGCCGCAATCGCCGCCAATCTCTGGCCGGGCGACGATGTTTATGCGGCACAGTTTGTCAGTCGATTCTACGCGCACGAAAGAGATAGTACGATATACATATGCTATAATTGTTGTGCCAGACTTGGTTAGCGGGAGATATTCCGAAACACTCATGCCAGAAAGTCCTATGTGATGACATTACTGTTTAAATAACAACAGAATCGCTAATTAATGTCCCCCCAAACGCGAATTTACAATCAAGTTTTATTATGGCTAACATCACACAAAAATTGTTAGAAGAGTTAAAAAAAAATTAAATGGTAAATTGGACGCTATTATTCCTAATTGGACGCAGAATTAAGCAATAAGCTTGACGGAGTTGCTTCTGATAATGCGTCGACGAGAACAGCAGGTATTGCTAGAGATGTGAAAATCCGTAAATCCAAAAAAAAATCAGCGAGTGTGTCGATAAATGCCCCACCCTAGAAAAAGAGCTTCCACTTATCGACGTGAAAGATCGTCGTATGAATCTTACTGACCGCGGATTACTACCAGAAGGGCCAATTAAAAAACAAGTTGAAGATAGCATAATTACATTTTTTAGGGGGCAGTTGGGTATGAGCAACGGCATATCGATAACTAAGTGCTCGTAACGGTTCACTTACTGCAAACATCACAAACAGGCGAAGTAATCAAACCAGCAAAAGTAATTTCCTTTGTTCATTTCATTATGCTCCGAGAGTCAAGTCTAGTCCATTATAAGCAGCTCAAAAAAGCTCAAAGGCGATGGAGATATTTTCTCTACGGACCTGCCCTTTCCTATTAACGTCATGTCGAACTCCCTACTTTTGAAGACGAAAGAAATGAAAGAATCACACATCGTTTCTTCTAGAGCGCATGCGATGGATATAAATGTATGGTTAGAATCAAAGAAGGTGATTCTTCACCTTGTGAAAAGATTGATAAGTAATGATTGCACCAGTGACAGCTGTGGTGCGTGATAATAAGATGATTATTAGTGTAAACCACACAAGTGCGGCTGATTAATTGTGTTAGTTACACGCAGAAAATGCGTCCACGAGTGAGGCGCGGTGCAGGTTCATATGCGGTATTAGTTCATTGCTGTTTGTTTTGCTTGTTCATTTCTTTTCTGTTGAAATTTGTCTGCCTTTTCATTGCATTCAGTGCTTTGTGCAACTTGGACTACTTACTTTTGTTCTGTCTGACTTCACTATCGCCATTTTTTTTTCTATTCTTCTTAGGCCTAAAAATCAGGTTCGGTTTTTGCTTTATATATCCCTTTCAGCTCACATGTCGTGGATCAACACATCCGAAGCGGGCGCGCCAATAAGCGAACCCAATTTTTCTTCAATATTGGTGATCGCGAGTTTGTATTCGGGTTTCGCTGCTTTGGCATCCTTGAGGTCCAAAGCAAAGAGAGAGGCGCCGATGGAATCACCCACCAACAGCACACCGTCCGGTGTGAAAGTCAAAGCACTCATGGACTTAATGTCAGCCTTGCCTTTTTTAAAAATGGGTTTCAAGGGAGAGGCCGCCATGGCAACACTTGCCGTAAGGATGACCGAGAACAAAAACATTCGCTTCATTGAACATCTCCTTCAGAATTTGGAAAAGGTCGGCTCATTTGATAAATAATGCAAAGGCGCAATGAGTTCACAGGCTTGGCTCGGAGCCTATTACGGACCAAAATGTCCGTTGCGAGACAACATGCGATTTTAATTGATACCGACTCCTTGGTGTACGCATCCCTTTGTCCCCAGGTTTTACCCATGCCTTGCCCGGCATCATATCCGAATGGGGTGACGAACCATTTTCCTGAGGGAAAGCGCTGCGCATCATTGTTTTTAACCTACCGGAAGAAACGAATATTCCAGCTCAGCAATCCAATGCAATTAAGTCGCTTTCACCGCATAGTCTTTGCCGTAGAATTTGCTGGTGATGGCGGTGTGGAATTCAATGGCCTTGATGGGTTCGTATTTGGGATTGGGCAAACCGGGCAAGACCTGAAGCCATTCATCCTCCCAAAGATAGACGGCAATAGGAAAGGAAAACCTTGGCAAAGCCTGGTCTTTGGGCTCTCTGGGAGGACTGACCCTGTGGGTGGTTGAAGGCAGCCGGTCATTGGTCATGCACTGCATGTAATCGCCGGTATTCAGGATTAAAGAGCCCGGTGGCGCCTGGAGCCGAACCCATTTCTTTGTGTTGCGGTTGAGGACTTGAAGTCCTTCAATTTCCGGTGCGGCCAACAGCGTAAACAAATCAACATCTTCATGACCGAGGATTCGTGCTGCGCCGGAGGCCAAATCCCCTTCACCAAGCGGCGGATAATAGTTGAGTCGCAGGCCAAAATTGGTTGCCGTCAGCCTTTGATCAAATAGGTGGGGATCGCAATCGAAATACCGCAAGATACTCTGCATGATCGGTAAAAACAGAGGTTCATGCCGCGAAACATAATTGCGGCAAATAGGTTCAAATTTGGGATTTGGCCAAAATCGTTCAGGGCTTAAAAGGGCGTCGTTAAGTTTTTTGATACGCCCTTTTCTTTTAGTGTTGAGAGCACAAGTGTACTGGCGATGTTAATATTGAAGCCAAATGGAAAATCTAGCGTAACTTAGCGAAGAAGATTCATTTGTGATTGCACGGGCAATGTACGGTGGACTCTTTGGAAAATTGAGAGGGAATTGGAAAAGAAAAACTAGGTCTTCGCCAAAGCGACTTGATAGCTTATTCTAAAGAAGCTCTTGTGAAAGCGTATTCCAAGTAGCTCAAATGAGCTTCTATAAAAAAAAGAAAAACTAATATCAATCGACAAAAAGGTAATATATGAATGCCACTACTAGTACTAATACCACTGATACTTTTACTAATACTGCCACTGCTATTAAACTACTCCAGCTACTACTTCAATAGCAAAAACTTGAAAGACTTTGAGTATTCGGGTGAAAAGGATGTGAAAAGGGGTCAAAAGCGCACATCAATAATATTTTTGGAACGGCTTACCGTGTCAAGGTAAAACTTCCGGGACATCCTGAAAGCGATATGCAAATGACCAAAAGGTAATATGCTGATGCTATTACCGCTATTAATACTGCTGCTAATACTGCTACTACTACTACTAATAAGAAATCAACACTGGAACTTCTTCTACTACCACGCAAACTACTATAATAATAGTACTATTATATAATAACAGTAATAATAGTATAGTATTAATTATGTATGATAATAGAACGTTTTTGACTCGATGCAGGTTTTGTTTTAGCTTAATGTACATGCATATTAATTTTACTTTTTTTGGCTTAATGGCTTTCTCAAAGTTTTGATCGGCAGTTTTGAGAAAAAAGGGAGGGGGAGGCGCCTCATTGCCCTCTAATTTTTTGGTTACATAAAAAGGCCACTAATACTTTTCATTTTATATACGAACGGTTTTATTAGTAATAAATACACGTGACTTACAAAATAAACTTACGCAGTGAACTTCTAAATTCGTATGTTTTTATTACGTATATGAGGGGCTCACCTATCTAATCTACAGCCCTTGCCTTGATGGCTTCAAAGAGGGGGTTACATTACCAAAGACGTAAGTACTGAATCTCTTAACAATTCTGAATAATATAGCAAAATAAAATTGTTGATTTGACATATTTTGGGAATGATTAGCTTGGGGATGGGCTCGTTGCCCCCGATCTCTTTTGACTATTAAAAGGGGACCAGAACTCCGGCATTAACCGCATGGAAACAATTGATTTATCCACCCATCCACGTTTCATGATCCAGCTTCTCTCGTCATGTCACCCGGCAACGAGGTACAAGTGCTTGGCCGTTTACCGGCGCCCCGGTGAGCTTGGCGCGGATGTGTTCATTGAAAATCGCCGCGACCAAGACGGTTTGCGGGACGCGAACCCCGGAGCGGAGCGGGCGAGCCCGCGAACATCCGGAAGATTGACCATCATCTCGCGCAGTACATCATCGAGCAGCGACCGGGTCTGATATATGTCCCCGGCCATCCGGCCGGCGCGAAACAGAGCACTCAAGATGCCCAGCGGAGAGACGGGTATCCCTCCGTCACCCCGTGCGCCGGCGGCATTCGCCGACCACAGAATCTCCGCGTCACCACCTATCCGTTTCAAGGAAAGAGAGAGCGTCAACCGACGTTCCGCCCAAACCAACGCATAGGCCAAGGCGGCTCCGCCGACCTTCACTTCCAGCGCATGGTTACAACGCACCTGATCGGCTAGAATCGCAAGATCACGGGGGTCTTGAAGATCCAAGGCGAGATGTCGAACCATCCGGTCTCGAACAGCGCCGGCGACCACACGATTAAAGCGAACCGTGAGAAACCGCTCGACCGCCTCATCGACCAAACGAGGAGGTAGACCGTTCCGTTCCGTCGCTTGAGCCGGCAGCAGAACCACGCAGCCGGGCGGGTCACGCAGGAACGAATCCCTTGGACCAGGCTTGTCTTGCCCTCGTTGCCACGTTGCGGGTGGCATGGTTGTCAGAGGAGTCGCCACGGCACCGGCGCCACGTGTATGTGTCGGCGCGCAGGCGTGGGTCGCGACCGCGATGAACATCGCCGTCATGACGCCGATTGATAGGCGGCGCGGGATCACGACGGCCCACAGCGCCGCGCCGGATCAATCTCGATGCGCCCGGCGACATCGCGCCCGTCGATGGAAACCGCCAGAACCATCACCCGGCGGCCCGCGATCGCGTACCGCGCGGTGACCCTCTCCGCCTCGCGATATCCCGCCCCGGCAAGACGGGAGAGGCCGCCCAAGAGGCGCGCGTCAAAGGCCCGCGAAAGTAGCCGAGCCGGCCTGCCCTCCTCGCCGCCATGACGGGACTTCAACGCCGTGAGGATCTCGATCTCTCGGCGTGGGGACTCCCCGATAACGGCACGCAGGAACCCGCTATGACGATCCATGTCATGGCATTTGCTGGCGTTGTCATCGCAGGATCCTCGTGGTCTTTTCAGATACCGCCAACGATCCGTCCTCGCGGCGAACCTCCATAACAATCTCATAAAAAATAAGTGGCCCCGAACGGCCTTCTTTTTCATAGATGTCGGTCAGGGTACGTGTTGCGGTCAGCACGTCCCCGGCCTTGATTTTACCCTGATAAGTGATTTCCAGACCGCCGGCCATGGCTTTTTCAAGAGGAAATTTTGGCAGCAACTTGTCGATGGAGACACCGTCCGGTGACAGCTCATGCAGTTCCACAACATCCCAGAACAACGCCACATGATAGAGCGGTGGTGCTTCATCACCGTCCAGATAACGCCGCAGCTTCTGGCCGGTGGCGATGGCATACTTGCGAATGTCACGCCGGGTCACCACCTCGGTATGTGGCGCACTCTGCTTGCCGATATTGGCTAACAGCTCTGTACTTAACAGGTTGCTCATACCTGGCGCCCCTGTTGCTGCCAGTACGGGTCGCGCAATTCACGCTTGAGAATTTTGCCGGTTGGCGCCTTTGGTAAGGTGTCGGCAAAATCTATCGAACGCGGCTTCTGATACGACGCCAGGTGCTCGCGCGCAACATCTATAATTTCCTGCTCAGTTGCCACCTCTCCGGGTTTCATCACCACCACAGCTTTCACGGCTTCGCCCCATTCGTCATCAGGCACCCCAAACACAGCGCACTCCAGCACCCCGGGGTGTTGATGAATGGCTGCTTCCACCTGGGTGGAATAAATGTTTTCTCCGCCGCTGATAATCATGTCTTTAGCCCGGTCAACAATAAAAACATAACCCTGCTCGTCCCAGGTGGCGACGTCGCCGGTCCACATCCAGCCGTCTCGAAGCGTTTCCGCGGTCAGTTCGGGTTTACGCCAGTAGCCCAGCATGTTGGCCTCGGATTGAACGACAATTTCACCCGGCGTGACACCGTCGCGCGGCACGGCCCGACCATTTTCATCCACTACCCGCACGCGGGTCACAAACCCTTCCCTGCCGCATGAGTTCAACCGTTGGGTGTTTTCTCCCTGTACCGCCGCGGCATGATCTTCCTGGGACAGAAATGTCATGGTCATGCCTTCCGTCTGGCCGTAGCCCTGGATCAGCGTGCAGGGAAAGTTTTCCAGCGCGGCTTTCACTACCGTGGGCGGCATCGGGCCACCGCCATATTGAATGTTGCGCAGGCTCGCTTTGGGTTTCATTTATTATTTAATCGTAATGTTTGATAGTTTTGAGTTTGATTATTGTTGTTTTCTATTTCTTCTTATTTTAAGTTTAATAAGGCCTTTACTTTTCTTTAGGAAACTTCTTTTTCGGAAAGTTTTCTAAATTAATTATCAAAAAAATCGATCAGGAACTATATTTTAAAAACCAGTTTTTTCAGCTGAAAGTAAGGAGAAACATTAAAACTTAAAAGGAACAGAAGTTATTACGTGTATGAAGGGGTTGCCCCCTTCTCAATACCAAACTCTTTACGCTAAGGTTGACTTTTTGTCCAAATTCTTTAATGACGACTCCTAAAATACAAGGGCTATCTAATTAGAACAATAAGAAGCTTTTTTAAAAGTACTAAAAGCTTTTCGTGTGAAGAGCAAGGCATTGAGAAGCCCTATAACCATACTAAGCAACAAATTTAGAAAATCTTCGCAAAGATGACTGATACATCTCACTGATAAATAATTTAGATTATAATTCGATAGAAGCTCAGTATCTGTATGCTCTAGTTTCAATGCTTGGATTCTTCACATGATTCTTCACTACAAACAAGAGTATGTTTACTGCAGTCTACTTAAATTACATTAGGTTCAGTCAGGCACGTTTCGAGGACTTTATTTTGGCCTTCAAGGAGGGTAGGGGGAGGGCTCTTAAAAACGAGAAAGGCAGAAAATCTGGGGGTTATATTGGAACATTCGAAACATTATCGTGATTAAGAGGAAATTTCGACCCAAGATTTCTACATGTCTAATTTGGGCGAAGTGCATTTTCTGAAGTTTTCAAAGTTACTATTAGTACAAATTAACTGGAATCATAAATTTTTCCATGCCTTTATGAACTAGGTTGTAAATCGTCCATTAGCCAAGACATTTCAGGAGCGTTTGAAGGGCTCATAGCAAACTGATAAATAAATTTACTCAGATTTATTTTTGCTTATTGCTCTGAAATTTTTACCGAGAGTTATCATTCATCATTGGAAACTGTTTTTACAGTTGCAATTTGGTCTTTGGCAACTATCAATAAAGGTGAAGAACGTGATATTAACCGATTAACTTTAAGAGCAAGACCGTATCCAGTAAGGGGGGAGGGCACTAGGTTTTACCCCGCCCCCACAGGAAAAAATTACCCAACTCGAAAAGAGTTACACAAGTGCATATATACAAATTTTTGATACGTTATCTGAAGTCCTTAAAGTGAACAGTGCAGAATATCTTAGTTGTGACATTGAAGCTCTGCAAAACGTGCTTCAAAAATCAGACTCGGTGCGAATTATGTGTCATTAGTCCGCTTCGAAGTCGCTGAAAATTCCGCCTCTCCGTGAGCAGAGATACGAACTTATCCTCAAGTTTGGACTCTCACTATTCACGAGTCAGAAGCATCGTTCGCTGTCGGCATTTTCTTGTCCCCGAAACAGAAATGAAATCAAACCACTGAGGTGCCGCACCGATCGTTTTATGGACTCATGTTCCTTTTTTCTTTGTCAGTGCATTTAATTGTTCTTAATTCATTCCCCTTATAATTTATTGATATTGTAAAAATAGCATAATTTAATTGCAGTCTAGGCCAAAATTACGAAAGCTTTTTTATTAAATGGATCTTGAAACCTATTTCTCTCCAGAATGTCTGTTTTTCAAATTATTTTTGTTAATTTCATTAATTAATATTATGGTAATTATACTTTTATATAATTATTGTTATTATATTAATTAAAATTTACTAATTAATATTGAATATTTTTATTTAATTTTCAAATTAATGATAAAGTCGTAGTTTAGCCTTAGTGTAACGGCAAAGGTAGAATTACGGCATTGGACTTTACAGTCTGTACCGGCGGTGCTGATCTCCTTTTCATGGCCCTTCAGACAGGAAGTGTAATGGAGGGTTGTGGGCCAACCATCCTGTGGTTGGCCCCCACTGTAGAGAAAAGCAATCTGTAGAGAATTAGCCCCTTAATGTAGAGAAAAGTAGGTTAAACCAGATACTATGATTATGGGAAACCAATGAGACTGGAAACCCAAAATTATTTTTGACATTGACATTCTGTATGTAACCCGTATAAACCTAATGTTAATAATAAAAAAAAAACTTGTAGATTAAAACATTATTTTTGTATTATCTTTGCGTCAAATATTGAGAACCTTGGTATTGTATTGATCAAATAAATTTGGACAGTTTATTTCTAAAAAAGAAGGAATTTGAATTGAATACTAGATGATAAAGAACCGTTAACTTCTAAAAAGGACATCAATTTAAAAAAAATAAAAATGCTGCATTCCAATTTTTTTTACATATATGTTTTGTTTTATTTTACCCTACAAAAAGTAAGCTTCAGCTCTTATCCAGTGACATGACCAACGGGGTTTTTTGCTCCTTTTTTTTTAGAAAGAAAATAGATTCCTTGAACCGGCTCGGCCGAATATTCAAGCAACAGCAGATCGTGATCGCCACGCATATGCATAAGCTGGTCGTAGTTGCCGCCGAGCAGCAGGGTGTCGCCGGGCTCCAGCCGGATTTCCGACAGCGGCATGCGCGCCATTCGGCTCTTGCGCTGTACGCCGAAGACCGAGATGCCATAGCGGGCGCGTATGCCGGAGAGCTGGATTGTGCGACCGGCGAACCGCGACCCGGGTGCGAGCACAGCCTCTGCAAGGTGGTAGTCCGGACCCGGCCGGGGCGTATCGACGCCGTCTTCGGGAACTTCGCTGCTGTCGGTGGGTTCATCCGGGTCTGCAATGGCATTGCCATGCGCAAGCGCGCGGGAAAACGCGCGCCTCGTTCCGGTCACCACAAGGGTGTCGCCGGCGGACAGCGTAATGTCCTCGAACGGTGGCAGGATCGGAACGTCACGACGATGCATCAGGCGCAACGTGAGATCGCGAATGCCTGGAAACATGCCGGCGCGCGATTTCAAACCAATGAACGGATGCCCCGGGACGATCGGTATCTCGCCGATGAATTGCGCCCCTTGAGTGGAGTGATCACGGACCATGTCCGAGGAGCGTTCGCGCATCATCCACGGCATGACAAAGAGAACGGAGATGCCGCCGACGGCCGCCAGCATCAGTCCCATTCCGGTCAGATCGAAGAACGATAGGGTGGCCCCGTTGTCCTGAGCAACGCCAGCGGCGATCAGGTTGGTGGACGAGCCCAGCAGTGTGGTCATGCCGCCGAGAATGCACATGAAGGAGAGGGGCATGAACGCGCGGAAACCGGGATAACGCCGTTGCGCCGCGATCACCGTCAGGATCGGAATGAAGATCACCACGACCGGTGTGTTGTTGAGAAACGCGCTCAGTACACCCGCAGCAATGATGACGAGAAAGATCGATCGCCGGCCACTGGTTCCGCCCAACCGGCCGAAAGCCCGGGCCGGGCCGTCAATGGCATCTGTAGCAAAAAGCCCTTGGCCGACGATCAGCAGAGCAATCACCGTTGCAAGTGCCGGATCCGAGAAGCCCTTCAGCAAAACCGCCGGTGTCAGCGTCGTTCCTTGCGCATCGGTGTAGGGGAAGAAACCGAAGAGCAGCAGCAGGACCGAAAGGGACCCCAGCGACACCGCCTCCATCGACATTCTTTCGGAGGCGTAGGCAATGACGGTGGCGCCAATAATGACGAAGGAATTGGGAAAGCCGGGAGAATCAGCTGAAGAAGGTTCTAGTATGCAGGAGGAAGGTGGAGATGAAGAAAAAATCAGTCACTCTGGCCAAGATAGAGGCCAAGAGTTTCAGACTAAAAGACAGCCTCCCCCCCCCCCCTCTGGAAAAAAGAAGAGGGGTCAGGAATCAAGCATGTATTAAGTACTTGAAGTAACATAGCTCTCATGCAAGAGGACAGTGAAAAGGCTGACAAGCACAGGAAAGATGTGAAAGACCTATAGGAATAAAGCATATACATGATGCAGGAGGCATTAAAAAGGAAAGATATGTAGATATTATGTAAGGCAGAAAACAGAAAAGAAGTCGGTCCCAAAGTTCAACAGATTAAACATATGCAATATTGACGTCTCATTTACTCGAAGTTTTTACCTATACCTTATTTTTGTATAACATGTAAAAATTTTTGTGACAATGTATTTATCCCAAGTATCATCAATAAAAACTCTGAAATTTCATGTGTGATTTCACTAGCTCATTTGTATTCAACCTTTAATCTTTAGGCTATTTTGAAAACCTATGAATAAGCAGAACAATTCAAGTTTTCTCATTGACCGGTTAAAGACAAAAATTGTATTTTTACATTCATAGAGCTATTATATTGGTAGGATGTAGAATAGGAATGTGTTATAGATTTTCTATGAGAGAAGCATGTTTCTACTCCACAAACCTGACGTTTGTCCTTGAAAACGTATCATTGCAGTAATCATCAGTGTCAAGAGTCAAAGGTGTAGTATCTTCACTAAAATGCCATTCCTTAACAAGGTCACCATCCATAAGACATAGGTTGTGCAGGACACAGCAGGCCATTATTACATAGGGCATGAACTCCAGGATCACGTTTAAGTGTTGCAACAACCACCAGCGACCTTTGAGAAGCCAAACGCAAGCTCTACTACTACGTTCAGCTGAGTGTCTAGAATTGAAGCGTTTTTGTTGTTGCGTCAGCCTTCCAGTAAAACGATACGGTATTATCAGTCATGGTAACAATGGATAGACAGAGTCACCCAGAATGTACAATTCCCTGTCGGGGAACCTGCTGGTAGGATTTGTTGAAGTTTATTCATACAGCCCATAGTTTCTGAAGACTTTACCATCATAAGTGGGACAGTCTTAAATCGTATCTGTGGTCTGATAATTCTTGCCCTTTTGATGTCATAGGCTTGACGGAAACATTGTCACTTAAAAAGGACACTAGAACTTTTATTTTTCGTTCGAATGAGCCCTCTTGCGATATTCTAGGGCCACTTGTTCGATACGATCGCCCCTGAGAAAAAACACTCAGCTCTGATCTTTCCTCCGGCAAGAAATACAAAATCCTACATTTTTGTAGTTATGAGCTTGAAACTTCTACAGTATGGGTCTCTGATACGCCGAATCTGGTGGTGTGATTTTCATTAAGATTCTATGACATAATTCAACGCAGTTCTCTTGATGTATCAATTAGTATCAAAATTCCGTTTTTTAGAGTTTCGGTTACTATTGAACCGGATCGCTCCTTACTTACAGTTTGTCACCACGAACTGTTTGACTAGAACTTCTTCTTAGCTGAAAAAGCATTAGTTCAAAAAGATATCTAAATAAAATAAAATAAAACTATGTCTCTAGTTCTGCCTCCAGAGTCTAATGTACTCATCACGTGCACTTTATTCATCCAACTTGTCAGGGTCACCCATATCAGACGTGGCATTAGCAAAATCTTCATCTATGGCATCGGGTAGATCATCTTCGTCTGTATATTATCTCTTGCTCTTAGGGCCGGTCCTAGACGTTTTTTTGTATTGTTCGGCGTCCCTCCCCCTGGTAGACCGAAATATAATTAAACTCCCTTAAAGTAAGGTGTGCAGGGTTTTCTAGTAAAAAGTGTAACAATAAATTCATTGCTAAATTTGCTTGACGGGTACGACGGTGTTGAAGTCCTTAAGAATTTTTGCAACGCTTTTGATTCCTTTCCACCTTCCACCAAATGCTACAATTTTCTTTCCTCTTTTATGCTCCCGAAGGCTTTTTACTACTTGGCATAATGTATAATTTGTTTATATTGTGGCCTAGCAATGACAAATTACTATACAGCAATACAGTTCCATGACGTATTATTAAAATTACAAATCAATGTACAGCTGTTCACATTGGTCACTCAAGTCAATGTGACGAATTCAGTGTGAATCGGAGGTGAAACTCTGATTCAGGATCCTGTGTCGTCATGAGGACGACACAGTACATAGCCATGTATTTCCGGTCAACAGAAATGATTATATTAATATGGTTTGATTATTTCAATGGTAAACATATAGCGATCGAATTTAAAATTCATTAAATTGTGGTCATTTTGCAATAATAAGAATAACTGATAGAATATTTTCACTGTTCACAAAAACTGTAGGCACTGAGCTGTGACAACTTTTGATTTTTAATCCATATACTTGAGCATGAAGAAGACATTGGATAAAGGGTTGATTCAGGTATATTTATGTAATGTGCAGAAGGGAGTGGGAGTGAGTTTGAAGAGCCGTATTGGTACCGGCCAGCCTATAGGCCTTAAACTGCTAGGGACAGGCAGCTCAAGTACCCGCGCTTCCCGTAACATTTCATTGGAATTACGTAGTTTCATAAGGAGAACCCTTTGGTAGCTGATGGGAGGAATTTTATTTTTAATTAAAAAAAAGGGTTATAAAGTGTCTGAAGTTATCAAGAATTGTGCGTGTTTTTTTTTTGTGCCCTTTTTCTTTTTCTTTTCATTTTTTAATACTCCTCTTTAATGCATTTGTGTTGTATGCAGAGGGCAACAATAAATTATCATTATTATTATTAGGATAGACGTATACCCTTATCATATCAGTTATGCAGTTCTGTTCGAAATTTTTTACTTATTAGGGACATTTTTAGTGCTTTCGTCAGCCACTACTTTGCGTTTGGCGCTATGAGTTTTCTATTTCTATCTTTACATGTTAAATCGCAGAAGATCCGACCCTTATCAGTTACCCATACTGCTTTGGTTTTACCCATAATCTCCTGTACATTTTATGTCTCATGTGCCGAATAAATCAAATGTTTCATCTAAATCTAAAGAGAATAAAGCAAAATCCTATTATAGGCTATATATAGTTGACTTAAAAAATGGTATTTTAAATAAAAATGTTTTTAAAAGTACATAGAAATGAAGTAAAACCTGCAAATATGACTGAAGAAAACTTTTTGCATATTATAAAGTAATAATTGTCTTATTCTAGTGTTTTTTCCTGTATATCTAGCCCCATTAAAGATGGACGCAATTGTCAGGGTAGCTACCATTATCCTTAGAAAAAGTATTGATTGGGAAACTGAATGGGACTATCCTTTTGCTATTATAGTATTTCCTTCAGAAGAGGGAATAGACAAGAATATTATTACCCTGAACAGCTCCAGTGAGGACCGGTAGATTGGTAGACATTTTGATTGATTTAAGTTTTGGCTGTGAAAGGGAAATAGGAAATCGCAGCTCACTATAAACAATTTGTATAGCATTTCTATCGATTTCAGTGCATTCTGCCAAATCCAATGAATTGTATTAGTTTCAAAATGGTTTTCGTCTGTTTCTTTTTCAAGCAGTTAATGTTGTTTAATCGGGTTGCGAAATACTTGAAATGGCGTGGGAAATGCTCCCGCAGGGCGAGCCCCAGTTTGGCCATGTCGCGGGCGGTGGTCTTCTGCTTCGAATTGGGCAGTCCCGAAGCGTTCTGGAACGTCGTGTTCTTCATGCCAAGCTGCCGCGCCTTGCGCGTCATGATCTGCCGGGCGAACTTGCCTTCCGTTTCGCCAAGGAACTCGCCGACCGCAGCGGCGACATCATTTGCCGACTTGGTCACCAGCAGATAGATCGCCGCTTCCACCGAAATGGTCTGGCCCGGGCGGAAGCCAATCTTTGAGGGTGGACGGCCAGCCGCATATTTCGAGATCTTGATTCGCGATGACTTCTTTATGCGGCCGCTCTCAAGTGCGTCGAACAGCATGTAAAGCGTCATCATCTTGGTCAGCGATGCCGGATAACGCGGTGCATCGGCGCTTGAGCTGTAGAGTCTTTTGCCAGAATTCGCAACAACGACGATAGCCGCATATTTGGGGTTCGACATTGCCGGCTGGACAGCCAGTGTGTGCGCCAGGACAACCAGCAGCGACAACGTGAAAAAGCTGAAAACTCGATGGATTGCCGGAATTGAGCGGATTGCTGAAGCCAGAAGCACGGGAAGTACCTGATTACACGTTGATCCTCGACGCGCCGGCGTGTTCGCCGAACTCTGATCCGGCAAGCTAGTCAATCAGCGTTACCAATCCGTTTATGGTAACCGCTCCGTTGACTCCGTTGTGTCGATTTGTCGAAAATTTTTGCAATGCAGCAGGTCACACTTGACAAATGGTGCAGTGCACACTAAATGCGTCGCACTGCAACAATTCCCGATGCGCATGTGAAAGGTACCCCCGATGATCAACACCTATGAAGAAGTCAACAAAGTTGGCAAAGAGTGGATGGACAACGGCCTGAAGTCGTTTGCTGCCGTCTCCAAGGGCTTCCAGGCCATTGCCAGCGAAGCGAGCGAGTATTCCAAGACCTCCTTCGAGGCCGGATCGACCGCGATGGAAAAACTCGCCGGCGCCAAGTCGTTCGACAAGGCGATCGAAGTCCAGACCGACTACGCAAAGAACGCCTACGAAGGTTTCGTCGCCAATGCCACCAAGATCGGCGAGTTGTACGCCGACATGGCCAAAGAGGTTTACAAGCCGTTCGAAACCACCGTTTCGAAGACCAAGTAACTCCTCAGCAAATTTGCGGTCGGCCTGACGTATTCGTTGGAGGTTTGTAATCAACACAAGTTTGAGAGCTTATAGTACTTTATGTTTGATCTTCACTTATATTTAATATTAGCGTTGGTTTTAACCCATGATGATATCAAAAGATACCAATCAAAAGGAGTGACTTATAGTGTGCCTCATAAAAAGTAAGATCGAAAGAATTCAATAAAAGCAATGCAAATCTTTCTCAAGGTTTGCGGGCCAATTTCTGGACCTTTGAATTCCAGTGCTGCAACTGGAATATTTAGACATTTGAACGCGAGTAGTAGCTGTTGACGGTTGCTATTAGATTGTATCGCTAGAGCAGTACTTTTTTATACTCATTTGTTTTCTATTGTGCAGGTTATAATGGCTACAAATCGTGCAGACACTCTAGACCCAGCATTGCTTCGTCCTGGTCGTCTCGATAGAAAAATTGAATTCCCCCTTCCCGATAGACGTCAAAAACGCTTGGTTTTTCAAACTATTACGTCCAAAATGAATCTTAGTGATGAAGTGGACTTGGAGGAATATATTGCTCGACCTGATAAAATCTCTGGTGCAGATATAAACGCCATCTGTCAAGAGGTATGCTATTGCTCTTATTATTTTTGTTGCTGTCGACACGAATCTTGGTAAAATAAAATAAGTAAAATATAGTTATGCAAGTTCATCCGCTACCTGAAGAATTAACCGTGTTCCAGCTCAGTGCCGCCCCTTGGTTTAATGCTTATGTGCACCCCTTATCCTCGTTTTGTCACAGATGACATAGCTTCTTCAGCCTAAATTAGACGACTATAATAAAACTGAATAAAAACTATAGAATGACTGTGGAATTTGCGGTCTCTCTCTTTCCCTTTTCCCTTCTGTCTCTCTCCGCCTCTCTTTCTGTCTCTCTTTTATCTCCCTTCGACTCTCTCTCTCTTCAGTCTCTCTTTCTCTACCGTCCGCTTTTTATCTCTGCCCCTCTCTCTCTCTCTCTTGATTTCCTCAAGTTTTTCAGGTTTTGTGTCATGATATTCATCCTTTTTTTTTTTCAGGCTGGAATGCACGCCGTTCGAGAGAATCGCTATGTGATCTTGCCAAAAGACTTTGAGAAGGGATACAAAAATACAATCAAGAAAGATGAATCAGAACATGAGTTTTATACATAATTTGGAAAACAGCTGAAAATTTTGGATTTTCTTTTTTATATTCTAGAAGTATTGACAAATCGAAACACTCTTGCTAGGTTTTAAATGGATTGTCTCCTCAGTATTTTAGAAGTTTCTATCAATGTAATTCAAAATTATCATGATTATTCTACTAGGAACTCTGAACAGTTGACTAGTGAAATCAGGCATACAACACAATCTGGATTTATGATTAAACATGTAGGTGTGGATATTTGGAGCTCAATTCCAGAGAATACTAGGTGATCTGAAAACTTTATGTTATTTAAAGGAAGAATAAAAAAGTATTCTTTAAAAGTTATTCTTTTTTCATCTGTTTTTCCTTTTTTTCGTATTTCTTTGATCTTGATTGAATAAGTTGCTGTTGTTTTGCTGCTTAACAGAGGCATTTTTAGGTCCCTAAACTGAGCAGCATAATGTTGATTGTGGCACAATTTTAGTAATTTTTTTTGGTTGAAATGGATGCATACCTACATACCTACCAAAAAATGCAGGAACTTTATAAGGATAATAATAATTGCCCATAGATCTACATTTGGCTTGCCAGACAGATGGCTCAGCATGGACACTAGTCTCAGAGAAACAGAACTTCTTATATTTTTACAGCTTCATTGCAACCTTGGCTAATGCATCAACAGTAAAACAAGGGAACAGAAGTTGGGTTTGAAATGATGTAGCCCAGTCATTAAAAAATATTAGATCATTGTTTTGCATAGCTGCTCAAGACATAGGATAAAGTCAAAGTCTTTGTAAAAAAAAGAAGTGGTTTAAGAGGAGAATCACCAATGTTTGTGTCTTGGTATTGAGGTCGGTGTCCCAACACTTTCAACAGTCTGGGCTGTTATTCCACAAACCAGACATGCCAAAACCTCCATCAAAGCCAATTATAAAAACGATCTCAAATTTACTTTTGGAAACAAAAGAAAAAAAAGTTATTTTGGATCTCAACTACAATTTGCACCATATCCTCTATTTTCATCAATCCATTTTCAATGGAAATTTAACCAAACAGTTTCTTGTAGTAAAACCAATCATTTTCCTGTAACAGCTTCCTGTAGCAATACCACCTAGTTTCCCATAACAGTTTCTTATAGACTATTTCCTGTAGCAATACCAAACAGTTTCCTGTAGAGCTCTGTGATTCTTAGCCCATATTTTGTTGACCATATCTTAGCTGATTTAATGTTTGTGCATTTTCACTCGCCGAATTTAAAAAATAATTGCTTGAAATGTGCTTTTCAAGGCTTGAGGCACCCCTGCCCCAACCTACTTCTTAGTTTCTGCGTTTCGTCCTGACGCTTTTTTGAGAGGTTTCAGGCTCTAGCTAATATCTCGGATTAAGAAATAGTTATTGTTCAGCGATTTAGTATCGGCTCAAATAATGCTCGAAAACCTGATAAAATTGCCCCTATCCTCGTCCAGTTTCGATCAAAAGAAATAGCCCACCATGTGGTTAAAGTAAACCAGCAGCTCAGTGGCTCAGGCTTATTTGTAGCCGAGAACCTTACAAAACACAAGCGCTAACTTCCGAGTGTTTCAAGAGATAAATTTTGAAATCAAAATGTGTGGTCCGATCAAGGCCGTAGTTTTGGGACTAGACTGCACTGTTCCAATCAAGCGTAAATGGTCAATTGACGACCTTATCTAGTGTTCTGATTTTTATGTTTAAAGTGTTTTTTCTTCCATTGTTACCTTCTTGTCTCTTTTTTTTTCGTTCATTTTATTCAATTTGAGGGGTTTTCCGCAGCAACAGTCCTTAGGTAAAAATTATCTTTGGTACAAATACGTTCTTTTTAACCCAACTTCTTTTATTCAATGTATAGTATATCCAACTTTTTCAGAAATGTACCCGAATCCAATTGGTTGATGCGCTTGTAACGGGGATATTCAGAAACACCAAACAGATAAAATATCCCAATACCAAGAAAGATCGTCCATTTCCGACCGAATGGTGCTCACTTGAACTGTCGGACAAAGAGATTGGGCAACTTAAAAAAGTGGGGACTGGTGCTAGTGTCGGCAAAAAACTATCGGCATCATCTAGCGCATGACGACATTGGTATTGTTTAAGCTCCGTAATTATTTTTCTGTCATGAATTAAGATCAGATACTTATTACTATTCTAATTTTACCAATTACACTAATTAAAAAAATTATTCTAGTAATTATACTGAAAAAATTGCCAAGTGTTATTTAATGATAGATGACATTGGTCGTTTTGTTGTCGACACTAGCGCCAGCTCTCACTCCTATAAATTACCCGTACTATTTACTATCGGATCTGAGTGACTTGCATCTTGACCATAGAGTTAGCAGATTACCAGCATAAACCTATTGCACGTGACGAAATACGTATATTTGTTTATCCCCTAGTCAGAGGACAGTGCTAATTACCTACAAGAGAATCTCGAGGAAAGTCGCACCATCAGATTCAGCGTTCCCGAGAGCCCTGCTGTACAAGTTTCAAGCTCCTATATACAAATTGGGCATGGCGGTTTTGGACTGATTCCCACGAAGGAACGGACAGGAGCATGCCGTGATTGGGTAAGCTACCATCTACCCAAGCCTGGACCAGGCTGGTAACGTCATTTTCAAGGGGATTGAAGCCACTCGTTGGGAAGTTACCGGTAACGGAATATGTGCCGTTGATTGCCGGCCGGTTATTCCAGGTGATGCCGTGCTCGCTCCAATTGGCTGAAAAGGGGTCCAACGTCATTGATGAATCACTTGATGGCCAATTTTCTCCCCCGGCAACCTGAAGTTTTAGTGTGGCATTCGTGATGGGTGTTCCGGCCGGAATCGCTGATAAATCGAAGCCCACAGCAGCCCGAATCGCAACGTCTCCAGGAAGATCGTACATGCTGTCTCCATTGCCGCATCCGAACAATCGTTGTTCGGTGAGTCCGCCAACCTGTCCTCCGTAATTCGTGTTGGCGAAAGGACTGGCACGCAGTCCAGCATCTTTGACGGCAAGGAATTCACTTGTTGTTGTTCCCGCAAGGCCAGTGGTGAAATGCCAGACTGGACTCTCACTTGTCAAATCTGGATGATCAGAGACGTAGGCTTCCACCTTCCAATAATGGGTTTGCTCTACATTTAATTCCGTTATCAATTTATTTGTGCGCGTACCCACATCTTCGAGAAACGGTGGCGGGTTGGTCGACCCAAAATACAACTTATACCGGAAGGAACCTGGGTCTGTGAGATTGGCCCAATCCAGTACTAAGCCTGTGGGTTGATCTACCGCACCATCGTTGGGTTTCAATAGTGTCACAGGGCCAGGAGCACCCAAGGTGGTGAACGTGAATATTTGGCTTGCTGCCGTGAGGTTGGGGTCGCAATTGGCACGGGCATTCAATTGCCAGAAGTAGGTCGTTCCCGGGTTCAGCTCACCCGTTTGAAACAACACATCATTTCCCGGTACATTGTTGGGAATATTTGATGCGAAAAGAGCTGGTGGATTGGTTTCGCCTAGGTATACATCCCAGCTCGCCACATCATCGTCGCCCCGCCATTCCAACGCCGCTGCCAAGGGAACGCCTGTTTCACCATCGTAGGGCTTTTTGTGGAAGGGATCGTCGGGTGCTGCACAGGCTTCAACAACGGTCACATTGGAATAGGTGGAGAAGCCCGATCCAGACCGAAAGGCTTTCACTCGATAGTACCGCGTGCTGAAAGGATTAACAGTTCGGGTACCATCGGGAAGCGACGCATTGTGCAGTGCAAGAATCGCTTGCTGGCTCGCGGCTGACACCGATGCGTAGTAGTCGAGGGACATCCGTGTCACCGCACCGACGTCCATCAGCTTCTCCAACAGAAAGCCCGTCGTGGTGTCCTTGATCTCCAAGAAAGACCTGACGTGGAAGTTCCCGAGCGCCGCAATGTCCCCTAGCACATGATGCACACTGTGCTTGTCCTTTCCCTTGTCCAGCTGTACAAGCTCCGACAGCGGTCGCCGCTCGTTGCTGCCGCTCGTGCCGCTGCCGCCGGCGTCGATCATGCCGTTTCTGCTGATGTTGCGATAGCTGTAGCGGGAATTGCCGCTGCGCTGTCGTCGGAGCTCGTCGCGCGCCTTGAGCTTCGCATCAACCGACTCGTTCAGCGTCCGCTCCTGAAAACGGCTCAGCACCGCCATCGCCTCCTCCTGCACATGCTCGTACTCTCGCTCCCACACAGCTGCTTCTGCTGACAATCGCTCCGCTTGTGTCGCTACTCTCTTCTTGCTCCTCTTCTGCTTGTTCTGCTTCTTTCCTTGCGAGCCGTCACCCTCCACCTCCTCCTCCACTTCGTCCACTTCCCCGTCTCCTGCTCCTTCCCCGTCCTTGGCCGCAAGCAGCCCATCCGCTGCACGCATCACCGCTCCCGGATTCAGCGATTGAAGCCAGTACCAGCTTCCCTCTGCCGCACTCGCCGATCCTGGCCTCGTTCCTGGCTCGAACGCCGACTGCTTGCCGCTCGCTTCCATCATCGCCGACACATCCGCAAGCGTGGGCGGCATCATGTCACCCGCTGTAAAGTCATGGAACAGATATCTTCCTGACTTGTTTCCGAGGAAGAACGTGTAAGGCTGCAAAGAAGCAAAGACGTCAGCGGCTTGTCGTCACAGACTTGCACTGTTCGAACTGTTCACAGCGACGCCACGTCTCACCAGAAGCTTCAAGCATCCTTCCTCGCGTGTCATCTGAATCGCTCGCTCGAATTCTCCAAGATCCGGTACCAAATAGCGCGTTCCTGGCTGAAACGACGACGAGAACAGGCAAGCTGTCAGATGCGCCAACCAAAACGAAACGCGAAAACCCGCCAATGCCATCGAACTTACGCCTCTGATGATGCGAAGGTTACGTTCTGTCTCCTGACTTTCTGCGGATCGGGTCGTTGGGAAAGGTAGACGGTCATATCGTTCCAGATCAGGAAACGGGCTTCGGGGAAGCAATCGGCCAGCGCGCCCGCGTAGTCGATCGACGAGCCGGAGCGCCACTGACACTGGGACCGCCAACGCGGTTGCGAAGCGTTCCCATCGCCACCAACAGCGAGTCTCGGAACTGTTCGGCATCCAGTCGACGCACGGTGTGATGCCACAGCAAACGGTTGGCCGCGTCGATGGTCATCGCGTGTGTGGCGCCGGGATGAACGGATGATTGTCGGTATGTTCTACTACTGACAATCAAACGCTGAATGGCTTGGATGTTCCAGTCCGAACGAATGAATCGTTCGGCCAAAAAGTCAAGCAATTTTGGATGGGATGGTGGCGAACCCAGACGGCCGAAGTCATTGGGACTGTCGACCAGCCCGGTATCAAAGTGGTATTGCCACAACCGATTGACCATCACTCGCGCCGTGATGGGATTGTCTGGCGATGTCATCCAACGGGCCAGTGCGGATCGCCGTCCAGTGGATTGTGGTGCGTTGCTTGGCCGATCGGGATCCAGTTGGCGGCTGGCAAAAACCGTGGGAGCAGCGGGCGTAAATGACGCACCCTTTTTTCGCCCGGGAAGACGCGTCGGACGAACTTCCCCTTTGGCATCGGCAACCGTCATCAAGTCGGCGGCCGCATAGGGATTGGCATTCAAGCGATCCAGTTTTGCCAGCACTTCCTCGCGTTTTTTGTTGGCCTCTTTGCCGATTTTGCCTTCGACTTTGTTGCCAGCCAATCCTTCATCGATCACTTGCCTTGCAACCAGATACGCGATTTGATGCTCGTAACTGTTTCGTTGACCGGGATTCTTATTATACATCGCTTGCACGTTGAGCGGAAATCGATCGACCGCTCCTTGGCTCAGCTGTTGGATGCCGTCGCCTTCAACTTCCGCCAATTCAGCAAGTAGTTTGTTGACTTCGGCTTGTTGGTTGGTGGATCGATTCGAGGGCACCGGTTTTCGATCGACAAACGACAACGGTTCGAAAACGCTGCGCAAGCGATAGTAATCACCGCGCGGAATTGGATCGAATTTGTGGTCATGGCATTTTGCACACGCCAATCCGGTTGCCAAAAAAACGTCGGCGGTCACATCGGTGATCTCGTCCACAATGTCCTGCCACTGGCCTTCGGCGTTTCGCTGGTTGAATTCGTAGATCCCCAAACGAAAAAATCCGACCGCTGCCAGCGCGTCATCGTCGGTCGGCAACTAAATTCTTGCGTTACTTATTTGTACCGAAACTCTCTTCTTTTTTTACTTAAAAATCTTGAACGAAAAACGTAATGCCAAATTTATGTCTAAGGTTAAATAAACTGTTTTTGCTTCTTTCATCACAAATGAAGTATATGTTTTATTTACTTTGCAACATAACTTTATCTGGATTAGCGAGAAAATAAAATTCAGAATACAATAACCATGGTCAGCATTCGTTTTTCGTATTCATTTTCATTTCATTAGAATTGAAATTTTCTTTCAAATTTTATTTTTAATTAAATTTTCACGCATTCCCTTTGTCAGGATTTTCTTTGTTTTTTCAATTTCAAATAGTCAAAATTTTGTATTTAAATTAAATTTTATTATGTTTAGTATTCCAGATATTTTACAACTAAGAAGATATTTGCTTTAAGCCTCGTCTTAGTTGATGCAATAAAGATCATTAAAATTCTACATCTTATAAACTGCAGATTTCGTCTCCTCTTAACTTTTATATGTGAAGATTAGAAGAGGAATTTTTTTCCTTCCTTCAAACTAATAGTAATTCTGAACTTATAACTAGGATATTACTTTAATACTAAGATGAGTAAAGAAAAATGCAAAGGGATACTTTTGTGTTATTAGCGTTATTCGCGTTATTACCTAGAAACGAAGAATCCTTATTACGGCTATTAGCTATTTAAGACAAGCCACTTCACCAATTAAAACACGAGTTTAGAGGCGTAAAACAAGTTTACAGTATGTTTATTAAACCCATGATTATTTTAGGCATACCTATAATGGCAGAGCTCTCAGGGAATCAAACTACAGCTTTAGTAATTAACATGTCTGAATAACAGACATGTCAGTGCAGTGATATACGGTGCAGTCAAGATGCTGGACTTCGTGCAGTCTCCTTGTCAAGCAAATATCCAGATTATAGAAAAGCTGAAATGGACTTGTATGGATGGAATAATACTAAAAGTGTTTTATTTATGGCTTCTCTGCTAGTGGTACTTTGTTGGACTGCAATTTATGCAACCCTTTATGACTTAGGAAAAGTTTGATCTTCTAGAGATAGAGAGAAATCTAGAGAGAGAGAGAGAGACAACATAGGATATTTCAAAAAACCGATGACAAATACTGCCTTTTTTGTTTTTATTATATTTTTGTACGTAGCTATTTTTGTGATGCATATTTGCTGCAAACACAGAGCGCTTCAAAAATCATGTTACAAAAGACACAAAAAACCGAAAAATATGTCGTTTTTTTACTGCTAGTAATAACCAATTGCTTTAATAAAAATTACATTTCTGAAACTTATAACGGAACAAATATGGCATTCTTACAAAACAAGAGGTCCCTAAAATCCCAACGACAAAAAAAATATATTAGAAAATAGATTAAAACGACCACTTCGTGATGCTCAATTTGGAATGATGGGGTTTAAAACTCATCTAGAAAAAAAGAGTATTATCTTAACGCCACTTGAATTACCACAACCTAACATTTTACAAACTTGGCAAGATTTTTTCTAGCCTTTATACTTTCGAGATATACTTCATAAATAGTGAATGAACACACAACTTCATCAATCGGATATCTTAGATCCGTGTTTTATTCGTGTGACAGGAAAAATTTGATAGATTGTGTCATTGACGTATTCATCAGTATTCCCTCAGTGGCGTCTATTCAAGAAAATGTAGGGGAATTTTTTTCTTCTTCAAAATTTAGAGTAGAGGGGCGATTTTCTTTTTTTTTAATTTTCCAATGAAAATACTGCACCAAGACGGAATCCAAGACGTCACTTTGAATTTCCCGTTTTATTTTCCAACAAATGCAACCGGTTTTCTGTTTTAGAAAAATTATAAATTTTCTTTTAAAACCTATCTTTACAGACGATTACATTTATATCATTTAAAAATATCAACGAAAGAAGAAAAAAAGAAACAGAAGCACCCTATAAATTTCCTTCTACCTTCATTTACTACAAGGTTTAGTTCCTGATGGTAAACAATTTATTTCAAATTTAAGAAACCTAGTGCTTGATACAGAACACTAACAAAAGGAATATTTCACATATTTTCTTCATAGTCCTTACTAAAAATCCTTTTGATGGCTAACAAACAAATCAATTGCCCTTTTTCTTTCCTTTTAACAAGTTAGCAGCCTCGTCGAATTTAGGGTCAGAAATATTCATCATCAAGTTCTCAGCATTCAGGTACACTCGGTTCTGACTCTGGGCAATCTAGAAAAGAAAGAAATGTAACATGGAAAACACAGATTATCATGTTTACAATAATTATAAAGGGGCGGGATATTAAAAGGAGGGAGAAATATTTACACCCCCCCCCCCCCCCCCCCCCCCCCCACCCCATAAAAAAAAAAATTACTAACCCTGTATTTTTTTTATATAAAAGTAAAAAAATTTAATAAAAAAACGTCCACGATTTGTAAAATCCACCATATTTTTTTTATCCTCTAAAATGTTACAATACATGTTACAACCTACTTCTACTATCCCCCCTATACTTTTATTATTATTATTATTATCAATTTATTTAAAGTAGGCCTACATATATATATATACATACAAGACATATATACATATAGATACAATAGCTATAACTAAGAGCTAATTCAAGCCTACTATCTAAAAAAGTAAAATTTGTAAGAAAAAATTAAAAAATAAATAAAATTCCGAATGATTAAATACAGATACATTTTACAGATTTTTACAATGCTTTTAATATTTACAATGTTTTCTTACTTTTTTTTTTTTTTCGGTAAATACAGCAGAAAATTTAATATCAGCTCAAGAACCCAACCTGTGCCACGAAAGGTCTGCATATTCTACAATTACATTCCTCTCCCCTCCAGGCTTTGATTTTCCTTTTGAAACTGGAGAGAGTATCTGACTGTTTTAGGTCATTGGGAAGTGCCTGCCATAATCTACACCCAAGGAACGATATTGTCTCTAAGCCATAGCACGTAGTGCGTGCTTGTGGCAAGGATAGGTTATGGCAGCCTCTTAACCCATAAGAAACTTGTTTTTCAGCGAAAATGTCCTTCATGAAGCTGGGATTAAGGCTCAATTTTGTCTTAAAGACTTCAGTCATTAGCAATTGTAAATTCCTTATGTGGAGTGGGACCGAATTGTCTCTCAGTAACATCGTATCAAAATCTGATCTCATATCTTTGTAAGTTATTCGCAATGCCCGTTCGTGAATATGGTTAATTTTATTGTTCAATGTTCTGTCACAGAACATCCATACAAGAGGACAGTAGTTGAATTGGGACAAGATAAATGCCTTCATTATTCGTTTCAGCTGCTCAGTATCAAGGAAATGAGAAATTCTTGAAAGAGCATGTAGCTTTTGACCAGCCTTTTTACAAAGAGATTTTACTTGCTGTTTGAAGCTGAGCTTTTTGTCAAAAATCACACCCAGCAGCTATTCTTCTGTGCTCTCATTTATCGTTACACTTCCGATATTTATGGAAACATTGTTACTCTTGTCTCCAAATACCATTAGGTGGCATTTGTCCTCATTCAGCTTCATGCAGTTGTTTGGAAACCATTTTGCAATTTTAAGGGCATCACTAAAGTACCATGATTAACTGTATGTACAATAGAAAGTAACAATGTATTGGTATTGTGGGCTAACACAGAACAAAACTATCCAGTTTATTTTTGATTTTTAATTAGTTGTCTGTGTGTAATTTTTCGTTGTGTAACTATTCTCCAAGAGGCTGGCGTGTCCTTCAAATTTAAAATTTGCCATAGGATCAATTAATTCAGTATTTCTTTCTTTTCAAACCCTTTTCGTCACAAAATAGGGCTTTTCAGAAATCTTTGCCAAAATGTCTGCGCTCTTCCTACTTTGTTTTTGTGCTGAAGGAACTTTCCTCGACTGTTTAGTCCCTACTGTATTGTTTCATCCCTAACAGATTTAAGAAACTTCGATATTCATGAAAAATCTCAATTTCCTTAACGCTTCTTGCTGTAGCACAGTAACAAGAAACGTCAACACGAACCGACAGTAAAACAGCGGAAATACTCTCGGATTTCTAGCCTAATAAAATAATAAAAACATTTTTTCAAGGTAAAAAATTGAGCTTCAGAAGCAAACCTCTATTTTTTTATTCATTGCTGTCCTACAGCTTTAGATATTGTTAGAAAATGTTACACTGATCTCATACAATAAATCTAATTTTCAATTTTAGGTGAAGATTTGGTTTCAAAATCGGCGCAACAAGTGGAAAAGACAGCTTGCTGCTGAATTAGAAGCTGCAAATATAGCTCACGCTTCACAACGTATTGTCCGCATGCCCATGCTCTTTGATACAACCGCCGCAACTTCAAGACATCCGTCAAACATGGCTCATCCAATAGCTCGACCTTCACCCGAAAGAATTGTAAATGGCTCAGGTCTACCCATAGCTTCTGGTAGTTTATCCCATAGTATGAACTTTTCACCGATATACTCCTCATCAAATCTGTACCCTGAAAGGAGCTCTGTGTTTCTAAGTGCTGATAAGGAAAAAGGCCCTATAAGATCTCTTCCTGGCTTACTATGATTTTTGAGTTGGTGTTTGTTGCAAAGCAATGTCTGTAAATAATTTATCTCTACAAAGCTTTATTAAGGGATTAGAAATTGAATTGAAGTTGTGATTTTTGTTTTATTGACAGGTGTACGTTTCAAAGGTGGGATATGAAGTTACAAAGACGCCCATTATTTTTACTCGTTTTATTTCTTCCATAACAGCTTTTTAAATGGATTAAAGTCGTAAGAAAACATTAGTATTTATTTAGCATAATCCTAATAGGACCTGAAGTAATTAAAATAATCAGTTTTAATAAGGTAACCTCTAAATAATTGATTTCTGACATAGCAGCTTTTTAATAACACAGCTGCAATTCTTTCTCGTCTTTTCATGCTAGGTTTTATATCTAAAGTTTTTTTTTACTGGAATTCTTTGGAACAGTTTTGTTTTCCTTTTCTTCTCTTTCAAGTTTTTTCGTCCTGTTTTCTTTATTATCTACCTCCTTTTAGTGGATTTGCCTGTTTTTTGTATTTATTCCTGTGTGCTTTTTTCGATTTTCTGATGTTTTTGCGTTCTATTCTGTAGGTTAGATAGTAAAATGTCCTGTTGGCTACGAGTTTAGTCGCTTAAAAAAAAACAAAAAATAACTCATTCATTCATCCTTTGGAACAAGCCCAAGACTTTGAATGCCATTTGTTAGTTTCCAATATAATTGAACTATACAGCTAAATTATCTTTAAAGCTATAGCTCAGAAAAAACTTAAGTAATAGCAATCACGACCTGCGATTTTTATGTTTCCATATCTATGGTAATTCCATCTTTATATTCAAGTGTATTTACTGATAAGAAAACAAAATAATCAAAAGGGATCCTTGAAGATACTATAGTATTAATATAATAAATATTCTTATCTATTTGTCTTTTCTTTACTTATTATAGAACATCATGTTTTGTTTGTTTGTTTCAAAGTCTTTTATATTACCAGTATGTGTTTATTAGCTTTATTTATTTGTTAGCCTGAAGTTATTTATTAGCTTAATTATCCACTGAAATCTACATCTAAATCACCCTCATAGCACTAGCTTTTATTATTGCTTCACGCTAAATCTGTGTCACAAAACAATTTGCATTCGTTGAAAAAAGAAAAACTTTATTAAAAGCCTTCGCATCTGGTGACCTTTACATTTGCATATCTCTGGGATTGGCAATCTTTACAGTTTAGTTTAATAAATTGCTAAAAAAAGAAAAAAAAGGAAGGGACCTATGAAATTTGTAACATTAAGAAAAGACGTTTATGGTCAACCGTTTGTTTGTGTATAGTATAAACCAAATGTATAAAACTATTTATTAATCATGACCAGCTCAGATCAGGGTTGACAACTTGCACGCTTTTCGTGTGAAATGCACTCTTTTTTTCATTGCACTCTTTCATGAAATGATGATAGAAAAGGTATTAAGCAAAATAAAAATAAAAAGTACTTGACTTGACTACAGTGAAGTCGGTTATAGTTTACGATTAGTTACTTGGACCTCTTATTGACGGCGAAGTCCTACTTACCCGCCATTGAGAATGCAATAATTGGTAATTTACCAAATAAATTGCTGGTGTCTTGTTGTGGGTTTTTGTCAGTAGGCTGGTAATACCTTCCTGTGTAACCACAAACCTATTCCTCTGTGAATTGATTTTCACAAGTACAATTGAGGTGGTACCAACTTCAAAGTTTACTTCCGGCTTGCTTGATACATGGCCTAATTGCTCGCTCTGTCTGCTATAAGGAGACTTATCACTGCTCAGGTCTTCACATATATATCAATGCCTCAGTTGAAGTCATCATCAAATCAGTTAAAATGATTTTCCATCTTGATGAAAACTCTTTTCGGACCTTTTCTTTTTCAAAACGAGATCCAACGACTTTTTCAAACGACAACCGTCTTGAATCCACGTAAAATTGAAAAGATTTTCAAGGCTCTCCGTCACTGACTATATCAACAAAAATTTCGCAAAGAGGTCCTCGGGGCCCAGGCTCCTTTTCCAAAATCAAAATTTCTATGGATTGGCGGATTTTGTATAACAATTTCTACCGGAATTGCTGCTCGTTTCCATGCTCTATAAGAATGTTTGCACCACGATTTCTACTGAATTCCTAGCCCTTTTCCAAGTTCTATGAAAAACAGCCTAACTATATCGTATTTCCAATATTGCCTTAATGATTATTCGTGGAAAAAAAGCTAGTTACCAACTCAATACATTGTATGACAAAGAAACAATAAAAATGGAATATGCAAATGCAGACAGTCGTAAAGTCTGTTTATTTCGCTGACATTTTTCTTGCAAATTTATTGCAACTGTACTTGAAAATTTTGCACGAGGTCAACGCATTCACTTTTTTTTAAATACAAACTTCCTCGTGTTCAAAATGAGTTTGAATATTCATGCTTTCTCATAGAATATAAAATAATTATACAAAAAAGGCCAGGAATGCCCAGTGAAAAGGGCCAGGAAAGCTGTCAGTTGGGTTGAACAAAATGACAAACCAAAATGTAAATTGTTCAAAAAACGGGAATAAAAGTCTGCAGAGCTCTGCGAAAGGTTTTGAACCGAACTATGCAAAATATGTTCCATTCAATAGATGATAATGACGAAATCCCCATCTTTCCAAGAATATGTACCTCTTTTCCTAGATGCGTAGGATTTTATGTAATTTTGTTTAATTTTTTTGTATATTTTCATTCAATGTTATATTAGTCCAGCTCTCACTCTGACTATTTCTCTTGGCTTTTGCCTCTCACTATGTCTCTTGGCTTTTTTTCACATAGCAATCACACTCACCTTTTTCATCTTTGTCCACCAAGTTGATATTTACTCAAAAATCAGCGGAAAGGCTTTGAAAATTTGAAATTTCATGTTTCTAAATTTATTAGTTTGGCTTAAAACTTGATGGACAGAGAGATAGACAAATTAAAACTTAATTTTACGGCAATTTACTTAGGAAATTGTAGATGACCATTACTCATTGAGCTTGAGGAGTGCAAGAGGAGGCACTTGCCCAAAAAATTATTATGAAGAGGGGGGGTATTTTGTTTATGTCCATTATGAAAACCTGTATTCTATTTGCTACAGATGATATGAATAAAACATGTTAAAATAAACGCTACTAAAGTGTCTAATTTCAAAACCTTTTTTTTTGTATTTAACAAAACGACTTAATCAACTTGGTTTTATTATGATATTATTTAAGCCCCTATTTTCGTTAAATGTTTCCTTACAACATCTTCCTACCCCATTCAGGGGTGATCTGGTTTTCGGTTGACCCTAGACCAGTGACCGTCAAGGACATTCTTTGGCAATCTGTCATCCTTCATCCATAGAACATGCAGTGACCCCCTTAACCTTTCTCTTATTATAGCCCTTGATAATGGGATTGAACCACGTTTTTCGTATGGCTTACTGTTGTGATATGGTAAGCAGTGGGTACCCAAAAGAATCCATAGCAATTTCTCTGGATACCATCTAGTAAATTATCTTCTGTTTTCTTGAGCATCCACACTTCAGAACCATACTTGGCTACAGTCACTGATCATTTGTATTTACAAACAAAATTGTTTTGAATAATATTTTTTTTTAGTTACTCCCAACAAGTTCTTCTAATGTAGTGTTATAACGTTTTTAATGATTTTTTAGGGTCTTTTTTTACGTTTTCACTTTTCTAATGGAACGGAAAATTTTCCACTTATAAAAACATAATATTTATTCTGAATTCTTATACACGTTTGGAAAACATGTAGATAGATGTATTACTATAAAAATTAAAACTAGCAAAAAATATTGCTTGTTCGATACCCAAGACAAATTCACAACGTTAGCTAAGTAACCAGCGCTTCACTGAAAACACAAAACAAACCATCATAATACCAGGACGTTATTTAAGGAGCAGAAAATTCTATAACTATCCAGAAAGAAAAGAACCCTCAAGGAGAAGAAAACACCCCTTTTAAGTTTTGCCATGTCTTGAATAGTCTTTTAGTGCTACAAAAATAATATTCATGGAAATCCATGAATATGCTGATCACCTAGTATCATGGCTGAGAGGCAAATGTCTTAGAGCCTTATTTGAAATGGAGCAACATTAGTTGGATGAAATCCAAATTTGATCACAAAATAATAAACTGCTAAAAGGAGTGACGTAGTAGTTTTTACAAGAGAAACAGAATGCATCTGTTTTAGACAGTGGCATTAGGCACAGAAAAATTCCAAGTTTTTCTTCATATACTCTTTCTGTTAATGCTCATCCAGAGCTTCATCATGGTTCAGGTCTGTTTATGGCTTTCTTCCACCTTCAACAATGTTCCTTACTGATCACTTCATTGGCCAATATAAGTTTGTGAAATGCCCAAATGTGAGGGGGGATGGCTCAAATATGCCATACAAGATTCTCACATAAGGGCAGCAGGGTGGACTCAGCCAAAGGGACTGGCCCTGCCCCGGGTCCCATGCCAGTGAATAGCTATTGATCCTCTGAAGTTCCTGGCTTTTACTTTCTAGTTCATTTCCATCAACCTCCATCATATCTGGCTCCATGTTCAAAAGTTCATCAAAGAAAAGGCTTTAAGTATTGCCATTGAACTCCTACATTCACTTGCATTCTGAGACCAAACCCTTTCCCACCAGCAGTCAAGAAAAAACCAGTGCATTCAGGAGCACCACTTGAAGGTGGTCAAACATAATCCCCTTTCAGAATATTTGTCATGTTATTGACTTGATATGAGTTTTTGTGGACTTGAGACACTTGACTACCAGTCTGGTGTTTTTTTTTCTTTTATCCAAATAATATGGTCAGTTGACTTACCAAATGAAAACTTTAAGGTAGTCCAAATTAAGAAAGGAAAATAGATTGATTGACGAACTGCAATTTTTCCAGTTCTTTATTATCCTTTGTGGTAAATGTTGATGCCAAAGACATCCAGCCTCAAACTGCTGTTTTACTAGTTCCTTGTGGAGTTTCATGAATACTTTGGGATCCTGACTCAAAATTGTCATTTTGATTATTCCAAAAGACTGACACAATCATACCATTCGTGTTGAATTTAAACTTAACAGCAACAAAGACTCCAGTATCTCTTTTGATATGAAATTAAATAAAAAAAAACAAGTTTTTTTTAACTGAAAGTAAGGAGCGACGTCGGACCTTGGCCGCCGCCGATGCTTCGAAGGCGGCAATGTTCAGCAATGGAACATCAAGATCCAGATACTGGCATTTTCGAGGGTCCGGAAATCGTTGAACCTGTTCGCTTGGAACAAGGTCCATTACAAGGAATAGTGGAGCCCGCCGAATGGTCGGCACGGGTAGTATACCGAGACCGCGTATCTCAATGTGTCCGGAAATGGTTTCCGGAGATGTCGCGACCAGAGTGTCGTTTTCTCGCATCAAGATCGTTTGATCGTCCGCGACCAATTGACCGCCCGCCTCAATGACCCGTAGAGCCAGATCGGACTTTCCGCTTCCCGATGGACCGCGAAAGAGGACGGCCTTGCCGTCTATTGCGATGCATGTCCCATAGACCCGTTCCATGTCGCATTGCTCGCGCCGAGAGGGCGATTTGTCAATCCGTGGTTTGGTGATCGCGAACGGACGCTCTGGGTAACTCGATCGTGAAACGCGCGCCCATTGTCTCGCCGCCCGCGGACCTTCGGTTCTCCGCCCGTATCATGCCGCCGTGAGCCGAAATGATTTGTCGACAGATTGAGAGGCCGAGACCGGAATGGGTTCCGAATTTCTCGCCGCTTGGGCGTTCTGTATAGAAACGATCGAAAATCGCCTCGAGCTTGCCCTCCGGGATACCCATGCCTTCATCATCGACAGTGATCGTGATCAAGGACCGCGACACGGTGGCCCGCGCCGTGATTCTGCCGTTCGGGGGTGAGAACGTGATCGCGTTGTCCAATAGATTTCGAATCACCTGTACGAGGTGATCTTCCTTACCGGTCACGACCAAATCCTCGCCAGAGCCGTCGACCTCGCAAACCAGGCTTTTGTCCCCTATTCGATCGGTTGCCGTGTAGACTTGGCTCAGCGCGTGCAACATCCCGCCAATATCCACGGCTTCGGAATCCTGACGACTTAGTTCCGCGTCAACCCGCGATGCTTCGGATATATCGCTGATCAACCGATCGAGGCGGTCAACATCGTCGAGGATGATCGAGAAGAGTTTATCCCTTTGACTGGGATCCTCGATCCGGGCCGCCGTTTCGACGGCGCTACGAACGGATGTCAGAGGGTTTTTGATCTCGTTCGCGACATCGTCGGCGACCCGTTCAATCGCGTCCATGCGTTGCCAAAGATTGTCCGTCATATCGCGCAGCGCCGTCGCGAGGTCGCCGATCTCATCGCGCCGCGACAGATAAGTTAAAAATTCTGGGATGAATTTTCAGATTCAAACGCGACTTATTCATTTATTACTAACTGTTTTACACTAAATCCTTTATGATTTCATTTACCCAGCGCCCTCATTCGAATAAAGGCCTACCATCTAAAAATCTCTAAACCGATGTTGCCACTGGCCCAACAAATCACTAAGTAAATTGTCCAAAGATCGCCGGTTTGAAAAATAATAAATAGAAACATACTGAAATGTGACCTGCGTAGGAGCAGCAATTGAGGGGTCAATGGCCCCCTAAAATTTTGGCTTCCTAAATCTTGTGAATCCTTTTTTGGTGTTCTTAATTTCTCTCTTGAAAAATACCCTTTGTTTGTATTTTCATTGAAAAAGTTAAAAGAAAGAAATTGCCCTCCCCCTGAGATTTTGCCCTTTACATTTTCCTGAATGGATGCGCTTATTTTGGCTAACTTTTTACAACGCAATCACCATAACAGATTTTCGTAAGGTTTACGACAGGAAATTCAAAGTTCTCATTTTGGAGGGATTTCAAATCAATTACTGTGACATTTGAACCAAGATATCATATGTAAAGACAGAAGTCCAAGAAGTCCTTTATGGCAGTGGAAAAAAAATGATTAAAAAGTACTTAGATCAATACTATTCGCATTCAAAGTAAATAAATAACACCTATTATAAATCACTATATATGGTAAACAATTCCTGGTGCCGTTAGATCTGTGCCATCGCTGCATCTCGGTTCAACAAATAAAGCCAAGGTTCCGTTTTTGGTTGTTGGGGGGATTCTAGTACAAAATGTCTTTTATAGCTTTTATAAAAGAGCAAAACATCGCTGTCGTACTACCCCCAAGATATTCTGTGTTCTTAGATAAGGTTTTTGGTCTCGAAATTTTCTTACGTCTGAACTCTCTGTTTCTCTGTGGTATAATGCGTATCATCATGTCTAGATTTAACTCTTCGTAAATCCAGTCCTGGCCTTTAAGACACATTATCCTTTTACGCAAAACCGGATGAATAGGTTCAATCAACGAGAAATAGTGAGTCCTTTTCCGAACTAAGCTTAAGTAATTACGTGAATGGGTCTAAAAAAAAGTTTGACGCTTGACCTCATAAAAAAATGATGGAATTAAAGCACTCTTTTTAACACGGAAAAGGAAGTTTTTAAAAAAGCCATCGATTTCCTATCAGAAATATAAATAAAGATATAGTTCAAAGTTTTTTTAACTGAAAATAAGGAGCGAGATTAAAACTTAAAACGAACAAGAATTATTCCGTATATGAAAGGGGCTGGTCTCTCCTCAACTCCCCACTCTTTACGCTATTTTTTTTTTTACTGTTTTAAAAAGTAGAGTTGAGAGAAAGAGTCAAACTTTAGCGCAGAGAGCGGGGCGTTGAGGAGGGAACAGCCGAAAATACATTTTGGTCATCCATCTGAGGCTAAACAAAAAGCAGGACATTCTAGAATGTGATATCAAGAGGTAATACAAACGGGTTGAAAACAGATTGAAAAATCCTGAGTTAAGATTGAAGCTTGGAATAGGTTGGGCGGAGAAGGAATATGCGTGGCTGTTTTTGCCTCAGGCGGCTTGGTCACATAATGAGGTGACAGTAGTAATAGTATTATATCTCGTATTAACAGTATTCTGTTGAACTGGGGTTTAGTCTGTCTTTTGATAATTTATCTAGAAGCAAGTATTTTATTATAAATATAAATATGAAAACAAACACTACGAGATTAATGATAGTGTTATTCATAAGGATCAGGCAACATGAAAAATGTTGAACAATAACTAGGTCAAACGCTGATACCAAGCAACGATTTCAAACAGTTCGCGGTAACGAACTGTTGGAAAATTGGAAAATTTGCAGAATGATTTAAAAAATGATCACAAATTAAATTTAAAAAACTATTTGTTTTCACATGAAAGTAGGCCAAGGAGAATTTTACAGGCCGAATCGCCCACAGGAAATTTTCCAAGGGGAATTTTCTGCGAGGATTGAATTGTCAAGGGAATTTACGCGGGATTTTAAGCGGGAGGAGCTTTCCATGGATAAATTTGTGTGGGGGGAGTTTTCCGTGGAGGTGAGAGGCGGATTTCCCAGCATTATTTTAAAAATGATTAGATTAAATACAAAAAAACAAAAAAGAAATGAAAGTTAGGAGAAACATTAAAATTTAAAACGAACAGGAATTATTCCATATATGAGGGGAATGCCCCCTCGTCACTACCTTACTCTGTACGCTAAAGCCTGACTTTTCGTCCCATTGCTTTAAGAAGTACTCCTGATAAACAGGGGCAGTTAATTAAAATACGAAATCTTTTATTAAGTACTAAAAAATGTCAGCGCGAACAGTGAGGGATTGAGGAGGCGGCAGACCCCTCATGTACGTAATTTCTGTTAGTTTTAAGTTCTGATGTTATTCCCGACGAGCCGATCGGCACCGTCGTGATCGATACGCGCAATCACTATCTCTACTGGATCTGGGAGAACAACACCGCTTTACGCTATGGCGTCGGTGTCGGCCGCGAAGGCTTCCAGTGGTTCGGCCGGGCAAACATCGCCCGCAAGGCGCGCTGGCCCCGTTGGACGCCGCCGCCGAAAATGCGCAAGCGGCAGCCGGAATTGCCCCCGTATATGGATCCAGGACCGGATAACCCGTTGGGACCGCGTGCGCTCTACCTGCACAATGGCGGTGGAGATACGGGCTACCGTCTGCACGGCACAACCCAGCCCTGGACCATCGGTTCGGACATGTCGTCGGGCTGCATCCGTATGGAGAGCGCAGACGTCAAACATCTCTACGACCGGGTCAATGTCGGGACGCGCGTCGTCGTTCGGCGCTGAACAAGCTTCGAGAAGATTGAGCCGCGGCGCGCCTTATCCGGCGCGCCGCGGCTTTGATTCACTCCAGTCGGAAACCCAGTTTCATGCCGACCTGATAGTGGGCGACCTTGTCGCCTTCTATGTGGCCGCGGATTTCCGACACTTCGAACCAATTGAGGTTGTTGACGGTCTTGCCGGCCTTGGCGATCGCCTTTTCGATCGCGTCTTCGATGCTCTGCGAAGAGCTGCCGACGATGTTGATGTGCTTGTAGACGTGGTCGCTCATTGCGGTCTCCTTTCCCCGCGCCGAACCTACCACATTGTCTCCTTCGCGCGCTGGCCCCATTCCGCGTCGTAAGCCGGACCGCCGACTGTGTCCTCGCTGAGGTCTGCCAGGATCTGTCCGGGAGTTGGCAGCCGTTTCGGATCGATGTGGCGATCCGGGTTCCAGAGCTCGGCGCGAAGAATGGCCCGGGCACACTGAAAGTAGACCGACTGGACGGCCATCACGATCACGCTGCGCGGAGCGCTGCCGTCCACCGCGAAGGACGCCAACGGCGAAGGCTCCACCGACAGCGATGCCGTGCCATTGACCCGCAACGTCGTACCGCTGCCGGGTATCAGGAACAGCAGGCCGATCCGCGGATCGCGAACAATGTTGCGCAAACTGTCGACCCGGTTGTTGCCGCGGCGGTCCGGCATCATCAAGGTCCGGTCATCGACCACCCGCACAATCCCGCCCTGATCGCCGCGCGGCGAGCAGTCCAGCCCCTCCGGTCCGCTGGTCGCGAGGGCGACGAAGGGCGATGCTTCCACATTTCCGACCAGTCGTCCGTCGGTTTTCGCTACGATATTAATATTGTTTTTTCCTTCCAAAAAAGCCTTCAGGTCTTTTTCCGTTTGGTTCCAGCCTACTGATTCAACCAGTTCAAGCATAGCCGGTATATCCTTAGGCGACGCCTCTCTTAGTCGAATATCTTGATTTTGCTGCTTTTGTTTCACATTAAGAATATTCTTTCATTCTTTATTCTTTAACTCTTTCATTCTTTAGAAAATCCTTTACAAAGTCGTCGTCGTTCAAATGAAAATATTCCCGGTATACCCGGTCTATTTCCTCGACTTGGCCCGGCGATAATTTTTCTTCCTGATTCAGACACCATATTCCCTTCAAAATACCTTGTCGCCTCAAAACTTCATGAATACCGGCAATGCAGCCTTTAAAATTATTTTGGGCGTCAAAGAAGGCGGCGTTGGCGTCGGTAATTTTAATGTTCTCGCTTAGCAAATCCGGAGAAAGAGCTTCCCCCTGAGCCTTTATTTCATGCGCTTCGTTTAGTAAAGCGACCGCCTTAGAGGTCCATACGGCCCAATGACCAAGCAAGCCGCCTACAATATCTTTTTTTACCGGGCCGTTTTCCGTATTTACTTTGAAAGTAGTCAGTAAATCCAATAAGATATTATCGTCGTTGCCCGTATATAAGGCGATTTAATCCCGGCGGGAAGAAAGACAAACGGCTCGCACGACGTCCAGCGTCTGATAGCGGTTAAAAGGGGCGATCTTAATCGCGTAAGCATTGGGGATTTCCGCAAAATTCCTCCAAAAGTCAATACTCAATACCCGGCCTCCTACGGCCGGTTGCAGGTAAAAACCAAAGAGCGGGATAATCTCGCCAATTTTCTCTATTCTTTCCAGAAGCGCCCGCTCCGTCCACCCTCCCAAACCGTTCATACTAACCAAGGCCAGATCATACCCCAAACGATTTGCCAGACGAGCCTCCTCCAGAGCCTGCTCGGTTGAACCGCTAACGCCGGCTATTTTGATAAAGGGCCTGTCAAGCCGGGCCTTTTCCACTTCTTCTGCCGCAATGGATAGTACTTTTGGATAGAGACCGGTAGCCGGGTCGTGAATTTCAAACTGAGTGGTATGTACGCCCACGGCCACGCCGCCCGCTCCCGCCGCCATATAATAGCGAGTTAGTAATCGCTGGCGCTCCTCATCTAAGCGGCGACGAGCGTCTAAAGCTAGCACTACCAAGATTATATTTTACATAACATATCACAAAAAGGTAGTTAACAGAAACAAAAAAGGGGGATCCCTCTGCCTTAGCAAGCAACACAGTGCACGGTAGGGGTCTTGATCTCCACCAAAGCCCAATGCCCAGAAAGCTTGACAAATGTGAACTCCACATGCACCATGCGATTAACAGGTGCATTCAAGGCCCACTGGAAAATTTCTGGCTGAATTCTAATAGTTTCCATGTCGATGTAGAGCATCACACCTTGAGATGTGATGCTATTGTGCACCTTTCGGTGCACCATCACATGCAGATCGGCCGGCTCCACAGTGAGAGAAGAATTAACGGATGATTGAGACATATTAGCAGATGAGGAAGAACTAGCAGACGAGGAAGAAGAGGAAGAACCGGAATGGTTTTGCCCGAACTAGTTTTTGGCGCGAGCCATTTGATCAGAAGCTTGAGCACTGGTCTCGATGCACAATTATGGGCAAAATTGTATGCAATGGTCTCATTAATGCACGTCATGTCGGGGGGCATCATGTCACTCAATCTTCTTAGTCACTAAAAGTTCTTCTCAGAACTAACATGTCAGAAACAGATAGTGTTACCGCCCTCCGGTATCACCATAGTGGACGTGGAGGGTTCTGATTGGCAGATGCCTGCAAAAGTTGTATTATTAATGCCGTCTGTATTAAATTCCAATGGGTGGCAGTGTACGGCGTCGCAGGGTGGGAGGGATCCCGGAAGGCGAATTTCGCCGGGCTCCCATAAGTTACCTGTCCTCCGGTATCACCATCAGTTCTTTTTTAATTTATTCAAATTAAGATTTTTGGTGATCCCGGACGTTGGTGTCATCTTAAACCCTGACCGTTGATTCAACTTAACCAACGTCCGAGATCATCATGTAAAGGTATATTTTGGAAGTGACATGTGTCAATTTTAAAAGTGAGACGAAAATATTTACGGCTGATTACGAATTAATTATTCTGACGCGCCACAGAATTTCGTACACTGACGCGCAACCTGCATATGATTTAAGCCCTAGTCTTTTCAAGACCTAGGTTATTTGACACTTAAGCGCTTTTGTGCTTGTCGCCCAGGCTTAAGCGCTTCACATCCTCTCCGGTTCAACATCCAGTTCAACATGGCTTCCAAAGAGGGTGATACCAGAGGTAAGTTCATTCCTTTTTATTTTAACTTTATTTTCCTTTCATGAACTAACTCCAGAGCATCGGCTCGAACCACTGATATTCAGATCGTTAGACCAACGCTTTAACTGATTGAGCTATATCGCCGCCCACCCTCCCATGCGATTTAAACTTTTCTTAAATGACGGACTTGCCTAACTAAGTGCTTGAAAAATTGAGAGCATTTTCAGTCTCTGACTTGATTGGCCTAGATTCTATAATGAAAAGTATCATGTAATTATCATTCTGAACTTGAATTTTAGACTTGCCTCACTAACTGCTTAAAGTTTTGAGAGCGTTCTCCACTTCTGAATTGCTGAGCCAAACTTCTAATGTGAAAAAAGTAATGTAATCCACTACCCTCTTGCAGGCCCGCGAGATACAATAAGGTAGAGAATATCACTTTAGGCGCATAGTCTACCTCGAGTGCTAGATCGTAGATAAAAGTTGAAAGATGAGACGCCACAGCATCGGCTCGAACCACTGATATTCAGATCGTTAGACCAACGCTTTAACTGATTGAGCTATGTCGCCGCCCACCCTCCATGCGATTTAAACTTTTCTTAAATGACAGACTTGGCTCACTAAAGGCTTGACAAAATGACAGTCCTCTTTGTACCTGACATGATTGGCCAAAGTTCTAACTAGGAAAAATTAATTTCATCATTTTTCTGAACCTAAATTGCCGCCCTTTCTTACCAAGTGCTTGAAAACTTGAGAGCGTTTTCAGTCTCTGACGTGATAGCCGAAGAGTCTATAATGAAAAGTATCATGTAATCATCTTTCTGAACTTTAATAGCAGACTTGCCTCGCTAAGTGCTTGAAATTTGAGAGCGTTCTCATCTTCTGACTGGCCGGCCAGACTTCGAATGTGAAAAAAGTAATGTTATCCACTACCCTCTTGCAGCCTCGCGAGATACGATAAGGTAGACAATATCACTTTAGGCTCATAGTCTACCTCGAGGGCTAGATCGTAGATAAAAGTTGAAAGATGAGACGCCACAGCATCGGCTCGAACCACTGATATTCAGATCTTTAGACCAACGCCTTAACTGATTGAGCTATTTCGCCGCCCACCCTCCCATGCGACTTAAACTGATGTTAAATGACAGACTTGCCTAACTAAGTGCTTGAAATTTTGAGAGCGTTCTCACCTTCTGAATTGATGAGCCAAACTTCTAATGTGAAGAAAGTTATGTAATCCACTACCCTCTTGCAGGCCCGCGAGATACGATAAGGTAGACAATATGAATTGCGAAGATAAGCACTTTCCCTGGTCTTGCACCACTAATACTTGGTCCCAGACTTCTCTGTGCCTCGTGACACCAGCCAACAGGCTCGTGATGCATGAGAAGAGGCGTGATCATCGCCGTTCAATGGAACGGTTTTCTGGAGTGCAATGATCTGTCGAGTGCAGCCGCGGGTGTGCCGCAAACGTCCAAAATCGCTATGGTAGGTAGTCAATAAACCTTCGGTGCTTCCATACGGAACGGTTTTTCTTTAAAAAAAATCAAAACCTTAGTACTATAATTTCTGCAGACCGTGTGCGTGGTTCCCTCAAGAACAAGAAGGTCTGTGACAGCGTGAGCACATGGCAAACAATTAAATTTAAACATTTTAATGCGTTTTTCTGTTCCTTAGCAACTAGATAGCCAATGATGTACCCCATCTTTTTTGTAGCTTCAGTATCAAAGTAATTGATGCAAAAAAAAAATTAGATAAATTATCATTTATCGTATGCAAGCACCAAAGGAAAGCGGCGCGCTAACTTTGCATAATTTTTTTCGTGCATCGCATCTTCATAAAAGTTGGATCACATTAGGATTTTTTCACGGAGAGTTGGAGAAAGAAATGTAAAAAAATCCAAAACAGGTATGTAGACAAAAGATATATCTTTTCACATGATTTTTGGGGTGATTGTTTGCCGTTTTAAGTCAAGATAAAATTGCCTTTAAAAAGTCTTAACTTTACAAAATGCGTTCGAACTTTCCCCGTTGACACTGGATTTACCCAATTTACCCAGTTCTCACCTCCCGGATATCAATAGGATCAAACAGCTGTGTGTCAGACATTGGCATTGCCTGTCCTGTATAGTAGTTACTACTTCAGTCTGCTAGCAGAAACATCCCCACAGTAAACCCCACCATGCCACAGGTATATCAACAGCTCTTGAGAAAGGTATCATTACCATCAAATATTTGCTCATAGTACCATATATTGAATAGTATATTAAAGAAGAAAAACCCTGACCCACAACTTCTGTTACTTTAATTTCAAGAATGCAGTCTCATTGGTAAGGTGAATCATGTGTCTCAGAAGAAATAGAATGTGTTCTTGCATTGTAACACCTTGGGCAGTCTTGTGGTCATAAGTATGCCTACAAAAGCTACAAAGTGCTTTCTTAAACTTTGGATTGCTCTGCTGGAACAACAATGCTCTGCATACCTCCCTCACATATATACAGCTGTTTTTAGTGACACTTGCATGCTTGGAATGCGTACATTCCATGGTGCACAATGCGTTTAGAATAGCACCAAAACCTGTTTTTGGTGACACTTGCATCCTTGAAGTGCATACATTCCATGCTGCACAATGTGTTTAGAATAGAAACAAAAGCTGCTTTTAGTGACACTTGCACGCTTAGAATGTGTACATTCCGTGGTGTACAATGCGTTTAGAATAGCACCAAAAGCTGTTTTTAGTTACACATGCATGTTTCGAATGTGAACATGCCCTGCTGTACAGTGGGTTTAGAATAGCAACAAAAGCAGTCTCTAGCAACACTTGCATGCTTACATTGCGTACATTCCATGGTGCACACTGCGTTTAGAATAGCACCAAAAGCTGTTTTTAGTGACACTTGCACTCTTGGAATGTGTACATCCCATGGTGCGCAATACTTTTAGAATAGGACCAAAAGCTGTTTTTAGTGACACTTGCACGCTTGGAATGCGTACATTCCGTGGTGCACTAAGCGTTTACTATAACACCAAAAGATGTTTTTAGTGACATTTGCATGCGTGCAATGCTTACATTCCATGATGCACAACGCGTTTAGAATTGCACTAAAAGCCATTTTTAGTGACACTTGCATGCTTGGAAAGCGTACATTCCATGGTGCCCAATGCGTTTAGAATAGGACCAAAAGCTGTTTTTAGTGACACTTGCATGCTTGGAAAGTATTTCTTCCATGCTGCACAATGTGTTTAGTATAGCACCAAAAGCTGTTTTTAGTGACACTTGCATGCTTGGAATGCGTACATTCCATTGTGCACAATGCGTTTAGAATAGCACCGTCATCTATTCTTAGTGACACCTGCATGATTGGATTGCGTACATTCCATGGTGCACAATGCGTTTAGAATAGCACGAAAAGTTGTTTTAGCGACACTAGCATGCTTCCAATGCGTACATTCCAAGGTGCACAATGCGTTTAGAATAGCAGCAAAAGCTGTTTTTGGTGACACTTGCATGCTTGGAATTCGTACATTCGATGGTGCTCAATACGTTTAAAATAGCACAAAAAGTTGTTTTAGCAACACTATCATGCTTGGAATGCGTACATTCCAAGGTGCACAATGCGTTCACAGTAGCCCTAAAAGCTGTTTTTAGTGACACTTGCATGCTTCGAATGCGAACATGCCTGGGTGTACAGTGGGTTTAGAATAGCAACAATTATCATAGTCACAACGTGTTGTCAAGTTTCGTTCAGTTCAGTATTGGAGAAGTTATAGGGTTATACAATTTTGTCTTATAAAATTTCTAGTGCAGGCTTAAAGACATTTGACAAGAGAGAAACGTGTTATCATTTGCATTCCACTTGAAATATAAGGAATTCCCAGGTTGCTGATAATTTAGTAAAGTAATCCGGAAGCTGGCAGAGAAAAACATTAAATTTAGGTCACCTTTTCGTGTGATGATCACATCTGTTATCTTCGCACAAATTGTTTATATGGAATTGAAGCCAACTCAACAACTAATTCAAAATATCTTGGAAACTTAATTGGTGGAAAATGTTCTACGGGATTTGTGCAGATGCGACTATCTTCAGACAGAGGGATCAAACTGGGTCATTAACGTTAATTACTTTTAAACTGGTTGTTTAATCACACAATACAAATGTTTTTTCCACTCTTCTGTAGCGATCGAAAGAGGATCTGCAGCAATCGGTCCTTAATTTTTGAAAAGGTATGCATATACGTATAAACAATAGATAATGTATTGATAATATAGTATGTAATGCATATTTCGTGTTTCTAGAATTATTGAGGCATGTGGAAAATTTACAGTTACAGTAATAACGCTTAGAAGATATAAAATTCTCACTGTTTTCACACGGCATAATGGGGAAAGTGAGATTTATAGTAGTGGATAATAAAAATAACAAACATAATAATAATAACAATACCAACAAGAACGATGGAACGATGGTGGCGATAACCAAGGTCAATACAAGTTAAAAAACAAAAAAATAGGAAGATATTATATTTTCTGGGCTTATCCAATGTTTGTTTCTTAGACAAAGAAGATAATAAGAAGAGCGCAATGCTACTTTTGTAAGTTTGTCCATGATTCTCTTACTATCAATCCCATATTTTCCTAACAGTTTTTCCAATTTAGAAGCATTATTGGAATAAAATCCAAGCGTTGAAATCTCTAGCGTTAAGAATTTGAGCTTTTGAGTTCGGTCTACAAGGCAATCTCAATGATTTCTGTACTTTTGTTCTTTGTAAGTTTTTGAATTGTGTCAGTTTGTTTCAAAACAATAAAAAACTTCAATGCCATTTATTTTCATACTGAAATAATAATAATAGTAATAAAATTTTTTAAACTTCATTAATCTTTTTCTTTTCCTATGTCAAAATACATCCATTACTCTCTTAATGATTGCAAGAAATTTCATTTTCCTGCAAGAAATTTCATTTTCCTGCAAGAAATAGCATTTTTTTGCAAGAAAACAAAATTTTCAGATATTTCATTTTCTTGCAAGAAATTTCATTTTCTTTCAAGAAATTTCATTTTCTTGCAAGAAATTTCATTTTCTTGCAAGAAATTTCATTTTCCAGCAAGAAATAGCAATTTTTGCAAGAAAATAAAATTTTAAGATATTTCATTTTCTTGCAAGAAATTTCATTTTCCTGGAAGAAATAAAATTTTCAGATATTTCATTTTCTTGCAAGATATTTCATTTTCTTGCAAGAAATTTCATTTTCTTGCAAGAAATTTCATTTTCCTGCCAGAAATTTCACTTGTTTTGCAAGAAAATAAAATCTTCAGATATTTCATTTTCTTGCAAGAAATTTCATTTTCCTGGAAGAAATAAAATTTTCAGATATTTCATTTTCCTGCAAGAAATTTCATTTTCCTGCAAGAAATTTCATTTTCTTGCAAGAAATTTCATTTTCCTGCAAGAAATTTCGTTTTCTTGCCGGAAATTTCATTTTTTTTCAAGAAAATAAAATTTTCAGATATTTCATTTTCTTGCAAGAAATTTCTTTTTCCTGGAAGAAAATAAAATTTTCAGATATTTCATTTTCTTGCAAGAAGTTTCGTTTTCTTGCCAGAAAATTCATTTTTTAGCAAGATAATAAAATTTTCAGAACTTTCATTTTCTTCCAAGAAATTTCATTTTCCTGCAAGAAATAGCATTTTTTGAAAGGAAATAAAATTTGCATGTATTTCATTTTCTTGCAAGAAATTTCATTTTCCTGCAAGAAATTTCATTTTTTTGCAAGGAAATAAAATTTGCATGTATTTCATTTTCTTGCAAGAAATTTCATTTTTTTGCAAGAAATTTCATTTTCTTGCAAGAAATTTCATTTTCCTGCAAGAAATTTCATTTTCCTGCAAGAATCCGCATTTTTTGCAAGAAAATTAAATTTTCAGATATTTCAATTTCTTGCAAGAAATTTCATTTTCCTGGAAGAAATAAAATTTTCAGATATTTCATTTTCTTGCAAGAAATTTCATTTTTTTTCAAGAAAATATAATTTTCAGATCTATCATTTTCTTGCAAGAAATTTCATTTTTCTGCAAGAAATTTCATTTTCTTGCAAGAAATTTCATTTTCCTGCAAGAAATTTCATTTTCCTGCAAGAAATTGATCTACAATCCTTTGTGCAATACTGACAATGCTATTTAAGGCTCTTTGGTTGAAAAGAACATACTTTAAAGCTACCACCAGTGTGTGCACTGCAGATCTCAACCCTACTTTGTTGCTTTCTTTTATAGCCTTGACAATATTTCGCCACTTGTCGGGAAGAATAACATAAATTTGACTATTTCAGCAATTCACTCTTAAATAATGCTTTTATAAAAACGCATAAATAAGAGGTTCTGGTTATTCTGTTACTCCAAAACAGCACCTTTTTTTAGGAATAAACTGCTATTCAATTCAAGGAAACAACCGGCCTTAGCAACCGTGGAATCTTTAACGCCGCAGGAAATAGCAACTTGAAATGTTCATCATGAATCGTTGAGGGTCGTGTCGACCAGAGAGGGATATGCTGCTATTCGCCTGTAATTATTTTCTTCTAGCAATATCAAAGTATGCATGATAGAGGAGGGCATGCAAGTTAAGTTAGTTTAGTATATTTTTCGCATGGATAAATAGGATAAGTCAGGTCTACATTCAAAATAGGGGGCATTAAAGACCTAATCTCGACATCATACCACTCTCCATAATTTATTTTCTTCCCCATCGGCAAACCACAACCTGAAAAGTGCTGCAGATTCGTGCCCTCTAAGCCCTATGCTCCATTTCTAAGGCTAGTTAGTGAAAGGTGAATTAATTAAGTATTTAACTAATCAAAGGTTAATCAAATGTATATATTTGGGTTGTAATCTGGGGCCCCCTTCTCTATCTTAAAAAGAATCTTCCTGACTTTCTGTTGAAGTGCACAGAAAATACATTCAATTTGCAAAGTAAGAGACGGAAATTCGGCTCATATTCTTGTATTGTGTATATGTTTGTTTTATAGACTTGCGAATATGCAAATAATAGTTTCTTCGATGGGTAATTAGATGCTGCCAGATACCCCCGCACCTTCCTAGTCCATGTACGGAAACATATGCTTTTGGCCAAACCCCTCCCCATATTCTGCGTACGTCCTGCGTGAATGATCCCTCAATGGCCCACAAAACACTGCCACTCGGTCATCAATACAATGTATGCCTCATTACCCCCCCCCCGAGGTATATAAATTCTACCCCCAGGTAAAAAAATTCTAGCCCCCCCCCTCCCTCATGCATTTGAGCACCGGTCACATTTTGGGCTGAATCCGCCCCTGAATGAGGCAGTGTATTTGGTATTTAATCGAAAGAAATAAAATCCTCGTTGCCAATGTTGTGTCCTGACTATCTGCTGGAAAGCGTAGCACGCGAGTAATCCATGAACAGACGACACAAGTAAGTAGTTAATAGAACTGGTTCTTATAACATAACATAAACATAAACATAGGATTGCAGCATCGTGACGATACTACAACTTACTTGCAAGAATATGAATACATCTATCAACACCTCATATCTCAAAAGTTAAAGTACATATCGGGTCAAAATTTTCACATTTGTGCAAGAACAGACTGTAAGTGCTATGTACTGACCATGAGAAACATGTAGCGAAAGAGAATCCTGCTAGTAGAGGCAACACTTTGGTTGCTTTTTGAGTTACAGTGTAACCTTCACTCATCTAGTCCTGAAAGCAACTAAAACTCTAGCTTACAATCATGTATACATATTTACAAGAAGAAGTGACAGATTCAGTATGACTAATTATTATGATCTTAGATTATTTTCATAGTAACGTGGGAGTACATCGGTTTCAGCAGTAACGATGCTGCCTCGAACTGACAAGCACGTATATCTTGTATCCCATGATATGACTAATACACAACAATAAGTCTAAAATTCTGGTATAGAGAAGGTAATGTGGATGAAATGTCTTTAACCCATGTTATGCTCAATTCATTGAGATTTCGAGGCAAAGAGTAGACATATGTCATCAGCTTCAACACAGAACTATCTGGATTTACATAGGAACAATTAGACAAAGGTGATTTCTGAAACTGAGGCTAACTAATAACGTCCTTAAGACTTTAAACTAGCCTTTGTCCAATTATTCTAATTATAACAACCCACCCCCATGTGATAGGATTGAAACAATTTCAACTAGTACCTAGTGTTCTCTCTTCTCTTGCATATGAAAGAATATATAATTTAGTTTAAAGGCTACCTTTAAAGTATGATTATTACAATGTTGTAATTGAAGGTTAGCTATGTTGGTGCTTGCACATCACAACCTATTACCTGATTCACCACCATGGGAATAAACAAAATAAATGCTGTGTTGCATGTAGTAATATATTGGATGGGTCAAGAGTTGTGACAATATTCTCGGATAATAAAGAAATGTAATAAAATGGATTACTCTACATAATTGGCAATTAGTGTGTCAACCCCCTGAACTGAGTTATTTAGTAAATACGTAAGTACACAGCAGTAGGAAGTTATGTTTCGCAAACAACTTCAATGTAGGCTGTGACTATGAGAATATTTATGATTTGTCGTTTACATTTGGTAAGTCTAAAAAAAATAAGGTGCCGCAAACATATCGAATTTTTCCCCAACAACATCGTTTGAACGTTGTGTTGTTGGGTTGCTTTTAGGGGGCGGAGGGGGTTCTCAAGACGTTTTAAAACTGAGATCATACATAGAAAATGGTCTTAGAAAAAGAAAAGGATACTCAGACCATAACATAAGGATTTTTAAAAATTCAACTCATCATTGATATTAAATCAACTTGCAATTGAACTCACCAGTAGTACGAGATCAACTGGATCACTATCCTGATGGTGAAGGTACGGCAGCATCGACATTTATGACTGTCGCAATTATATAATAAGGACTTCCCGTCAATAATATGCAGGGGTCATTCCTCAAATTAGGTTCCATAGGAATTGTATCTATCTATGTAGTTTCGCAAGCAAGTTCAAGCATTGTAAGAAAGTTTTTAAAGTTATTCACATTAAAATTGGGAATAATCAGTAGAGAGATTTCGCTTATATCGATATTTAGGTCCTGGGCGTTATGTGGGGTGGGGGCTGGGGGTCTAAAGAAAAACGTCGAAACGACGTTGTTGGGGAAAACTCGGTATGTATGCGGCCCCTAAGTATAACGAGACAGCGGGTAGAAACACTAGTTTCAAATATAAGTTAACCATCGCGAGAAGACGTATTAAAACTTTTGTGTTCTTAGGCGTCTCTTAAGTTGATCAGTAAGAAACTAGGCCTACTGCTAGTTTACCTTTAGCAAGTAAACGATGTAGACGTGATGTTTTAACCCATTGGCTGATTGTGGACCATTCTGTACCACTTACACCCTCGGGGTGGACCGCGGGGGCATCAGAAGTTGCAAATCATTTTTCAAGTTGAATGAGGCCGAATTTATGGTCAAAGCTTAAAGGCAAGATTGTCTGACATCCGACGAATCTGGGGATACTGATGGGGTCCGCAGATCGATCAAGATCACCTCCAGATACTCCGGGGGCTCCATTTTACTTTAAGCTGTGTACTCAAAATCTTTTGTTTGCAAGACAAGGTCTCTTTTTATATGTTCGATTACTTTCACGAGCGCAGACACTCTGCATTGCAGAGTGCCCAAAAATTAAGTGCAAAGCGATTTCGCTATCCTGTTCAATGTTAGACCCACTTTTCACAATAGGTACCAATAGGTACAGAGTTTCATGGCCCAGGACTCACACCCATACGATGCAATAGCAAATGCAGTTGCACGGAGCAGACGTATCTTTGTCTTGGTGGTAACACCTCTGCTTTTCCTTATGGTGGACAAATTCTGGGTGCATCTCCTTGCTATTGCAAGTCGTCTTCTTATTTCTACAGTCATAGTTCTTTAATTCTTTACAGCTACAGTTATATTTCTTTAATTTATCAATTCTTTCTTAGGTCTCCTCTCTCCCACTTTCATAACTATTAAAATATTTCCTATCATCTATGTATTTAAAATCTTATTCTAGTTTCGGTATGACTTATCTTGCTGCTTTTACAGTCGAGGGTTTTTAAAGTTATCACTTTCCCTTTATCTCTTCAATTTTATTTTCATACCAACAAGTTATTTTTCGAGCAAAACTGAATTTGTTTCCAAAGTTTCGTCCAAAATTCATAATTCTAAAAAGGTTTCATGTTTTGTAAAGTTTAAATTTGAACCGCATTTCCACCTTTACCAAATTATGATTTTTGCTGCGATAAGAACTAGGAAATATTTTGGATCTAAGAAGCGCATTCCTTTATTATGATGCACTCATTTTCGTGCTTATGCTAGATTTAATTTTCCTGATGAGGTGAAGAAGACACCGAAAGGCAACAATACAGAACACGCTAGATGAGGAAAATGTAATTGAGAACGTGTCGTTTAAAAAGTACCTTTTAGGTCAATTGGAAATATTACTACTGAACTCAAGCGCCTATGCTACAAGGTGTCAGGCAGCAAATTCCTCCATTTGGTTATAGAGAGGCAGTGCTTTTTTAACAAATTTGGCATGTAGGTCCTTTCCATAAGGTTTCCCCCCCCCTCATTTTCTTATTTTCATGAGTTTCCTACTCCCAATCGACAATTGAATAACCCATTTTAAAGCAAAGTAAAATACTTCGTATATAAAACTTTTTGAAAAAGATAACATCGAAACGTCAACGAATTCCCTCCCGGAAAATTCCCACCTAGGAAAATTCCCACCTAGGAAATCTCCCTCCCGAAAATTGCTCCGCCAGAAATAATTTCGGCTGGAAATCTCTTATCCAAAATGTTGCCACTGTTTGTTACACATCTTTAGTTTTAGAAGAAACATTATTTTAAGAAACACGAGGCTCAGATTGCCTAAATTTTAAGAAACATTTAAGAAACATTCGCAGGCTGGGTGAAGCAAAAAAAGAACTTTCTTCCAATTGTGGAGCAACGGTTTTTATATTTTTCTTCCAATTTACTTGAGGCTTTAAGACTAACTTTTGTTTTTTGGCACAGCAAGGGTTGGATCGAGTGATTCAACGTGATCTTCCTCGACGACTACTTGAAGATGGCCAGCAAGCCCAAACTTTTCCTCTAAAACCGTTGTATTCATCGTCACTACAAATATCCAAGTCGCCGGACTCTGGGAGCAGAATAACAATTTCGCTCAAGTCAAATGCTTCCGCTACTTCAACTGCACCAAATAAAGTAGCTGCCCTTTTTACTGCTGTTTTCTTTCTGTAAAATCTCTTTGCTTCCATTCTTCCACTGCACACTGCCACAATAGGCTCTGGGATTCCGCTCACCTTCTCAAATACGTATGCAAGATATTTCAGGTCACATTTTCTTTCTCAATTGACGTAATAATTGCTGTAAATTAGATCATAACATCATATGAATTTATGTCACATTACCATGTTTGCACCATAACTTAGCAGCATGCAAAAACACCCTATTCACATGGGGAGCAAAGGGACGACGTCACATCTGATATTGACGCTGTCCTCGTCAACCTCAGAGTCTTGTTCACACGAGCCTGACGTCGTTACCGTTGGGTGAAAGCGGAACTGCCAGCCTTGACAACACTGAGACTATAACCAAGATCACAGGTCTTGGTAAATATAGTCAAAGATCAAATAATTAGTCAATTTCCAGACATCTCTACACTCTGGAATCTACATCAGTGAACAAGCAAATGTATGTCAGTGTATGAGAGTAACTAAGTATCTGGTTAGCGCAACTACAAAATTTTGAAAATAAATGGGTTTCTTACCTGCTCGTCGTCTCGTCAAAGGTGAATCTGTTTCCTGTCATTCTTCTATTTAAGATGAAACTCTTCTGAAAGAGAGCTAAAAAGATAATGTCTTTGTAACTCAATTTACTTCTGTTGGAGGTTGCCATTTTGCAGTCGTTAGAAACAAAATTGATTCGAGTATCTCAGCTACGATCCAACATGGCGACTGAAGAATTCTGGACTGACATGTGAATCTTCATTAGACGTGGTTGACGTCTGACGTCGTCAGTGCTATGACTCATGTGAAGACAAAAATTTCAACTTCACGCAGACATGACAAACGTCAAGTCTCTAATGTGAACAGGGTAGAATCCGTCAAATAACTTGCACTCTTTTAAGGCCAATCTCCATTAGGCCACTTTTGTTATTCTTTGGCCACTTTTGTTATTCTTTGGCCACTTTTGTTATTCTTTGGCCACTTTTGTTATTCTTTGGCCACTTTTGTTATTCTCTGGCCACTTTTGTTATTCTCTGGTCACTTTTGTTATTCTTTGGCCACTTTTGTTATTCTCTGGTCACTTTTGTTATTCTTTGGCCACTTTTGTTATTCTCTGGTCACTTTTGTTATTCTTTGGCCACTTTTGTTATTCTTTCTTCAACTATTCTACAGATATGATCCGTCCATGTCAACCTTCTCATTTTAAGGACCTCTTGATCATACCCATTCAAGCACTTCTCCTCACTTCTTCATTTGACACATGGTAAGCCTATGGTATTGCCATGGTATTCTCCTGCACATATGGTGGCCTATACTTTCTTGGAGTTCTTTTCTGTTCTCAAGACCTGATACGAAATCATAATGTCTTTTATTTTCCCTGTTATAGATGACCATGGGTCCCTTGTGCATGGATTTATTTATAATCGAATATTTGAAGGACGTATAGTAACCTCCAATGACGAGGAGTTTTTCATAGAGCCGTCAAAACAGTATTTTGATGATGCTGGATATCACTCAGTGATTTACAATGCAAAGGATGTCAAATACCCATACCCACATGGACCTGGTTGTGGGATGAAGGAAAAGACTTTAGAATGGATGCAAAATATACAGCGTAGTGCAAATCCAGTAGATGATAAGATCAAATTTGAAAGTAAGGATAAAAATTCACATGAAAGGAGCAGACGTGCTACAGGCTCTCAGTCACTTGGAAAGAAGACAACTTGCCAGCTTTATGTCCAGGTATGTAAGCTCTTTAGCCCTGTTACAAAGGGGCTCGACTTTCAACTAGAGTTCACTCAACTTTGTATAGCATAGTCAAGCCAAGTCGAACATTGGGTGTATAAATGGACTCGACTTTCAATAGACTTCCCAAACTCCTTCCCAGGACTTCACGACCTTGTTCCATTTTGGCGCCAAATTTTGAATTAAAAAATGGCTTTCTCAGAGATGCAATGTTGAAGGCATCAGGCCGTAGCAGCATTAGGTATTCTTGAGTTGATAGATGACTGAAATCTTGTATTGTCTTTTGTTTTTCAATGTAAACACAGATATATTTTTGCGGGATTTGAAATCTGAACATGTTCAAACTTCACTAGACTTTGCTATAAAAGGCGCGACAACCCTTGACCTCCCCGTACCCTACCCTCTTATGCTTTTACCCACCCAAGTTTTATCCTTCCTCAGCACTCAAATTCTGTGCTAGCCTCCCCATTTCAAATCCTCAGTGTCGTCTTCCACCCCTTTGTATACCACTCGGTGTAAAATTTTTTTAACAAATTTTCAAATGCCATTCCTCTGTTGTTAGAAGCGTAAACTGAAGCAGAAATTTGGTAATTCGAAATGGCAACGTGCAACTGATATTATGAGGGGAGAGATTCGTGCTCGGGAGTCAATTTTTTAGCGGGACGTCTCTTTGGTAAGATTTAGGAAGGACACGATAATCAGGGAATTTCGCTAAGTTATTAAGTTGTAGGCCTTAGTTTCCAAACTGTAACGGTTATGAAAGGGAGAGCCATAAGTTGCTCTTTGGACTTAAATAGTCTGCTTTGGAATTCAAAGGAAATGCAAAAAGTGTGGGGAAAAGAAAAAACCTGGCTTCGGGAAAAGAAGGCATGGACAACATCCTCCGATTCTGTTGCACGTGCGCGTATTTGTAGGTATATCCTACCTATTGCACTTGATCTGTTTAACAGTACATGTCGTTAAATTTCCCGTCGTCTTTTGTGACGCAACTTAAAGTTAATGAGAGTTGCTTTAGGGCACATGTTAAGACGGGCAGGAGAGGGTGTCGGTTTAGCATTTGCTGTGAACCCCTTTCCCTCCACTGTTACCCTAGTTACTTATCTGTTAATAAAGGCCTTTCTGGGGGTAGTGTTAACTGAGACTAGAACAAGTTCTGTTGTTTCTTTACAGCTCAAGAATTCGGAATGGATCGCTTGATATGATGAAGACTGTGACGTCAGACGTCAGGTGATACGATACCAGTCTTCTCTATTCCATTGCTCAACGGCCAAGCATTGGATACTTTAGAGCTACATCCAGCCAGGGGCCTCTTCTCAAGTACGAGGTAGTGATCTCATGGTAGATTAAACTAATCCTGATAGGCATGCTGTGTGGAACGGATATGAGATGCCTTGAGGGAAAGATGTACACGAAAGACGAAGCGTACCTTGGCATCGGCGCAAGTTGTTGCGACCAGAAAACATTCTTTCAAGTTTCACATTTGACTTTACGTGACATTGAAGATGTGTAAAACACAAAAACGTTCCTAAGAAATGGCAACTGAGACAAAATGTAACGATTAATGAAGTTCATTGTCCGGTAGCCGCAGGCGGTATTACTGGTCCCCCAATGGGAGGTGTATAATTCTCCTTTGTGAACAAAGATTACGTACAAAACTTACTAACTGTTGACGGGTATGTTTTTTATGTTCTTCTAAAAATGCTTAAGAAAAAGGGTACGAATTATTACATACCTAAACTCTATGATTTTAGTTTTCACTATTTAAAAAAGCGAGTGTCTCTCTCTTTTGGCTTGCCCCCTGTTAGTTTCCACTATTTTCCCACCGCTGAGAAATAGGGGATCACTTTACCGCTCCCCAAATTATCTTTCATGTCTAAGAACATAGGTTGTTTGGAATCAAGTCTGGAAAAATTTGCGTTACCAGAAAGACATATTTTTAATGGTCGCTGGTCTAGGGCTACCATTACCACCTATAAATGCTTATGTGGTTAAAGAGGGCTTTCACATTAGTAACCACGATTCAGCGGGTTTTGAGCAAGGGAGAAACTGCCTGTTGTTGTTATTGCCTACAATGAGAGAGTGGAAAATGAGAAGTTCTGTTTCAAAGCGAAACTTTCAAAAATGCAATAGATTGCGAAGAATACCTAGTGCTATACGCAAAGAAAAGATGGGTGTTCGAGCTTTCAAAAATATTTGATATTGGGATATAGAAACACATCTATAGCATTTACATAATAGATAATGATTCATCGTCTACAAATACGTGAAATGACAGAAACTATATCACTTTAGCACAAAATTTTAATTCTAGCATAGATCATTTATACGGGTTGGTATGATTGTTTTGACTTTCTCAATTATTTATTACTTGCTAATTATTTTGATCAAACCTTCAATTTTGATTTAAAGGCGCCGCCCATGCACCTCGAACAGTCTTTTCCAAATTGATAGTTTTAAATATTCCCCTGGTCCGAGATCCCGTTGTTGAGTCTTGTTAATTTCTTTATAATAATTTAAGGTTAGAATTTTCCACTTCCCAGAAAACCTCTTATAAACAAATTCTCGTCGCCTGTAAAAAGGAATCACGGAGCCTAAAGGCTACAAGGCTTGAACAACCCAATAATTTTGTGTCCCCTTTGTGCTGTTATAATGCCTGTCGGTGAAAGCTTCTGCATCATTCACCCCTCCCCCTGCCGGCTTCTCTCTACAAAAAGAAATTCTTTCTCGCTCCGTGGGTCCCTTTGTTTTAAAATATTTTGACCATGATCGCATTTCATAATGATCTCCCAGTGTGAGGAAATCCCAACATTTGAGAAGTCTTGAAGTTGAGTTGATTATATGATGAAACGAAGTCTATAGAAGTGTTTTCTCGAAGGTTATTCTGTCAAGCACTGGATGACACAATCCACAACTGAACACTATCAGGGAAAGATGCACAGGTTGTTTGCAGCTATGCCACACAGAAGAAGAACAAAACAATAGCTGCATGGAAAACACATTTAAGGACTGGAAAACTGTTGAGGCAAATTTGTCATCAGGGCTCAAAACCCAAAGCTTAAACAAAGGGTCTTATGTAAAGAAGATACCCTTAAATATTCTATGGCAGTCGAAATTGCATAAACATTTTAGTATACAGAAGAAAAAATGAAGAAAACATCCTGAGTAAACTTTGTAGCATATTATATTTGTGGCCCAAAGCATGCAAAAAAGACTCAGCAAAAAGCCTGGGGATTCGTCAAGAAAAACACACTAGGTTCTTCAAGTGAGCAGACACAAGAACACAATGCCAATGTGGTCAACCAGGTAGCTGATCTACAGCATATAGATACAGATGATGTTTTCACTCTTACACATACAGGTGGTCCTTAAAATTTTGCACATTTAGCATTGCCAATTCAACAAATATAAACAAAAATGGAAAACAAGAAGGTCCAGATCAACACTGGGGCAGCATGCAATGTAATGCCCTGAAAACTGATCCATGTCATATCCTGACTAAGCAGTAATAATTGAAGAACATTCTAGATTCTAAGAATTGATTAGTAAGGTAAAATTGTATGATGTAATGATAGTGAAATTCTGTATATAACTAACATTTAGTTTGTTTATGGTACAAAATAGGAATATTGCACAAATTAACGAAAAGATTGTGTACTTAAAAGCTTTTTCTGACTGACTCCGCTGATATGCGCTGATGCACTGTATAGAGGTAACCTTGTCCCTCCCCAATTCCCTGAAGAAGTTTTTATTGAATTGATGGAGGTGGCGACACGTGGTGTTGAATTCAGCTTCAATAATGAAATGTACCAACAACAGAACGGGGTAAGCATGGGAAGTCCCCTGGGTCCAGCATTAGCAAATATCTTTGTTGGTTTCATCAACTTCAACTGTTTGAATCTTGCCAAAAGCCCATTGTTTACTTTCATTATGTCGATGTCACATTTGTAATATTTGAAAAGGAGTCCGAATGCGACGATTTCCTCAAAAACTTAAACAGCTTACACCAAGCTCTAAAATTTACTTAGTCAACAAGTATCATTCCTGTATGCATGCCATTTTCAAAACCTTGAAATATCATATCATGAAGATATGACAGGCATTTATCTGTTGAATGGTGGGAACGGAAACCCGACTGGTATTGGTATAGAATTTTGTTTTTCATCAGATGAGTGTCCAATTGATAATGGATAATTCGTTCAAAGATTTTTGAAATTTGAGGTAGGACGGAGATAGGACGATAGTTTTTTGGGTCATCTCTTGGCCCCTTTTTGAAGAGTGGTTTCAATTTTGCTTTTTTGCAAGCATCCGGGAACTCAGATAATAGTACTTATAGGTTGGAAAGATCAGAAACTGGTTTAGCTGGAGTCCCATCTTTAAGAAATTTTCCACACAAAATATCAATACCTGCTGCCTTGCTAGTATTTCTTCCGATAGCTTTTTTATATGTTCTTCTGTTGTTGGAGAAAGTAAGGATTTGTTTATACCAAATTGACGTTGTTATAATGATTTTTGACATTTTTGATCCCAAAAGTACTTGGCTGCTTTGGTAGCCTCCTTACTAGTTAAGAAGCAATATTTTCAAAGAAATCTTGAAGCATGTTTTGGCATCGAAAAGATGTTCTTCCCCCTTTTTAGACAAATATTTTGGGAGTGGATATTTTCTGATCTAGCCCCAAGCAGCTTTAAACTTTTCCATAATTCTTTTGGTTTACCCATACTGTCATTCACTCTTCCTATGATATAGCTTTTTTTTTCTTCCTTATGAGATTTTGAACATAGTTTCTAGCCCTTCTGAAATCCAACAGATCTGCATGGTTCTTTGTTTTATTAAACTTTGAAAAATGTTTGTCCCGAAATCGGATACCTTCAAGGACCCCCCATCTATCCATTCCTGAGTATTTCTTTTTATACGAATTCCTTTGGTAGGAGCTAGTTCATCTACAGTTTCTGTAAGTGCTTTTATGAAGTGGGAATAAGCATAATTAATATCTTTAAACTCAGAGTACTGTGGAAATTTGGTTTCTTCTAGCTTTTTTCCACAAAGATCTTTGCTGTAATTTCTTATAGATCGTGTTTGAATGTAGGTGTGTTGAAGTTTTTAGTTTAGGGATTTTTCTTGTGCGAAAGATTGGTTGGTGGTCTGATAAACTAATATTTAAAACACCATGCTGAGAAATTTTATGCACTGAGTTTGTGAGAATATGGTCCAACAGAGTTGATGAATTCTCAGTTATCTATGAATTGAAGTTCATGTTTGCAGGGCTGTACTAGGCAACTGTAGCTCATTCAAAGCAACTGTAATTACTCCTATTTGTCTATTAGGAAGAGTTAGTTTGTTACACTTCTGCACAAGACATGCTTTATTGATGATTCCTCTTCTACCTTTCATTTGTGGGCATGCAGAAGACACTAGATTGTTCAAGTTTTCGAACTTTGAATGTGCTCGAAAATAAATGGCATTTTGAAGCGTTAGGCACTAAATGCAAAGGTATTAAAGACTTGGCTCCTTGCGCCTAACGCCTCAATGCGGCTTTCGTTTTACTACCTTCTATGGCTTTACAAAGGCATCCTTGACTGTCCACGGAATACTGCTTATGTGATTCCAAACAAATATCTTGTTATCTTGACTTCAGTCTGATGATGGTTCGGTAATTCTTTGTTCCCAAGTTTTCAAGCTTGGAATGCACCCAAAGATCGGTGCCGTCTTCAAACAGACTTCTTGGCTATACATACATGGCCGACATTGTCCTCACAATATTGGTTTTGTGTTTAGTTACAAATACCGATTGTTTTGACTTCATTCAGATGATGGTTTTCCATTCCTCTCGTTATAGACTTTCAGCTTCGAACGTGCTAAAAGTTTTACATGGGGTAAGGATCAGGGTGAAAAATATTTAACAATTAGCTCCTTGCGCTTAAAGCGTTAATGCTGCTTTTGTTCAACTACAATCTATGGCTTTACCAACGAGTCCTTGATTGTCTGCAAAATACTCCTATTGTGTCTCCCAACAAGTATCGTTTATCTGGAACTCAGTCTGATGATGGTGTGATAGTTCTTTTTGCTCAAGTATCCAAGTGTGGATTGTGCTCGATAAGATAGATTGCATTTGAATGGATTAGGTGCGAAAGGCAAAGGTATTCAAGACTTGGCTCCTTGCGCGTAACGCCATGATGCGTCCTTTGTTAAACTACACTCTATGGCTTTACAAACGCATGCTTGAATATCCACAAAACAATCCTTATGCGTGTTCATACAAGCCCCTATTGTTTTTACCTCAGTCAGATGATGACATTATGATTCCTTTTGTTATGGAGTTTCAGTTGTGAATGCGTTTAAAGTTTGATGTCATATGATGTATATATATATATATATATATATATATATGTAATATGAGCTATTTATACCGTTGGAAGGATGCTCAATACAACAACCTAGAGGCTAATACTAATGCGACGTGGCACGATTTTGAAAAATGGTCTGGTCCGTTTCTCGAGTGGCATAGAAGTGGCACGTCGCATTTGCCACGTGGCGTGCCACTTCGGTGTGAAGGGATAGTGCTTTTGTAAAGGTACATTCCCAAGTGACATGCCACGTCGCATATGCCACTTCGGTGTGTAAGCTCCCTAAGAGAACACCTCACATCCCGATCACAGATCAGCTCTAAATGCAGAACAAAGGATCCGAAAAACCTCTCTAACAGAACACAAGCACGGAGGTCGAGACTATTGCCGAGGTATCCTTCTGGCTTTCCACTGATGTGAAAACACCAGTGCTCTATGAAGGCGAGGAAACGTCTCACAGAAAGAGAGATTACGGAGGCTGCTGATCATCTTATGGGAGCTTACACACCAAAGTGGCATGCCGCAAATGCCACGCGAAGCTGTGCTTTCAGACTGAAGTGGCAAATGTTGCACCGCATGTTTGAAAAATACCTGCTTAGTTTAAAGATGTATTCCTCTGGCGAAGACAATGTTATTGATCTTATGGGTCTGATAAATGGTAGAAGAAAACGTAAAAGGAGATGATGGGTACGTCTCTTATCAGAAAGGGAATGTCGAATTTTACAGCGCTTTTATAGTCTGAAAGGGCCTTAAACTACACCCAAAAGGTTTCCTTCGTAATTTAGCGGCCATTGTAAAGCCTTAATGACAGAGGTAGGATACAAATACCGCGGGTGCACGAGAGGTAAAGAACGACCAGTACTCTTTCTAAGGTCATACGTTGTTGTACTACATAGATTCATTTAGTAGAAAAGACGTATTATAACCTACGTCTGCTCGGAAGTGGCTATGTCATCGCATCATTTTGCAGTTGTTTATCGTATAGAGTGGCCGGGACCATTTGAACGGCGAGTGATATTTCTTGAGTATACCTAAATTGAATTTAAAACATATATCAACTGAGTTAATTAAACAATATCATCTATTTAAACAGAAACTGCACTTCATAAAAAGAATCTTATCGAGGAAAGAGACCAAACTGTTTTGTATTCGTTTGTTTAACTAGAGAACTTTAGCCGGAGTCGATAATCTAACCAAAACAAATTGGACTTGCCCATGGTTCCATGAAAGTGTTGACAGTTGAGTACCCTTCCAAACAAAGAGAATCAGATCAGAGAGCCTTTACCCTGGTCCTCACATGCCAAGCTGGTCATATGATGTAGGCGCAACAAAGACTGGACTTCCCCGGAACTATTACTTTTCATGTAATTAACTTTTTTCTCTCTTTCCCTTTTTTTTCTTTGGTTTTTATTGTTGCTATTGTATTCGTAGATATACTAATTAAACACTCCTGTATATCAATCCTGCTGTCCAATGTACCATGCCAGGAGAAAACAGCGGGAAGTGTTATTGTATGATGAAGATTAGCAATAAAGGCAACGAGTTAAAAAAACAACTATTGTTATTATAAACGAGCCTGCAAGATCCTCGAGAATTTCAAAATGAAAGACCTATGGAATTTGATTTCAGAAGATTCCTCGACTTTTATTTTCCTGGTTTTCTTGCTTATATGTGGACTGACTCCAAAACGGCCACGTGAAATGCAGACCAGGTGCAGACCTTTATCCGTTGGTCTCACCAAGTGACCAGTTCTTACAAACAGAAAGAAAAACAGTTTTCCTTCTAGCTTTCCTCTGAAAGAATATATCTTCAAAGACAAGCAAGTGACCCCCTTGTTCGATGTCTACTTAGAGAACTGCTTATTTCAAAACTGCCATCCCAAGACGATTAAGTTTAAAATCGCGGCTTAGACGATCGAAAACGGTAGTGTTGTCCTAACAGGGGCATCCATCAATCATTTCACGTCACGCCAAGTTTTCTTCAAAAAAACCACTAAAGCCAACGACTTCAGATCTTTGTTCGTTAAACAGTGGCGAAGGCAGGGACGGCTTCGGGGCCTCAGCCCGCCCCTGCTCCCATTTTGTATCTTTGCTAAAGAGAACAAATAAAACACTTAAAGAAGGTACTTTCTTCTGCTTTTTAAAACGTTAACACATTTTTTTCATTTTTAAGTATTTTTTTAGTGTTATTTTTGCTGATCGAAAACAGTAGTGTTGTCCTAACAGGGACATCCATCAATCATTTCTTGTCATGCCAATCTTAGTTCACGGCTAGAAAAAGCCAATAGATTAATTGCAATTAATTAACGATTAAAATGCAAAACGTCTTTGCTAATATAAATTTAATGCCAATTTTTTCCAAAAAAGTACAACTAGCAAGGATCTCCCATGATTATGTATCTTGGAAAAGATTCTAAATATTTGAATTAGATGACTGCAAAACTTCCTGTAATTTCAGTTCACTGTCACATGAATAACTATGTTACTTGGCCCTTGCGCAGTGTAACTCATTCACTTCACGTTTGGGAAGTCAACCCCCCATCAAAACTTGACTGGCTGCGTGGCTGTTTTTATCACACGTGCCTGTTATTTTTTACAACATGTAATTGTCTTCTCGTTTCCTATAATATCATCGCTGAAAACTTTCTTACTTGACTCCATGCGATTGCTGTGACCAGTGTATGGCAAATAGTTAAGCAAAATGAATTCGTTACTTACAGCAATATTCAAATTTTGCATCGATAACCAACTTTGAAGAATATATTACCAAGATGTTTTTCAAATTTTGTATTCGATTTTAAAGCGGAGTATCAATTGCAACGTATATCGGTTTTGTAGACCACCTCTCAAAATGTGTCTTAGGGCTAGCAGATCCTTAATCTGGCACTGTTCCAAGTTAACAATGGGTTAAAGTTTTATTTCTATGAATTTTAGCTCTACTCACAAATTCATATAGTCCAATAGTTATACCAAAACCTTGAAGGCCAGACATTGTTACGGCCATGGAAATAACTTATATAAGTAAAAAGTCCTAACTTTAATTATAATTCAGGGCCTCCTCACCAGACCCCGTCGTGTCACCTGCATTTGTCCATTTTCCCCCCGTTTGGCATACGAGGTTGCTCTTTCCAACCGATCTCTCCAAAGCAATATCAAATTCTTGAAGTTGTATATTAGTGTACCTGTGTTGAATCTTTGGCGGTTGCAGTGTCTCTATGAAAGACGCTTTACAAAAGTAGTGACCCCTATAATGAAACTGCAACAGCTGCTCATCCAAGGTCTATTAAGAATCAACAACAAATGAAGACGAAAGCCATTAAGTACTCTTTTGCCACCCAGTAGAGCATGAATCTACATAATTTAAACAACAGAAGCAAAGATTTCAGCTATTATACAGAGAAGCAGTTTAAAAGGTCATTAAGTAAAGCATAAGAAAAATGATTAAATGGCTTCTTAACATCCATTACCGATTTAATATGGAATGGGAAGTCCATTGATCTTTCCACGTGGACTTATAAATTCATGTGATGTTTCTTGGAAACTTTGATTGTACTTGTACTTACTGTACAGTTCTAATATGAAAAGTGGTAGAGGTAAGACTGAACAAGTCCACAAAAATCGTTAGGAAAGGACTCAAAAAACCAGTGAGTACAAAACAACGGTTTTTTCAAAAATCTACTCAAGAAAAATAGCTTGGTAATTTAAGATTGTGTGTTTCCAATCGAGTTCATGCCGATCAAATTGACATTATGCGTCATCCTTTGTTACATGTGTTTATTTTCATTCGATTGGTTAATTTCTAAGTATTGTAAGTAGTGTATATATACGATTGTAAAGTGATATTTAGCCAGAGAGAGATGTAGTGGACGTTGCTTTGTTGTTTTCTTGTTCGAATAGGTCGTTTGCAGTCTGAGCGTTCCGGAAATGATCTTTCATTTCCGCTTTCCAGATGGAGGGCAAACAAACCGATTTCAATGAAGAAACGCAACGGAAAATACAGTATCAAAGCGGGTTTTGATTACATCAAAAACGAAAATATTGTTCATAGTAAATTTACGGAGTGAAATTAGGGAGCTTGCATTACAAGGCTGACGTGTACGAATTTGAAATAGTGTTTTCTAAGTAATTTTTGGCACAATTTTGAGGGACGGATGTGACACACCCGCCAAAATCTTTATGTAAAGATATCAATCATCTATCTCCTCAAATTTTCTGATAATAAGATGTAAGGGAATGTTCTAGGGAAATCCTGTGCTTTAGGTGATATATGATATCTCTATGAGGATTTGCTAAGAGGGGCAAATATCCATGTACCGGGCACCGAATGTGGGCCGTAATGGACCCCATAATTGGCTCCATCATTATATTCGCTGGAAGTAAAGCTGTAGCAGGGCGAGGGAGGATAAAAGAGAGATTTGGGAAGTGATATAATGCCTTAAATAGTGTAGAAAATGCTACTGGTCAGGAATTTAAAAAGTGGCCTGTGGCGTATAATCCCCTATGGTCCTCATAACAATAATGCCAAGAATAATTACTGCCCCCAAAACGCTACAATTTTGTTAGAAATAGTTTTCATCATGTTTATCAAATGTTTGAGCCCTAAGTTGCATACTATATTAGTTGCATACTTATTATTCAGAGGCGTTTGTAGATGGGGATCCCCTCATGAATGAAACAACACAAACCTAAGGGTCACCCACTGAAAAAAATCCCACGTACACATATGCCGTATATTTTGTGGCTTCATGAAATTAACAATAATTCCTATAGATTAGGCGAAAAACTTCTACCATTTTCTATGATACCGTCAGACAGGGGGGGGGACGAAGAAGGGGGACGAAGAGGAAGGTCTAACATAGGGTAATCGGGTAATCGGGTAATCGCAAACTTGCAACCCCATAAACAGCATTGCCGTAACGGGAGCAGTAAACCTTAATGTATAAAATTACCATAGCTTAAAATGGAGGACAAACTACCATAAAGCCTTGTTTTGATGCCGATTGGAAGCAAGGCCAATATACAATCATTTCCTTGAGATTGTCTGAAAGCAGACTGAGTTTGGCGGTTAACATCAATAGCTTTGTCCATCTAATTATCTTCTGATTCAACTCAAACAGTAAAACACTTTTTCGATTTTCGCAATTGGTATTGATAACTTTCTGGTACATTTTCATCAACAATCAACTGACGGATCTGCATTTTTCTCGCCTTAATTGGGATTAGAATTCAACAAAGATAAAGTCCGATCTCACGGTTCTTTCAAAGCTGCACAATACAACATCAATTATTCAGAGAGCTGGTGAGGATGGATCTAGACTTAGCATATTGTGGTGAAGTGGAGAGCTGTTCTAAATAACCACAATGAGGTATGATTTAGATAACAAGAATACAATTCTACAGGTTTTCCATCAGAACAGCAGCTATCAAACAAGATGGTTATTTTAGGATGGGTGCCAAGTGTAAAGAGAGGAGGTAAAAACATGTTTTGGAAATAACCAGTTGTAACCCTCCAGACAAAACAGAACGTGTTTAAGAAACGTGTCTAATTAACGATACTAAAGAAATATCCTAAAAGCTGGGATTATGATAAATTTGTGTACAAAACAAGGCTTGAGATTTTGGCAAGACCAGATATTATTTGGCTTTCACTACTTTAATCATTAAACGATTCACTAACTCCCTAAGTCTATAGCTGAGTGAGATCGTTTAAAACAGAGAAGTTTGAGTGGCTGAGGCCCAAGACTATCGCTTGAGACTTAGTGGCAACAATTATCTCAAGTTGCAAGGCAAGGACCACAACACATGCCGAGGACGACATACCAGAAGAACGTACGGAAACATACAACTTTCATCAAAGCAGACATTCCGAGATGAACATAGGTCAGACGAAATCAACAGAAAACCATGCATTGACCTCAAGATGTAGTGCCTAACGACAATGAAGGTCAATAAAGATAGGACGGGATGAAACTCGAGACAAGGTAGATGCATTATTTCTACCAAGATTAAAAATGGCGTTCTATGAAGAAGCGAAAGAAAGTACATGATTCATCGGTCAAAACAAGTTTGTTTACATAGCTTACGAAACGCAATGAGCAATACAATCTGCCAACCACCTGTTGTAGTTCAATACTCAGAGCTTTCTGCAACTTAACTCTCTTAATGACCTATAGTTGGACCCTAAAAATTGGTGCCTAAAACCTACGTATGGTCAGTCCTGACACATGGCTTTGAATGTTGAATGTGGACTATCAGCGAAGAAATCCAAAAGAAAGCGGTAGAGATGTGGTAATCAAATGAGGAAGTCCTTGCCTTAGAAAACTCAGAGAGAACACTAATTAAAACAATCAGAAAAAGGCAGACGCAATTCGTTGGTCACATTGTGAGACACCATCCATTGGAAAGGTTGTCTTTGCTAAGAAATATCGAAAGTAACAGGACGAAGACAGGGAAGACAAAGGATAACATTTCTGCAGTCCCTTAACCCTCGGGCAATCAATAGCAACTTAGGCTGCTTTGAACACCTTTATACCGGCTATGATAGATTAGTGTGCAGACGTATGATCGCCAATGCCTTTATCGGGTCCGGCACTTAAAGAAAGAGTTTTACATGTCTGTAATCATTTGGAAATCCCTACCTTAACAGCAAGTCGTTTAAATAGGCCGTCTTAATATGCTGTTTTAGAGCAATTTTGACAAAGGTTTTCACGCTTTATTTTATGTATTCCTCAAGCTCGGAACTTCCGATCCTTAAAAATATCTTTTGACTTCCAAAACAGTGGAAGATACAAGATGGCATTGCAAAATAAGAATGAAATGTATATGAGTTGTCTTTATAAAGCACTGGTCATTCCAGACTTACTTCATATATATATATATATACATATTTCGAATCAGAATTACATTTAAACACGGATTTTCTAGTGTCAGAATAGATTACTAACAGGGATAGATAGTCTACAAAAGGACGTCTACAATTCAAATGTTTTACTTTGTAAGAAAACACTGCTAGTTTTGCTATTATATGGCATCAAAAGACAGGATACTTAAAACGTTTTTATAAAATGTAAAATTGAGAACTAAAATGTGAAGAAAGTGAAACATCTTAATTTTTTTTTCATATCATTTCTCTTGCTGTTCTTCTTTCCTCAGTCCTTTGACAATTCCTTGGCAATCTTTGGACAAGTTCAAAGCCGTTTACAAAACTCTTTGGACGAACTGACCTTAATCTATGCCCAAAGGTAACAGGATATGATTTACGTGATACAATGTTTCTCTCTTAAAGGTAGCTGCTACGCTTAAACTCAAAGGAGAATGCATGTGACCCTTCAGAATCCTTGTTTCATTTACTTCCGTGGCTATTTGCAGTCATTTAACTTATCAAGTTACAGAGTTTACGCTTTTAGATGATGATGCGGAGGACGATGAAGATGTATTGATTGAGTGATTGATTGATTGATTGAACGTTATGTTTCAATCTATTCTATAGAAAGATCATGTATATTTAGGTATCTGTTTTTCCTTTCCTTAATACGCGCCCAGGCCCGAATAAGTGCACAGTCCGAATAAGCGCCCACCCTTAAACTTTTGCTTTTAAATAAGCGCCCAGGGTGTTTAATTGGTCATTTACGGTATTTCTCATTTCTCTAGTGTTCTTTCAGGAAGTATCCTTCCTGCCTTCAGAATATTGTCGTCAAATGTGTATGCAAGTTTAACAGATACGGAGTGAAGATCTTTACCACTAGTTGTTTCTGCTTCTTGTCTTTCTGACGCATGATTCCATCATGAAAATGTTGCAAGCCAGCAGTGAATGCCGTGAAGCAGGAATTGAGAATCTGTGGCATAAAATATCACTTGTTATGGTTTGCGGTCTAAGCTAGGTTTATACCAGTGTTCTCAAATCTTCTAACTTGCAGTCTCCCGAAGTGGAATATTATCTGTCGGCACGTATATCATTGTAGTGCAAGTCGAGTTAATCATGCCTCTGTATCTGGGCTGCGTAGGAACTTCTGCTTCTAACTGAATTTGTAGAAATCTTGTTAACAGACTTAGTTTCGGAACCACTAACAGTCTATACTGATTGTTTTGAGAACCGAGGCAATAAAAGGTATCTGGGAAATTTCTCTTAATCTCATCAAAAATAAATTGCTGGCTTACTTTACTCAATTACAATGCATAATACAAAAGAATTTCATAAACCCATTGTAAAACGCACAAATGAACGTACGATGCTCAGTTCAACCCACTATTATGATTTCTCAACAATACTGTAAAGTGCCTACTGTCTAAAATACGACAAACGGTATACGTATTGTCTAGGATTTGCCACACATTACTTTATTTCATTACTTTTGACAGGTTTCGATAGAGGAAGAGGAGGGGGAGGTGGTGGTGGTGGTGGAAGAGGAGGAGGTGGTGGTGGAGGAGGAGGTGGAGGAGGTGGTAAGGGACCATTATGGAAACAGGCTCTTCTGAACCTTTTTAATCCTATCCCTGCCAACTTTATCAGTAGGGATTTATTAAGCACGATTTCTTTGTTTTTCACTACTGATATTTTGTATTTTATTCTTGAGAGTGACTTAAATATTTTTGTTTAATTAATTGTATGTGATTTTGTCCAGTTACCTGCCATGGTTGATTTGACTGTCAATAATTTTTGACAGAGAAATATAAAACCCGTGGCCGAAGCCGGTTAGAGCGACCACAACTCGTTCGGTGCAAAATTTACTGATTTGAAAATTACTTGAACACAGATTTTATATTATTTTATTTCTATTACAATCCCGGTTTGTTAATTATACAAGTGTATTTATCATAAACGACAAACAATATAGAATCAAAGTTGCATTTCGTTGAAATTAACACCGTTCAAAGAATGTAAGTTTAAGTGTTAATACAAACGAGTGTAAACGACAGTGAGCAGCAAATCATGGATTATCTATTGGACATGTGAATCTATGCAAAGACTATATTTATATCTAGGATTTATTTTACAAAATTAATAAGATTTGAAATTAAATTGAGACATAGAATAAAATGACGCCATGACAAGTCCAGGTTCTCTGCGGATGCCCCTGACATCGAGAAGCAGTGGACTCCACATTGACACAATGTTTTCAATACATAGAGTCACCTGTTGTTACTTACATTTTACCAGATGAGGCAGAAAAGTTTATAATAGAAGGGTTAACCAGTTTTCCAGAAGTTATTCTTGTCAACATTATACTAATAACGCCATGCCGGCCAGATTTTGAACTTAGATGCTAATGTAAGGCCTACTTGATGGTTGTAAACACAAATTGTTCTAATTAACGCAAAGAATTGCATACCCTCCACCACACCCCCTAAACATATATCGAGGTATTGTAACGCGAGGGAAACCTAGTACCGTAGAGAGCATTAATTCATCATAAGATAATCTTAAATTTTATTTCTATTATTATTTCATGTTGAGTTCAAACCTAAAATACTCTGTAAGATAAAGTCGACTTCAAGATACAGTTTTATGGAATCGCATCAATCAACCAGCAGTGTACTTAGCCTCTTCTGAATATCGTACTCACGAAATCTATCGCTAAAACCTGCGCGGGACCAAGGAATTTGATTTTTGATGTCATTTAAACAGCACGAGGGAAGTCCAATGCAGATTTTAATGTATGAATTCCATACCTACAATTACTGAATATTCTACACTGTAAATTTGTCTTTGTTAAAAGGTTTAGTTTTCTCTGATTTTGAAATCATGAACCGGGTATAATTGATCAAATATAAGAAATGTCTTTTATCGCTCGGGGGCGGGGACAGGGGGGTTAATAGTATAGTATAGTATAGTATAGTATAGTATAGTATAGTATAGTATAGTAAAGTATAGTATAGTAAAGTATAGTATGGTCTACTATAGTATAGTATAGTCTAGTATAGTATTTACAGCCAGTCACAGAATATACTTACTCAATGAGGAGATTCTGTTCCTTGAGACATCAAGTACTTCTAACACTTTCAATGGTCCTACATAAGAAAAATTATCTCAGTCCAATAATACTTCTGATAAAGCTAGTGCATCTACAGCAGGTATCCTGAACGTAAGGCCCTTGGAACTTTGAATTGTCACTTGACCAAAAGTACATTAAGATGCCATTATTCTAAGTTCATTGTTTAAAATACCTGTAAGACACAAGACTTTCTAAAAACTTGCCTGATCCAGCAAGGAAAGGTAGAAGGTGTCATTTAAATGTGGACTCTTCAATTGCACACTGCAAGAAGAATCCTCATGGTCGGTCAATTTACTCTGGGATATAACAAAGCACAAGTGAATATAACAAGGTGGAAATCTGGTTTTGGGATCTGGTAATAATGGATTCCCATCTGACTGAACGCCTTTGGGGTCCTCTAATTAAAACGTTGATCAAGAAGAGAGGATTTGAAATGTTAGTTTTGAAAAGAACACTAGAAATAGAAATTAAGTCACCACCAGGGACTGAACCCATGGCCCATGCTTTTGCAGCATAAGCTCTACCAACTGAGCTAGGTGAGCTCTAATGTTAACGTACCCTATTTCTCTAGTCGCCACATTAGCTGCCAATCATCCACCAGTGAACATCAACATCCAGCTCAACTCAATTGGAGACCAACCTCTCTGCACCATGTGACTTGACCATGGAAGGACTACTCTCTGGCCGGTGTATCTAAGCAAAGCCCATTGAAGTTAAAAAGTATCATCAAGAATAGTATGCTAACATCGGAAGTCACCTAGCTCAGTGGGTAGAGCGCACACAGCAAAACAGGTCCAATCACCAGTAGTGACATATTTTCTATTTCTCTAGTGTTCTTTTCAGCATTGTTTATCATAATTCAGGGATGCTGCAGAGAATGTACTAAAAGTTTTATATCATGACTTTAAAAATTTGCCATATAAAAATATGCGTGTCACTAGATTTCTTAATAAACAAAAATAAACAGTTCTTGTTGATCTATGCTCTACATTAACTTGGTAAGATGTTCTAGAGGCAAAGAACAGGATCAATGGTTGTACCAAATACAGAGGTTACCCCTGTTTTGTGCCACTACGACGTCACTTTGTGGAACCCACTATATAAATGAAAAGATAGAAAAGGAATTCTCAATGCCCAAATGCGTCTTCCATAAAAAACTTCCAAGTCTTTAATACTACTAATAGGCAACTATAACACTTAAACCTTAGAACAGTTTTTGACATAACAACCTCCTCAATTCAACCATCGTACCTCCAAAATGAGGTGCTCAACAAGAGGCAAGTAACTGATCGCTTTAACACCGGGTATGTCCTAAAGATAATGCAAGAGCAAATGTAGGTTACTGCTTATTGTTCAGAGTTTTGAGCTAAGTAAAATTGGCATATATATCCCGCGCAGAACTATTCCACGCGACCTAAAATACGAATTCTTGCCAACATAACTTTCCACTTTATGGATCGAATCTTCAGTCTCAAACCATCTCATGTACGTTTTTGTGAGCACATGTTACAATAAACACAACACCGAGTATTGAAGCACGACCTGGCATGTTTATAACGGATTATAGGGGCTGCTTACTACAGTTTTGTAAAGAGTTTTCATTGCTTACTCAAACGTAGAACCTTTCCTTATTAAACCCAGGTTCCAACACGTGGCAAAGAAAAGAAATTCAACGAAGGAACCGCACAATGCATACGTTTACGAAGAACTATACTTGGTAGCCATTTATAGCTTTCCAATAAAATCGGAGCCGTTTTAATATCAATATTAACACAAAAGCAAGTAATGCTAAAACAACGCAGCCGTACACATCACATTTAGACAAAGGATAACATCATAAATATCCTTAAATTATCATAGCAGTCTATTGCTACTTACCTGGACATACGAACAGTAATTGAGAATTGTTGTGCTAACTTGGGTCTCAACATCCAGAATATACAACTGAAATGGAGGAAAGGCTCTTGTGTTTAACCGATATGAATAAGAAAACAAAGTTGAACAAAACAACACTAACTTTGGGTCTAATAGTAGTCCAATAGTTTTACAACAAGTTTACTAGCAATGAGAAACAGGAATCACTTCATGAATAGTTTTGAGGGAAGGAATTAAATCACCCGCAATGTTCCCCTTCAATTTGAAGTCTTCTGGCCATCCTCAGTTTTCTTTTCCAAAGGCTCTCAACGTCATAAACAGTACGTTTGCCATGAGGAAAGATACATCTTACAAGTAAACTAATGAGCGGCTTGTATTATAAGCCTTCTAAAGTTGTTAGCCTTACTTCTGGTCTAGGCCAAGACCACCAAAACAACTCAGGAGTCAAGTTTTATATCAACGGAGTTTTATTGAGAAGGATATTAAGCCTCACACATTGAATACACTACGAAATACCTTCCGTAGCGAACCAAGTACAAGGGATGCAAAAGCTACCACTCTCACTTCCTTGACGATGGTCGTCAGCAGACTATTACTTTAGTAGAAGTATTTACAAACATCGAAATCATTGATAGGGAACGCAACAAAAGCTGAATCGATCGATGTATTTTACATCCATATACATATTCATACATGAAAATTACAACTAATTTAAGCATGTTTTAAATTAACTTTGATCCGTTATTAGTTCTTTTCATTATCATGATATCTGTCGTACCTAGCACTTGCATAGGCCTACAACAGGAACAATTTTTTGTGATTTATTCTATTGTTTTGGGGTTTTTTTCCAATATTTTATGATTTACATTTTACTTGCTAATATTTTGTAAATTTGACATAGAAAATTCAGAACAAACTAAGAACTTATACTTAAGATGTCTTTTTGTTTCAGAGCACTACCTTTGTAATGACTGAGGGTGAAGAAAAATATATTAATTCTCAAATATTGTATTCATAGTTTCTTTTATGTATCCTTAGAAATTGTGTCTACAAGTATCCAACAAATACGCAGTCAAATTGATTTTTATTATACAATGCACGTACATTGCATATGCTGCCGTATGCCTAATAGGAGATCACATGTTTTTTAATTTGAACCAGCTCCTTTCACGTATTTACATACTATAGAAATGTGACAAGGAAAGCTATTTTTGGCACTGAAACAAGAACCTGCTATAAAACTGCAACGTAGTCAATGAGAAATGATTTTTACAATGTAATGAACTGTAATGGTTGCAAATAACCGTATGCAAATCTATGACAAGATTACAAGGTAGACAAAGTAGTGGCAAAAGATCTATTTGACGCAAATAGGCTGTCGCTTTTGTTCATAGATGGAGTTATAAATGATGTACAGTCCAACAACTTCCGTAGTTCTCCTTATTAGTATAGTTGGGTTTAATGAGAGAAGTAATAATAATGATTATTATAATAATGATGATGATGGTGTCACATAAAAAGGACAAATATTTTTAGCACTTATTCCTATAGAAACGCTCTGACTCCCCCCACCCTCCCCCCCAACGTTTTAAGTCCTTGCATTTATATGATTACATGATTTGTATGAAAACACATGCGGTATTATATAGAAGTTGACTTGCCAAGTCTTTTAAACCTTAGATAAGGTCTAAGCTAAAAAAACCCTGCAAAATTTCACGGTGGATCGGTAAGGTTTTGTTTATAGAAAACTGTGATTATCTTGCTACTATAAATTGTAGTAATTATGGTAAGGAATAAATAGATAGCTTGACAAGTATTTCTCTGCAAAGAAATTGAAGGCCTATTTTAAACTAGACTAAACTCTTTTCACAGTCTTTTACACTGAAACATTTTTGAATGTAAGCTACCCTTTCACATTTACATTTTATGATTGAGGCAAGGTAACATTAGTCTGCTCTTAGTTTAATGACACTAACAACTTTTTCCGTGGATGGCGACAGATATAAGCAACAATTTGGTAAACATCATGGGCTCCCTTACTTGAGTTGACAGGGAAACTGCTTGGCATTTCAAAAGTGTAATAACATTGAACAACAATTGTTTTAAAAAGCACTTGCAATTGCATTAGATGAAGTTACTTTAACGCTACCTAGCAGGGGCCTTCAATGACTTCAGCTAGCATCGGGGGGGGGGGGGGGGGGAGGGGAGGGGCCCCCGGCTCCTTTTCCTGGGGAACAAAATTAAAAAAGGAGTTC
>JAAAKM020073195.1:105405996-105428496 GCA_010016025.2 Alatinidae sp. Z8VKAUB7J3
CCGCACAATTGGCCACGTCCCCACCCACCTGAGAAACCGCGCCTTTTTCCTGACGGACCGTGGTATTTGCAAAACCCCCCCCCCCCCCCCTTCCAGTGATTTTTGGCCCCAGGCGTATTTTAATAACTCTGTATTCAATTTGTACTTCTCGGATCTAAAGGATTTTATATGGCTTCTAAATCAGATTTTAAATACGTCCCAAATAATTCCTAAATAAATTCCATCATCGTTGCTCCTGTTCTTGTTGTGGCGTCTTATAAGAGATCCCATACTTACCATTGTGCTGTAGCTTGTCTTTACCTTGTTTCTGTTTATAATGCTATCTAAGCGATTTGATAGTGAAAAATGTTGCTCTATGAGTTTCAAGAACTTTTCTGCCACATTGTTATTCACGATTTTGGTGTACGCTGGGTTAAAGCACATAACGTTGCGTTTCCGATTTCTCCCAGTACATGTTGTTGTTGTTGTAGTTGTTGAATTTCGGTTTTGGAATGTTAGTTTTGAAAAGAACACTAGAGAAATTGAATATATGTCACCACTGGGGATCGAACCCATTAATAGGGACATGTGCCCTACCAGCTGAGCTAGGTGACCTCCGATGTCAACATACTTTATTCCTTAGTCGCGACATCAGCTTCCAGTCAGCCACCAGTGGACGTCGTCTTATTTTAAGTATTTAAAACCATTGAAACGTGAGGTTTACTGTCAGATCCATCGACATAGAATGCGCATGCGTTGCCTAAAAGGCAAAAGGAAAGTTAGTACTCTTTTTATCCAATTTTGTGGATTGTAGGCTTCTCACAACATGTGTTGTTAAAGAGGTTCTCAAGAATGTCAGAACTTACAAAAGGTTTGGGGTTTTGTTTGAAAACCTGTGTTGAAGTTGTGTCAACGGTTGCTAAAACAATGCAAAACCTCGAAGCTGGCTCAAAAGAATCGCTTCTGAGCTCATTTGACTTCATGAGGTAACTGTCGCTGTGCTGTCCGCGACTGCTTATTCGTGCACCTAAATGCCTTATCTCGCAGCTTTCCATCATACTAATGGAAGTTTCCCTATACGCAACCTGGGAACGCGGGGGATAGCGTCCAGCTCCGCCTCCCCACAGCGTGATTTAATCCAGTAATTCTCAATGGGGGTCCTGGAAACCCCTTTGGGGGTACTTGAGATTTTAAAGGGGATAAAATTGAAACAGGCTGAGCTAGGGAAGTCTAGCAGCTAAAAGCATATTCCATTGTTTTTTATGACAAAAAACCACAACATATTAGAGGGATTAGTAAATATTGCCTCCATTTACTCCCACGTTGCACATATACCGTAAAATGCCAAATATAAGCCCTAAGGATATGGAGGTTTGTAAGCATTTTTGGTGAGCTTATATTCGGGGGGGCTTATATACAGGGGGCTTATATTCGGAGGGTCTTTTGGGTTAACAGGTGACTTGTGTATTCCAAAAAAAATTACCAATAGGTGTCCAATTATAGAGACTAATAACAACATTAAATGTGTAAAATCTCACAAAAGAACAAAGGTAAATACAGAGGCGCTATATATACGCTGTCCATGTTCATTCAGTATCACTGCCTTCTGTATTACCAATTTCTGGTCCTACATACAGAAACTCAAATGTAATCCCTGGGCTAATATTACGGGGGTTATATTCGGAAGTATACTTCGGTTAGTTTACAGGGGGGCGTATATTCGGGGAGGGCTTATATTCGAGAAGACTTATATTCGGGATTTAACGATATTTTTTTTATGCCTGGAAGAAACTTAGGACCCTTTATTGGCTGTTTATTTTGCAGTGTACTTATTTCATATTGATAAGGAGAAATAATACCAAATTCCTACGTACTTCAGGGGGGTACTAAGAGAAACTTTTGTAGTTCGAGGGGGTAATATATTTTCCGAGGTTAAGAAACCCTGGTTTTAAACGACTCTTTTAAAATATCTGCTTCGCTGAAGCACGCCATTGGGTTTTTTTACCAGAAATCGCCGAGAAACCCTGTTGTTTTAACCGAATTGTAGCGCTATTTTCCGGTCATTGATTTACAAGCAGGTACATCAGTAAATAAGACTACATCAATTGACTTGACTTACATGACTTAGTTGCACACTCCAGAGAGCCTTGCCACATTCCTCCGCATTGATTCCCTCCACTTTGCTCGATCGTGGCAGTTACTACTACTACTACTACTACAACAACAGCAACTACTACTACTACTTTTATTACTACTTCTACTACTACTCCTACTTCTACTTCTACTACTACTACTACTACTACTACTTAAAAATAATAATAATAACAATAACAATGATATTTATGTTGTGGTATTCTGTATACCTTTATTTGTGTTCCCATACTATAAAAACGATAATAGTAATGATGACAATAATATTAATAGTTTTGCATCTCGATGCCTTTAATGGTATTTATACAATGCGATAATAATAATTAAAGTGATAAATACAGGTAAATTTTTTTTATAAATCTAGGCTCCCCTACGTCTGAAAGCCTTTACCTAAACGCAAGTATAATATCACTTAGACATGCTTGCAGACTCTTTAAAGACCAGAAGTATGATAATATTGCGGCTGATTTGTCACCCATATCTCTTTCCTATATTTCACACGTCTGTCTACATGTTATAACTACTACGCATGTATAGCATGGCTAATAAAATCATAAACTGGTATCAAATGGTTTGTGGTTGCAGACCAAATTGTTGATGCCCCGTAATTAATATCTTTGAAATTAAAATTTATCTTCCTTTACATCAAGCACTCACGTGTAGCTTGAGAATGTTTTGTAAATCATGATTGACAATTAAGTATCACGTCTATAGAGTTATACACTGCTAAACCAGAAACGCTAGTTGGACAATAACGTCTGATTAAGAACGTGAAACTACTGGTCAACTATACTCAGAAAATAGGCCAAGTTTCCTGTACTCAATATATTTAACTCTAATGAATTTTGCTCTCTCAAGTCTACCAACTTGTCCAGTTTCCTTTCCAACTTTGACACGTTTTAACACTATTGGTGCAGGGTGAAAGCTAACCTCACATTTCACGGGGAAGGGAGCATTTTCCTACAGTTACGAAACCTGTCACACAAATAATATTTGATTTATATACAATATTTAACAGTAAAAGATATTCTTAGCAATTAAACTAAAAAATTATTAACTTAATTTTACACTATCGCACTCCCCTTTGATTCTCTGCCCAATGATATACATCAGTTAGCGATCGTCTATACTCTATGCAATAAGACCAAACTCAGTTCTACTCCTACGATTCCTAAAGGATACTATTAGGGAGTGGCTCTGGGCTAGTCACCTGACTAGACCCAGTCTATTTCCGATCAACGTCTTTGGTTACGAAGTGGAGTGCCAGACATATACATATTCTCAGCAGACACATTGCAATTATATATAATTCTCAAAGAGTAGAGCATTACCACAACAGCTTGCAATTGTATATATATATATATATATATAATTTTATCTAGCATTATGTAGGTCTACATGCTTTAGCTAGCTAATGGTCATTCGAAAAAGAACGGGGGCTAAACTCACCGCATACCCCCATATGCATATTAAATTTTGTCTCCTATGTATAGATCTTTTAACCATTGAAAAGGCCTTAACTAACTCCATGCTTCTCTAAATTTTAACCTGACAAGCACACATGGACTGTGTATAGATGTCGTCACTGTATACGTATATGATCAACACAAAACACACGTGGGTGCATGACTGGCCATGTAAAAGCACGAAAGTTAACAGTCTTAGATCTGTCCTAAAGCAATTATGGCCCACACTCAAGCCAGTAATCTCTTTTAATATCAAGTCTGTAGACCAAGCTGTAATGTCCAATTTACGCTACATGGGAATGATACATTAGGCCTACTCCCGATTGGCCTGTCTGACAGTATCACTGAACCGCGCAAATTTCAACAACTTGTGGTTTCTATTAATTCAACGCCTGCAACTTGAAACACTTACCCAGACTGTGATGCAGATTGAAGTGCTGCTCTTATATCTGGCATGTAGGTTAATTCTCTACCACAAGATACACGAGGACTCTTCGGATCTGCCCCCATCTTGGTTCTCACTTCAGTCAAACTAGAAAATTCCACCATGAGTTCACTGATCCGGTGCAAATAACAGTGCGTTCCGTTATATGGAATTCCGCAATTTATTATACTTCAGCGAGCCTCGTATTCATGAATGCTGCAAGTGTGAAAATTGTGATGGTCAACTTCAAACAGTGGAACAGGGAACCACCATCAAAAGCAAATACTTGAAAGGGTGGGGGAAAGATCTGCTCGCAGATCAAACGTTGGATACCGTATTTCCTCTAATTATAGACCCGTCTATAATCAATTGAGGGCACCAAAAGGGGGGTCTATAGTTAGAGGCTTTAATTTTCGAAACAAAGTTTTCAGAAAAAGAGAACATATAGAGTTTCAAGAAAAACTGCAAAAGTACATTTATGCATTGACTCAAAAAAATGATTTTCGTGGCAAGACTGTCCCAAGAAGACAAAATCCATATCTACCGCTTCCATGTAGATATAGAGAGGGTCTGTAATTAGTTCTAACCTAAATGAAAAGGGGGCAGTGGGCGCCATAAAAGCCCCCATCAACGGCACAATAATACATTGCCTCAATAGCACCACGGATACTATTTAACACGTTAGTGCCAGTATTAACAATGACCCCTATACAGCCTTCGATGATGTTTCAATTTTGCAATCAACGGCGTCATCGATAGCCTTATAACTGCTTTTAATGGCGAAACGAATGGTTCTACTAGTAAATACTGCGGCAACCATAACTAAATGTCACAATTATAGGCTATATCTTGATTAATGATCAAAACGACGACTCCTTGTTACTCAGATATAAAGGCGGTTTGCCTCTCATAGGAACCTGGCGTTAGAATTATAACATTGGTAAACAAACAAATGGATTGAAATTTAAAGAACATACAAAAAGTACGAATAAGGTATTTTTCTTTTTAGAGTAGCTTTTGGATTTTGTATCACAAGTAATCTTGAGTAATGATTCACCATTTTTGGCTAAAATATCAATGACATAAGAATCTACTGAAAGTAGTTTGTTGACTAGCCCTGCACTTTAACCAGCATCCATTTGAGTAGTCTTAAAACCATGGGGGGATTCCAAGGGGTCAGATTATCAAAGCTAAGCTCACAGGGGAGTCATTAAGGTCAGCAAAGTTACGGTTATAGTTTACCAAACCAAGTTCTCTAATAAGCAGTAGTCTTGATATTGAAACTACTCTGGTTAAACCTCCAAACATTTACCCGTGTTCCTTGAGATGTTGACATAAGCTCTTGCGGTTTCGGCGGGTCGGAGGCTTTCTACCTAGCTTCAATTTTCGGTTATCTTATCTTCTAACGGTTCCGTGCCAATGGAAACCACTGGGAAAATGAAATCTTTAACGTAAACAATTAAACTGTTTATTTGCCTTTTGTCCTTTGACCTGGTTGCATTAAATAACCTTCATGACCTTCGCAATCTCTCAGTACATGACCTTCGCTGGCTTTGATGGGTTACTGGGTTAATGCCCAGTTTTAGAAATTGTCACCACATTCGTCGACAGTTCGGTATCTATAGCACACGACATGAAGTGTTTTAACTCAAAATTACACTATCTACTATGACCGTTCTTTTCCCCTGTCCTTTGATCTTTGACTTGGTGACATTACATTGCAATCTCTCAGTGCAGCCCCCTGATAAGCAGTGGGGCCTTTCCCCAGGGACCTTTTCTTTCCAAAAGGGAAAGCTTTAATTGCAAGCTATTGTGGTAATGCTCCACTCTTTGAGAATTATATATATATATATATATATATATATATATATAGCCTTAATATACATCCTTGCTGTAATACTGATGCACCGTTATCAATCTGCTCATCTTATATTTGTAATGAAGGGAGAGCAATTTACTGTAGCAGCTTGACGCTGCGAGGTGTACTACCAGACTTGAAACTCGGCAAAAACATTACTCTTTCAAAGCTGTCTTATTCCACCGTCTAAGGTATAAATATGCAGCCTATAACTATTAATTCTAGCACATCGTAACTATAACTACATGCATCAATGTTTCAAAGTACTCTCACTCTTCGTCGAAATCAGCTGGTTAATTGCATTGTGTTTTTTGCCATCGTTACTTGCACTTTTTTGGAGTGTCTCTAATTCAATATCATCTCCTACGCCACAATAATGAAATGCCACCTCAACATGAAAACGCCATTGCTATGTTCTGCCCGTTTGCTGCTTCCATTGTAGCAATTAACTTTATATTCCGAACATTCTCTGAACCTTTGATGTTTTCTTATTAGCATGTTGAATGTACTCGCTTAGCGAGAAGGTGTAAGAGTTCTTAGGTAGTTATTATTTCAACCTTAAATTCACGACATTGCTAGAACACTGCTTTAAGCATTGGTGAGTTCCAAAAAGCATACTTTCCGTCGTCTTCTTGTTTAGTATTAGCGTATTTGCCTGAAACCACTGGGATAAGTTATTTAGCTCTACAATAGGTGCATACTCAATCTCCGACGATTTCGAAAATAGCAAGTTAACTACATCATAAGATTGGAAAACTGGATGCAAGATTCTAAGTCATGTTTAGGATGCTTCTCTGTCGTACACCGGAAATTGGTCGTCTCCTAAACCAACAACTTAGCTCTATTTGACAGGTAACGTATCAACCAGTCAAGAGTAAAAAGTTTGGAGTCCCCCGGTATCATGTTTTGAGTTGGCAGACCGCCCTGAGATGTGCCGAGTTTGTACGTCTCTCTATGCTCTCTACCTAACAATGATCTGAAAAGGTACGAGACACGGGCATTTTGGTTAAGTTTAATTACACCTTTGTTACAGTTTCAATAGTTTACATAACTGCATATCGTTAGTTAGTACTTATCCACCTTGTTTCTCTTTTATAGCCTTGCTAATATACCAGCTGCATATCTAGGATCCGCCCAGACCAAGTCCTCTTTAAGATTTTGTTTTGTCATCTACAACCGAAGATCGCACATTTATTTTTGTTACATTAGAAAACTCTTTTAGCATGTCAAGAAAATTATATCTTGTAAGTCTTGGCTAAAACATCGAAATAACTGCTTGCACGTAGAAGAAATATCACAGTTTTCCCTTGAGAAACTCAGCAAGACTTTGGTCTCTTGTGCACGCTCACGGTGACGTCAGACCAGAATTATGCTAACAATAAGATACCTCTTTGATCCGCTTTGATCCTGACCGGCCTTCCAGACTAGGTTGAACAGAAAGACCATGGTTACACCATAGTAACTAGAAGGGGACTCGAAGTGAATTCGAGTTACTATGGTTACACTTAAGAACCAAAGAGTACTTAGGGGTTACAGAGAAGAATTTAGAACACATTTTATTGAAATAAAAAATTAATAAAATAGAATTCACCAAAAGCTCATCAGATTACGTTTTGTTATTATGTTTCACCTACGCGCCTTGTGCTGGGCACTTATCTTTATAATAAGAATTCATTATCTTCTTCACTTCTTCGGCGAGTTGCAGTGCTACACAGCAGTCTTCTCCTACCTTGGAACTTCAATAATCTCCGAACGTCGAACCATCTGCACTACTCGAGACATCATGTTCGTCTAATAATTGGTGAGTGTTCATTTTAACGTTCACATGTTATATTGTTTTCAACTTCATTACTTTCTGCGTTACTGGACGGTTCTGATTTATCTGCAATGTATTCTCTCATCGATTCTTCGTCAATGTTATTCTTCGTCAGTTATTCTTCGTCAACTAAACAGTTCATTTTACTTGTTTCGACATCATACGTCTCCTCAATCTACAACATTATATCGCTCTCCACCTTTGCAAACGTTACATAGATTCGGGACTTAAACATTTGATTGTTGAAACTATATCTCCTCTTTCATTTGGAGCATTTACTCAGGAATGATCATGGGAACTTTTTCATGTCTTTTAGTTTTATTCTATATATCTATTTTGTGCTTAATCTCACAGTTTCTTAGTTGTCATGCCTGTTAGCTGTAACTAGGCGTAATTTCTCAGGATAATTTTCTTTTGTTCAATTAAATCATTCACGTCATTATTTTAGTCTCAACCAAGCGAAGCAATTGATCGCGAACTTTACTCTTCGGTGCCTAATAGACGCCCCCCCCCCCCCCCCCCCCCCTCCCCCCAACTTGTAACCCTCACATTGAAAGTACCCTAAATAAACAGAAAAACCACCAAACAGGCTAACTAATAAATAAAGGGCAGCTGGGGCGTCCAGGGGCAACGCCCCTCAAATTTTGGATACCGGGCAGAGATGAAAGCCATGAGGCAGACTCAGTAAGACCACCTCTCGCGGATTATGGAAAGGATCTGTCATCAATGAGAACAGATACTACATCCATTCCTTGCGAAAAGGCCGAGAGGTAGAGGGATAGCTCGTTATATAGCTGTGCTCGGGCACAGGAAAAGGAGGATTATTGTACTATTTGTTTATTTATTTTATTACATTTATTTATTTTATTACATCGAGGTTATACTTCTGTTTGATTTTTGAGATGTTGGTGCATTGTCTGCAAGTTAAATTTTTTCAACGCAACGTATTATATCATTGTAATCAAATTATTATTATTACTACTATTATTACTATTATTTTTAGTCATAAATCTAATAACGTATAAGGGTATTAATGTGTCCACGATGCTGAAATTGTGTAGTCATGCGCGTTATGCATCCACATTGTGGTAGCATTTCGTTTTGCCAGTGGCAGAGTAATACCCAGTGCGATAAACGTTAAGCAAGATGCTGAGAGGTGTCATAATGTACCTTGGTTTGGGAAAAATGCAAGCGCAGTGTACACGTGATGGTACGAAACAGTAATACCTACAAAACAAACAGCATACGGTAAAGCAACAGAGAATCTATTTCCGATAAAAATTTATCAAAACTTCTTTCCCACACTTGGCCGAGTTATACTACTCTGCATCCACGGACTCTCCAGTATCTGTCACTGCAAAAGAAAAAAGAGTAGAGATAGTATGTATTAGTAAGTATTTCTATTTACTTATCAATGTTTTTTCATGAAAGTAGAGGGATTTCATAGCGATACTAAGCGCTCACAGCTGACATGGCTGACAGTATCAAAACAACAATCGTCATTGTGGTCGAGCTGATTATTTACAGTGTAAGAAAATGGAGTCTCCAATGGGAAGCTTTTCAAATAGGATAATTTCTACTTACTTTGCTCCCTTGTTGAAGTATGCTCTAACTCCATTGAAGAATACGTCACAATTTGTCCTGAAATTGATAATCGATCTGTAGCTGTTGATAGGCCTTGAAAGAGGACCACATTTCAGGCTCTTGCCACATTCTAAGGCGCAACATTTAACAGACCAACGACGATCTTCCATCTTGTTATATATATATACATACATAAATAGATATACATACATACATACATACATACATAGACAGAAAGATAGATAGATAGACAGATAGACAGACTAAGCATAAATGAACATAAATGAATCCAGCGATTTAAGTATATTTTTACAGATTCTATAAACTTCCTTACATCATTGGAGCAAATGTTCCGGAAAATCACACAGAGTCCTTTAGGAGTACTGGATTTTCAATTGATCTTTGCGTGACAACTCTAATAGGCTTTTAATAAAAGGATAACCAATCTAAAAGCTGAAGATCTCTACAATACAAATACCATTCTTATAAATTTATACCTAAAACGTTATTTAGCGGTACAAAATTGATCATTGTTTTCAGTAACAGATCCGTTTTACCAAAGTCCATGTTTTTTACAGAGACCCTGGTTTTGCTAATCGTTACTCATTCTTTACTGTGTCACTCTGGAAGCTGCACCCACCAAAACAAAGAAGCCGGTTCTCTGTCTACGAACAGAGTTTGTTTACAACTTATATGTTTTCCTATCACACGAGTGATAGAAAGATGCTCGCTCTGGTGTTTATTATTTCTACGACGTCTTGCAATCCTCTCCCTCTCCATAAATTCTTTACGAAAGGTTTCCTACTTCACTCCAGACGACTCTATAAACAGTTCCTGGCAATAACATTTAGCAAAATGAATACGCTACTCAACAGTATCCAAAGTTAATTTCTTCAATTTTGGAGGTCATATCTGTTGATTATTATATTTATAAATTGATTTTCTTAAATCTAGACAATTTATAGTCTTGTCTTGTACCACAAACAAACTACTTAAACTTTATTTTGAGGAATATTTTCAACAGCCGGGGAGTTAATCTCTGTTCTTGATCCTGGCTGGAACTTGTACTGCCATACAAAGTGAAATCGAAAGTTTCAGAAGTTTCTAGAGAAAACGAGAAGATGCCACAGCTGAGATTCAAATCCGATACCTACACTATTGCGGCGTCTTGTCATACTAACCGAACTTCGCTGGCTCCAATTTTAAATACATTCCGTTTTTTCAGTCGCTGCAACCTCGCTTCTGTTCTTTAGCTTCAGAAAGAGGCCGCAAAGTTAAAGAGTCCATGAAGCCCAACCGCTCACCACAGCCTATTAAGTTCTATTATGTTAGTATACATTAGTATACACCACTCTATGATAACTTCGTTGCTAATTATATTCTGTTTTCTTTTGGTCATTGTGTGGAAAGGAGTGATTCTTGTTGGTATGCATATCTTGCTGTGAATGTGACACAATGTCTGTCACAATCAATTTCAATTTTAATAAAGATGAAAAGTGGTAAGGGAAGAAACTGAGATTTGGCAAATCTTGGGGGGCATGGCCCCCTCTTCCCCCTTTCCCCCGTCCCTGCAGACTACGGCTTAGGGGAGAGTAACAGGACTCCAACATTGCAAGTGTAGCCTAAGAAACGGAAGCCAGTTGATTTGTGTACTGGTCTAGACACTGGTTTGAAAAAGTATCACTAAGCAACAATGAACTGATGGCAGTAATAGAGGAGTATAATCGCACCGCAACAGGCTCAAACCAAATTTTAGCCGGTGTGCAGTTTGGAAGACTGTTTACATGGGCATAAAGAAATTTTAAAAGTTTCTACAATTTCTGCACAGATTACGAAGTCCAATCTAGGGTTACATGTGCTACAGATTAGAAACACCTTCCCTTTTTTCTTTTTAACCTTGGTTATGCATTGGCAAGGATAGAGAATTCAGATGGTTTTGGTTCCGTATGAATTTTTTTCTACTTCTTGTTTACGCAGCAGATCATTTCCCTGTTTTGTTATGTCGTTTTAAAGAAAAGCATATCCTGACTGTAAAAATATACATATTTGAGAGTTGTTGTTCGTTCAGGGTGTTTTCTTCTTACTTCTATATAATTGAAGTGGCTTTTATGTCTTTCTGTTATGTAAACGCGTTGACTATTGCCAAAAATCTCAACAGAGTATCGTATTTATGAATTTATATGAAATGTCAATAACTATTGAAAAAGCTCAGAACTAGAGAATCTCAGCACATTGATTCAATTCATACCAATTTAAGACAGTTGGCAAGTTTACTTCTTTTAAAAGTTTTTCAAATAGACAAATAAAATTTACTAACCCTGTTATATCAACCCTACCTAGCACGGGGGGAGGGGGGGGCTAGTAGACCCGCGGCTGTGAATATTGTTTAATAACATTTGAACGTTTTTCTTCTAAGTTGCTGAAACTTTCTGACCGTTTTTAACTTTTATCTGGCAAACTTTTGGTAAGACAAATAAGGCGGTCACGGTCTGTTGTCTGTCTACGTGACTTTGGTGAAAACGTTGACTATATATGGTGAAAAGTTCAAAGGGCTATAACTGGAGATTTTTGTCATGAATTTTACCAATATTTTCTAGAATTAGTTGGCCTTTCCAGCACCAATTTTGGCATTGAAACACCCAATAATGTACTTGTATTGGGCCTTTGAGCTTGTCAATAGAGTGTTGATTTGTTAACAAACCTTTTCTCTGTATTTTCATGGCTAGATGTCGGGAGATAGACCTGTATACATTGTATATGGTAACACCATTCTGTATGGTGGTGATTTCTGCTGTCCTGTCTTGAATTCAAGTGAAGCTGACAAAGTTCCCAGTGATGTTCCCGTGTTCAGCAAAGCCAACGCCGCATTGGCCCATGTTAGGGTTCCTATAGTAAATATTGTGCCTGCTTTTGTTAAGGACTATGCAACCTACATCTTTCCTACTGACCTCACATAGTCCAATGATGCCCAAGTTGATTTTAGAAGTTTTGCCCTGTAGCTCTACTAGTCTGTCATCATGTATCCAAGAGTGAGGTTTTAATGTGGAGATATTTACATTTTGATGGCCGCCTGTTTGTACCCACTGATTCGTAACAGCCTCTGCTCTATCATCTTGACCTCTGTTGCCTTGAAAGAGGAGTCCAGAGCTGCTAGGAACTGAGGGCAGTGATTGATTTATGACTTTCTTCAAGAGAATGGTGCCATACTTGCCATGCTTGGCATCTCTGGTTGGCAAGGGTTTGTAGTAATACCTTCTTCTTGGTAGATTGCCTTCCAAAGCAAACGAGCCCTGTCTGTTTACTTGCCATTATCCCATTGGCAAATTTGGGGAGAGCCTCAGACCTGCCACGTGAGGAGTTGCTCACATAGTTCTATGCCATAGGTGGTGGACTAAGGGAGTTAATTTCAGCATACCTTTCCTATATAGTATATGGTAGGTGCCAGTTGGTGCATAGGGAGCTTACATAAGTATAGATGCTGTAGCAATTACTTGTACGATAATTTTCCCCAGGTTTTGGACAAATTTCAGTGATAACCCCCGACCAGATGGGGGTTGCAAATGATATATTTCAAGGCTACCATGTCAGGAAGCACATTAAAGTAGAACCTTTCGTCATATTTCAACTACTTCAACAGTTGGTTTGCAGTACTTCAGTCAATTTAATTGAATTTCTGTACCCTTTTTACTCCAATTAGCCAAAAGAAGTATACTGAGCCAAAGAAGAGAATTCTGGGGAGTTTTTGAAGCTGCAGAGTCAAAGATTTCAACATTACCAGACATGGTCTTGAGTATCAAGAACTTGCCAAATATCAATAATCAGAGCCTTTCGAAGCCCATCTCCAGGAACCTATAATAAATAAACAAATACGGTAATTAGAGCCTCACAAAACGCAACTTCAGGGACCTATAAGAAATAAACAAATACTGTAATTAGAGCCTTTCACAATCCATCTTCAGGAACCTATAAGAAATAAACAAATACGGTAATCAGAGCCTTTCGAAGCCCATCTCCAGGAACCTATAATAAATAAACAAATACGGTAATTAGAGCCTCACAAAACCCAACTTCAGGGACCTATAAGAAATATAAAAATACAGTAATCAGAGCCTTACAAAAGCCATCACCAGGAACCGATTAGAAATAAAACAATACAGTAATCAGAGCCTCACAAAACCCAACTTCAGGGACCTATAGGAAATAAACAAATACGGTAATGAGAGCCTTTCAAAACCCATCTCTAGGAACCTATAAGAAATAAACAAATACGGTAATCAGCGTCTTTCAAAACCCATCTAGGGGAACCTGTTGGAAACAAACAAACACGGTAATCAGAGCCTTACAAACCCATCTGCAGAAACATATAAGAAATAAACAAATACGGTAATCATAGCCTTTCAAAACCAATCTCCAGGAACCTATAAGAAATAAACAAATATGTTAATCAGAGCCTTTAAAAATCTATCTTCAGGAAGCTATAAGAAATAAACAAATACGGTAATCAGAGCCTCACAAAACCTAACTTCAGGGACCTATAAGAAATAAACAAATACGGTAATCAGAGCCTTTCAAAACCCATCTCCAGGAACATATAAGAAATAAACAAATACTGTAATTAGAGCCTTTCACAATCCATCTTCAGAAACCTATAAGAAATAAACAAATACGGTAATCAGAGCCTCACAAAACCCAACTCCACCAACCTATAACAAATAAACAAATACGGTGATCAGAGCCTCACAAAACCTAACTTCAGGGACCTATAAGAAATAAACAAATACGGTAATCAGAGCCTCACAAAACCCAACTCCAGGAACCTGTAAGAAATAAACAAATGCGGTAATCAGAGCTTTTGGAAACCCATCTCCAGGAACCTATAAGAAATAAACAAATATGGGAATCAGAGCCTCACAAAACCCAACTTCAGGGACCTATAATAAATAAACAAATACGGTAATGAGAGCCTTTAAAAACCTGTCTCCAGGAACCTATTAGAAATAAACAAATATTGTAATTAGAGCCTTTCACCTTTGCACGAGCCATTCTGATGAGGGTGCAACGAAACCGGTCAATGGCATTTCACTAATGATTCCGTTATTGAATATAATCAGTATCTGTATCGTGAAAATTACGGTATACTACTGATAGTTATTTTATTGTTTTCTGAAAATGTTCCCTCCAAACCCCGTACATCTGAATGGAATGTGAAGCAGTTACTCTGTAAAGAACACAAGCGAAATAGAAAGTTTGTCAAAACAGGGGATCAAACCCATGACCCACAATAAAGCAGCGAGTGCTCTACCAACTGAGTCATGTGACCTCTGACGTTAACGTGCATTATTTTTCTTTTCTACAATTGTATGCAGTGGATAGCCCAGTAACAGGAAACCCGTCATAATGCAGCGCATGTTCTTCCTTCGATAATAAACAAACTTTCGACGGTAATTCTAACACTCCCAAAGGAAAGAAAAGATCATCTTTATTACTACTTTGCACCGAGATTATAACGTCTCGATGCTGATCAGTTGTTAACTTGTCTTATAAATTTGAACGTAGAATCTTTGGTAATATTCCTGGACAGTTTCCAGATAGGCACACGTTTGTATCCCTGCAGTTATTGAGCGGTGATCGCAGATAATATCTCCTTTTTTACTACAGGCTAAATTTTCATCTATTGGTCGCATAACACCGACGCAAAAAGTGACTTTAACCAGTCTACCCAATATGGCCGAACATCTTACATTTTCTTCGGAAGGAGCTTGCCTCCTTTTTCCCAGCAGGAAAACCTCTTAATACCTCTTAGAGGCTACTTCTCATTGCATTATAAGGGAGGTGAGTGGAATGCGACTGGACCAGTAGCAGTAAGGAAGTAATTAATTAATTTGGAGTAGAAGTACAATGTCAGATTGACTGACGATATTAATAGATATAGGAAGCACTGATGTTGAAGGGTTGGCAAGCGTCTCTTCAGAGATCGCAGGTGATTAAGTTGGCGCAGTTTTGTATGCCTAAAGGTTTGCTTTCTCTTCTCGTCAAATCAAATGTATCAACATTTGGATGTGTTTTGATTACCAGACCTTGTCCTCCCACCCTCCCACTTCCCCTTTGCAATTTAATGTGTAAACCCTATCCAAATAAATCAAATTGGCATTCCAGTACTAAAGGAAGGGACTTTCTACTCTGAATTCTTGCGCGTCTGATGTCGACTACTGCTTCATATTTTGCAAGTGGAATAAACTGATTTCAACAGATTTTACATTTGTCACTTATCAAATTAGAGAATACGAAATCGTCGGTACAAATTCAGGAAAGAAAATTGAAGCTTAAAGATATAATAATAATCATATTTTTCAAAGAAAAGCAACAAAAACCAAAGGTGAGAAACTCTCCTATAGGGCAACAAAACGCAAAATTGGAAAAAAAAATAAAAAAAAAATTATTGATCATAATAATTCTCAGTAAATTTTAGGAATAGTCACAAAATTTAATGTCAATCCGGCCAGGTATTAAAAAGTTATGACCTGAAATGTGTAGCCGCGGGCCTACTAGCCCCCCACCCCCTTCCCATCTAAGATAGTGTTAACATAAAATTAAATACTCATATTGTCATATTATATATTTTCATCGTCTAGATGAGATTACTTCGAATATCAGTTTTGAAAAGAACACTAAAGAAATAGAAAATATGGCACAACCGAGGTTTGAACGCGAAACCCACGCTTTTGCGGCGTGCCCTATCTGCTAGGATTGTCTGAGCTAGGTTTTTAAAATGTACAGTATCAACTAAGCTAGGCGACCTCTAATGTTAACATATTCCATTTCTCTAGCCATCACAGTAGCTCCTAGTCATTCACCGATGGATATCGACATCGATGATACTTCAAATATAAAACGATCTCTTGCAGAGGATGATCAGAGGGACACCATTCAGCCATTAATACTTAAGGGTGAGTGGCATGCACCACGTATCTTCTTGCATAAGAGTAATTTGACGGCGTACCCCCAACTGGAATTTATATGAAAAGACTAATGAGTTTCTGTTGCAAATAAAATTATGATTCAAAGTCAAGAAAGGACCTTATCAAGAAAGGGAATTGAGCTTCCATGTTGATTTCCGTTTTTGTGTGGATGGGTTTTTAAAATGTTTCTATCTAATGGAAGGTACCTACTGTTGAAGAAAGAAAGTTTGCCACAACTCAGTGATACTCTGTCTCTTGGCGGCGGCGCCCTTGTGCTTGCGTTTATGACGTATTGCCCATAGGCGATATTGTTGCGTAGGTAGGCTGTTTTGTTTCTTAGTTTCTGCAGTAAACTTGTAACAGGTGGTATTGAGAATGTAAGTAGCGGAGTAGGAGCGTGTAACAGAAAATCTTATGGTTTATTATTTGGAGCATGTTTATCTTGGTTGATCTGAGTTTCATATATCGGATATTCCAAAAATCGGTTATGGGCCCCTTGGGCATATTGCCGTGGGAGAATCTATTATATACATCATTCTTTTGGACGAATTGGTTCCGTGTATTTTCCCCTTGTAACTAAAAACATTCCTGTGTATCTTTTATGCACAAGGGAGACGCTGCGCAACTTCATTTATGGCAAGACAGACTTGTGAAACTCCCTCATACGGAATTGTTTTATGAATCAATCCGTGGTTATACGTTTTTCATTCAGAACTCAGGGTAGAAACTGGCAGTCTTTTTGTCAAACGAAAATATAACGGGAAAAACTTTGTGCTCCAAAGTGATAAACCAAAAACGATCCATTATAAAGTTGCAGCACATATAATTTACCAATATTATTATTTAGGAGTCTTAACAGGTGCTGATTAAAATATCTAAGACAAACATCAATTTGGAATAGTTTTCAATCAACCACTGTACCTCAGCAAACTAATGTGTCGTGAAACCTCGCCGGGCTTTTCGCGATTTTTAAAATTTTATTTCCTTTTGCCTGCAAAACTATTATTGATTTGCTGACATTTTAAATTGGCCTTACTTCTTAAACATGGATCAGCCTTAAATCACTAAGTTCCTTTGAGATGTTTTGGAAAACCTTTGTGTATGCCCCTAGTTATTTTCTGTTGTAACATCAACTTTTCCTTCGTCTAAACCGCCTCAGGATTCACATTATGTAATCGTAAACAAGTGGTGGGGAAAATGATCAGAAGTTATTGAATTAGGGTTTTGTTGCTCTTACGGCTGGAGGTGCGCCGCTAGATTTTTTACTCAAATTTATGCCACGCGACAAAAAAGTCGAGAAAATGAACGTTCATGTGGATACTGTATCACACATGTAAGAAAAATTCACGCCAGAGTAACACTGAAGTTGCCTTTAGCTAAAGAAAGATAAAAACTGCGTTGACCAAGTCTAAAACCGCCGGCACTGGACGTTTACATTAGGGAAGCCCGTAGTAAATATGCAGAGACAGATAACCAAGTTATTGCCCTGGTATAAAGGCGTAGCCAGTGCGCGGAATGATATTCAAAACTAGGCAAAACCAGTTGATCACTGCTGTTTTTCGTGACGATACATATATTCAGTGTTAACTTTCATGCAACTTTGTATCCTTCTGTAAGTGAAGTAGGGTAGAACCATAAAGTGTCTCTCGTGGAACAGAAAGCGTGTCACATCGTTGTTGACCCGTGCTGAACATCAAAACCTTAGGTCTTGGTTACTTCTACGTTCGTTATTAGTTCTAATTGAAAAACACATGTGTCTCGTCTTATATACCCCAAATGACGTAATGTCACGTGACTAGGTTGAGGCACAAAGTAGATCCCAGAATACTTTGAGATCAGCCCCCGATCTCTCTTTTCTGCTACCTTCCCTGTGAGAACCAAACATTTCAAACTGCCTTTCCTCAAACAGTAGTCAAAAAAACTCCAGCTGCTGTTTCCTCATTCCTTTTAACAACATTCGTTTTAAGCTGCGAGGCCGACCCTTTCGTTAATGTTTAAGGCAGGATACTGATAACTGAGAAATATGATGATCACAACTGCCCTATAGAGTTCAGTATACCAAGGAGTCGTAGCATTTTTACTTTGTTAAGGAATCATTTTAACTTATTACTCTAAGTATTTAGATGAGTATAAAGAAACAAGTACTAACAGATTTACAAAACCATTTCATGATCCCATATGTGGTGATGCAATACTCTGAAAAGCGATGGGCTACTTTTATGGTTTTTCCATGTGTAATAAAACGAAGCTACCCTAACGATGAACCCTCAGCATGTTCCGAAAAAGGGGGAGGGCGAAAAGCAAAAGGAAAATGAAATGGAACCTCCTTATGGTAAACACTATCGGTTCCAAGTAGGTCTGATATAGACACGTTTCATTGTGGAGAAGAGTACAAATGTGTCAAAGTACTTTAAATGGCATAAAAAAGTAGTAGCATTATGTGTGTATACCTTTTCCCAAAATGTGCGGGAGCCCCTGGGCCCTCTTATCGCCGTGGCCTATATTAAGGAAGCAGCCTGTGTTATACAGTTCACCGTGTTAGACAGGGTGAACGTCTCCTAGCAAATCAATCTGAAAATGCAAATACAATTTGCTTAGTTTTCAACTGATTTTCAACTCTCAATATCTTGTAAACTTATTGCACGAAATAGCGAACAAATTGTGGACTTAAAAGCTTTTTTCGTCTGATCTGGCCTTTCCTATGATACGGAAGCAATAGTCCGTGTACGTGATTGACTCTTTCATAAATATAGTTGGTTTTACTCTTTCACGCACCCATATTTCGGTCATTCTGCCGTTAGTACACTGAGGAGTGCCAGACGAAAAAAATATTTAGTACACAGAGTTTTCGCTATTCGCGCAATATTCTTGTTTTTTACCACAAACAAACTATTTAACGTGTACACTTGGTGCATTACTGTTAATATAGCTATATCATCAATACTATCCAAAGTAGGTGGGGCTGCTCTCTTTTTTCTGTCTTCCTATGCCTCGCTCTATATAAAAGGCTGAATTTCTCTGATGAAAACAAGAGATAGTGTAAAACTGATTCTAGGTCGCTAACGCCCTTAACTTCCTTAAGCTTTTCATCTTATGTACAAGTATGAAATACAAATTTAAATGTCAAAACAACATCTCTTTTTTCCCCATGCTGCTTTCCGGTTCTATTTATTTGAGAATTCGGTGGAATCTCTCAACTGACTATCTATATGCATAGGGATGTATACGTACTAAGTTACTTAAAAGTCAGAGTTGGACGATGATGACTGAAAATAACTTTTTTCAGACTTTTATTGTTTTTCATGTCATATATCTGTTATTAGTATGCCGCATTGACCACTTTTGGTATTTGAATGACAAGCCAGTTTCTCTTTCCCAGTTCTTCCTGGATTGTTCTTATCAAAAATTCATATACACACCAAATATCTTTCTGTGATGGATGAGGTACAAAGTTTTGCATGGGATGTCACAAATGACTCGGCAATGCGAATCTCGTCTAAAGGTGGGATTATCTCAGGGAAATGTCTCATCCAACTTATAGATTAGTTCTTCATGAACGCAGCCAAAGGTGGGGGCGCCGAGGGCTGTGCCGACCCAATAGGTAAAACTTGCCAACGTTTGCCCACAAGCAAAATTCTTACCGGCATTAAAAATTCGATATTTTGTGACCCTTTCCTTATTACGTCTGAAAAGAAATCCAATTCCGATTTTTTTGAGACGAGAGAAGAAAGACGAGAAGTTAAAGTCTCTCAAAATGCGATTTTGAGTGTTTTAGCAACTGTAAAAATTGAGAATTGCCCAGTCAACAAGACCGTTGTGGGCTGGCTTGGAAGGGACGAGGGGAGTGAAGAGGTTTCGTTTTGAATTTCCCCCCTCAATCAACATTTGACGGACAGCATGATTGACTGTAGTTGAGACGCGTCTTCGTTTCCTCTACAGAGTGGTTTACACTGAAGTTTCTAGTGAAGTAGAGCTACTGAAAGGTTAGAAACCATTGGCTTAAAAGAAGCCAATACAAAGCACGACCTCAGTGTTTTTGTAAGTGATCTTTTGATGTTGTTGTTTGAATCTTCGGAATTCCGCACTTTTCAGTCAGTTCGCATCCCAGCCATCTGATTGGTGGAACGATTGATCGGGAAATTGTCATCACGTTGACTCTGGCCTATTCTCACCCTCTACGTCTCGCAAACACTATCCATTTCACTAATAGTGTATCAGAGCCATGCTAAGTTACCCCCATTAATTTAGCAAAATACAGAAACAAATTGAAAGGCCGACGTCCTTTGTAAACCTTTGTACCATTTTCAACAGAGGTAAACAAACATAGAACCACGATCATTCCTTTTTTCCAAGTATAAGGTTTGAAATGGGTTTATGCTTATTAAATTCTGTGTACATATGTGAAATCGTTCGTTTCGTGTCGTGGAAGACCGTAAAAGCCCCCTCAGGCCATCAATTTTTGTATCAAACCCTGTTTTTATGACACTCCGTTTACCTTGTCTGTATTTGAAAGTTGCTGCTACCAAACTGGAGACGAGGGGAGTAGTCTTTTTCCTCTATGGTGCCACCGCATGATGAAAAAGAAAACGCCACTGAGTAAAAAGCGTTGTCAAACACCAATTGCAAATGCACAGAATTCAAAATTAAACACTCGACTTCCGCGCTAGCTTAAAAAGATTAAAGGGGACATTGTCCGTGATTAATGAAAATAGACCCGGAAACCAACCCTCTTCTTACTGACTACTTGAGAATTGAAAAGTATCAAGGGGAACTAGGCAATAATGGGTTCCTGACGTTTCTCCCAATTTTGCGTCCTGTTTCTGAGAAGATTCTTCTTCCTCATTCTGCTAATGGAATCCAATTTCCGGCATTGTGGAAAAGACTAGGGTCTTATACTGGTTAAAAACCAGTTGTTATAGGCTGTACTTTAAAGAGAATGAAAACCACACCAAAAGAATGGATGGAGACCGTGGGCGTGTTTTATAAGTAGGTGGACTTGCAAGGTACATCATCATTACCGTAATTGAAGGCGGATTGTGCAGAGGAAGAGGAGATTAAACTTTCTGAAAACCAGTGGAAGAGGGGATTCCGTGTCAGCAATGTTTAAATGTTTTCGGCGTTTTATTCAAATTGATGATCAGGGAAAATATTTCATCACTTGACGTTTTGATTTGACAGAGCGCTCTCTTTTCCGCTTTTCTTTCTTTGTTCTCTTTGCAAGAGGAGAATGTTACTTGGCAAAATAATTGGGGAAGGGGTGTAAAAGCCGCCCTGGGCCCGGTTTCTCGGTTACTCCTAAGTTCTAGGTGAGCACCTAACTTTAGGTATAAGTGAGCACTTAAACTTAAGACTCGTGTGGAGCTTTGGGTGTACAAACGGGCCTCCTTTTTCTCAACTATATCTAGACTTAAAACTCCTTTCCAGGACTTCACGTTCTTTTCTTATCTGGCGAAAAAAAGTATATTTGAATCAAATTACTCAGCGTGCGTAGACTCTAGTTTTTAGAGCGCGCAGTGGTGTAAGTAGAATTATCAGGATATATTGAGGTGTCGGTAACCGAGCGAATATCCACATGGGCTCGTTAGACGCAAGGCTATACAAGATTTAGAACAACTGATTAGCACAGAGGACCCGCTCGATAAATTTGAACGTTTTCAAAACTCGCTAGATTTTGCTATACAAGACTCGACAACGTTCGACTTTACTATACAAGGTGTCCAAACAGGCTGCACTTTTGACTAGGAAAAAGTCGAGGAAAATCTAGTAGAAAGTGGAGCCCGTTTGTACAGGGCTTTACTTATTTAATATAATTGTTTTATATACATTTTTAACGTATCTGTTTTTTTCAAGATTGTGCCAATGGGACGGATGAGCATCTCTTTGCTTCTCCTCAAGCGAGAAGAAACCCATTCAAGTTAGCTGGAAAAAATGCGTCAGTGTCTGTCACACCGAAAGGAACGTCGTTTTTTGATACTTTGAAGAGCTCGGACCCACCGCAAAATAAGTCAGGTAAGTGATGTAATCTAAGATGCCGATCATAAAATGGTTTTCTAATGGTGATGATAATGATAATGGTGCTGGTTATGATGATAACGATGATCACGCGATATTACTGTTGCTGTTGCTGATAATAAAGATGATGACAAGATTGATAATGGTGATGATAATGTCGATGCTGCTACTACTGATGACAATGGTAATGAAAACAATGACAATGACGGCGATAACGAGGGTGAAGATGATGACGATGATGACGACGACGA
>JAAAKM020073195.1:105430996-105495953 GCA_010016025.2 Alatinidae sp. Z8VKAUB7J3
TTCAGTAACCGGCCGGATACTTCCATTTTCCGGCCGGATAGATCGGATACTTACAGGTAAAAAATAGACAGTTTACCATCAGTTTAAACAGTAAACGGCCGCATTTGAAAATGTTATCAAGACGACCCGAAATCCGGTCTTGTAGTAAAGTTCTCCATCTGGTTGACCCCTGACGTAGCTGAAGCTGAGCGTGATACCTGATCTTGAAAAATATATTTTCTTGTGAGCATTATGACTAAAAAATATCCTCCAAACATCAAAAATATAACTCTTAATTTACTGTTGGTACAAAATTCATCTGAAGATGTGATTTTCTTATGATCATTTTGCATATATTGTTATATAAGTTTCTCTAGCGAACTTCACCTTATTGAACGACATATTTTTTCATTTTTTGCGAAATTTCAGAAAAATTTACATTTGTCACTTCAAATTTTAAGAATACGAAATTGTGAGTACAAATTTAGGTAAGGAAATCTAAGTTTAAAGATATAATAATCATGTTTTTCAAAGAAAAGTAACAAAAAACAGAAATGCAAAAAACTCGACTATAGGTCAACAAAACGCCAATATCGCAAAATTTCAAGAAAATTTTGAAAAACATTATTCATCATAAGACTTCGTAGTTAAATTTTAGGAAAAGTCACCAAATTTCGTGTCAATCGTGCCAGGCTTTAAAAAATTATGAGCTGAAATGTGTAGCCGCGAGCCTAATAGCCCCCCCCCCCCCCATGTAAGATAGGGTTAAGTCGTCTTCAACTATAGTTCTGAAATATTCGGTAATAAAAAAATACGTAATTTTACCTATGTAAAATAAATGTTTAGATATTTTAGTATGATAACAGCAATAATAACATCAATATTACCATGACTTAAAATTAGCTGCAAGCCTCCTTGTTGCGCTTCCTTGACTCAATAATAAGAATTTAACATAATTCCAGCCTTATCAAAACAGAAAAAAACCTGTTTAAGCCATAATTCTAAAACATGTTCTGTTGAAAAACCAGGGAATTGAACACAAATGCTGTTTCGTGTAAAGGAACCGGAGTTTTGTTATAACAAATAGACCTGCCACGGTAGCTCGACGAGAAGCATTCCTCTGTACTTGCAGCAACATGCTGGATTTTAACTAAATGTTGAGTCAATTATAGGAACACCTATCTTGGTTGTGACTGCACGGTCTAGAAAAAAAATTTAGCATTTACTTTGTTTGCTTATGCCAACCGGCTTTTACTGAGTGCGTACTGCCGATAAACTTTACTAGATTAACGTTTACATGGTGGCAATTAAATTGGTTGAACCAAGTCATATACAACATTCCTTGTAATTGGCGTACATTAATGGCAGGTCCTCTGTTATATTTTGCGGTAAAAAATCCAGTCTATCTAAGACACAGCAACAAATTAGGTGTCAAACAGAGAGAGAGGATTTATTATGGAATAGACATTTGAAAAAATCATGTTGACTTTTTTTATTGTTCATAGTTAAATTGCCCGGAAGTTTTTAGGCAATTATAAATGTAATTGTTCATAGATATATTGCCCGGACGTTTTTAGGCAATTGTAAGTGTAATTGTTCAGATATATTGCCCGGAAGTTTTTAGGCAATTGTAAGTGTAATTCTTCATAGACTAATTGCCCGGAAGTTTTTAGGCAATTTTAAGTATAATTGTTCATACATAAATAGCCCGGACGTTCTTAGGCAACCATTGACTCTTCGATTCGCTGTTATCTACACTTAGAGTTAACGTAACTATTTTTATCGCTACTTCAAAACTTTAAAAGTCATTATTGCAAGACATAGTGCTTGTAAAATGTATGAACTGAAAATTTCTCCCCGGCTGGAACGATGGAAATGTTTACACGCTTATGCAGGAAAAAAGAGAAATAGAGCCAGATAGATGTTTTATAGTTTGTCGAACAGGTTGACAATTCGTGAACCCTTTAATCATATCAAAATTACAGAGAAAGCAAATTAATTCTCGCAGCAGTAACATGAACAATGATGCAACAGATAATTGCAATAGATTATTTAGCAGGCTTGTTTTCTTTTCGGTCGGTTATTCTTACGCAAAAAGAGACAGATGAAGCCATGCTACACTATCCTTCATTGGACTTACCAGCTACTGGACGCTATGGAGATTTAAATCTTTCACGAAGGTATCCAAAAAGGTTATTGCTGGACACCCCCTACTTGCTTGCGAATGGGTATGTGACCTTGTGATGGTGTGCCAAGAAGGTGGGCTCTTATCCTGCTGGACGTAATAAGCCAATAGAATCATGCGGGTCTTGGTTGGGCCTAGGACCTTGGACAGTCGGTGGGAGCTATTTGCTATATGGGCTTTCCAGCTTATGTTTTTTGGTAGCTCTTAACATTCTTGTGTATGCCACGTCAAGAGATTTAGCGTTTCATAGAAGAGGTTCCATGCCTCACTTTCATACAGAAGTACTGAGTCAACAAAATTCTCATCTTCATTGTGCCTGAGATAGCGCTCTTTCATAGGTTATTCATTGATTTAGCGATTAAATGTCCGTTCTCCCACCTGCAGCAACCTGAACCTGAAGGTTGAAATATTAAAGTGTACCTCCAGTGGTCAGAAATTTTTTGATATTTTGTTCATCATACTTAACTGATATGCCTCCGTCGATTCAACCTAAGCTTTGAAGGTCTAGAATCACAGTAGTACATGGTATCGTAGGCGTTAATCATGGGTTTAGAGAACTGGTACCCTTAACTATCAGCAAGGAGTAAAAACCTATACCCCTTTCCCTTATCTCAAATAAAATTTCTTCTGTCAACAATTTCTCTCATTTTTGTAATAACATGATCATACAATCGGTTTAGTTAAGCGATGGATAAGACAAGTGAGACAAGATAACAAGATATCTTCTGAAAAATTGGCATAAGCTTGCACAGTCATCCGTCCTTTTCGAGACAGATCCACGGCAATGACCACCGAATGTTACTAAAAGTCATGCTTTAGCAGCATCATTATTTGCCACTCTTAAACAAATACAAACATCGATTTACACTTACAAGAAAACATTGAGAATATAGTAATAATCATCCAGAATAGCGGAATGCGTCAAAAACTGTTGTGAGGAAATCACTTATAACGGTTTTATCTGCGATTTACTAAGCACGCTTTTGTTACGTGCATCCCCTCCTATCGTAAGGTTTTCACCTAAACTGCCACCTAGAAGAATATCATATAGTTAAAAGGATGACACATAAATGATCATGTTTATATTCAATGTTAGCTTCTTTGACTCAGTCCGTGCATTGTAATATGGTACTCTATTTAACAGTGAAGTAATGTTCCAATTCCTATTATGAAGCTAGACTAACACGAACCCTTGGCTGCTCTTTAACTCCATAAATAACTATTAACGAAGAAGACCAAAAACAAGGAGGGAAGGGACAAGGATAAGGATAATACAGTGGTCAAAATGGGATAAATCTATACTTTAGAAATATGGGTAAACATATGGAGGCTTGGCTGCATTAAGGTGATATGTAAACTCAAGGTTGCCAAATTATGGAAATGAGAATGCGGCAGGTTTTTGAATCTTTTCAAATGAAACGTAGAGATGCCAACCTTTGCAAATAAAACGCCATTGAAATAGAAACAAAGTAAAATTATTGACAAAAGAGGCACAAACAAGAATATTGAACGATGCTGATTGGCTGTTATGTTTGCTGTGTGTGTTGGACCATGTTACAATTAAAAACTATGGCGAGTTTGTTCACAGGTAATATAATAACCCATTAATAACCGTCGTCCGAACGCAGTCCCGTTCGGCAAGCATGCATTTGTTATTTCTTTGTTAAATTTGACTGAACAGTATAAAAATCACACTGTTACATACCTGCATACATACGTACCTGCATATACATACATAGATATATACATACATACAGACCTGCATACATACATACCTGCATACATACATACATACATAATTACATACATACATACATACATAATTACATACATACATACATACATACATACATACATACGTACATGTATAAACAATACAAAGGCTTCTTGCTGAATGTGAAAAAGTATTAAGTATATAAGCCACGAAATGAACTTTTACTTTATTTTTTTAACATAATCTATTAAAATCCAGAACTTGATATTGGAATTGTTCAAGAAAATGTATCTTTTAACTTATACATTTTTATATATCCGGCTGAGCAAAGGTAATAAAAAGAGAATAAAATTATTTATATGAATATAGACAGATTGATATTCTACCAAGGATGATATATTGTATACTTAACGTTTTGAGATAATAGTATATAGGTATCATTTATTGTTAAGAGATGATTGCTTTGTTATTTCAAGTTTTCCCGATGATGATACGAGTACATTTAAAGCTGGTATGCATGCATCGTTCTATACCAGAATAGATACATGTTACGTGTTAATAACGCAGCGGTAACAGCATCATCGAAAAGTGTTCTGACACAGCATACTGTTACCACGCAAAAAGAATAGAGCTATTTCTATGTAAGATAAATAATGATTGTTTGCAAATATGGACCCTTACTTGTTGTTTGTTTGCGAATATGGAACTACAATTGGTTTTAGTTACATGCACCTACACTTGGTTTTAGTTGTATGCACCTATAATTGGTTTTAGGTGCATGCACCTTTAATTGATTTTAGTTGCATGCATCTATACTTAGTTTCAGTTGCATGCACCCATAATTGGTTTTAGTTGCATGCATCTATAATTGATTTTAGTTACATGCACCTATACTAAGGTTTAGTTACATGCACATATAATTCGTTTCAGTTGCATGCACCTATATTTGGTTTTAGTTGCATGCACCTATAATTGGTTTTAGTTGCATGCACCTATATTTGGTTTTGTTGCATGCATCTGTAAGTGAGACACGGATGAACTTGAAATAGATTAGCTAAAACAATGCATTTTTATAATCTTGTTTTTCTTAACATCTGGTAACTTTTAGTTCAATTTTTTATATAGCTTTTTATTAGCCTATTCTTAGAAACTGAATTACAGTTAAATTATCAATTTGATGGAAATTTTATCGAAAGTAAAAAACGTGTCGCTCTCGTGACCGTTACTTTCTAGGATCTTCTCGTTTCCTATAAATTCATCGTAATAGCTTTCTAATTTCACTCGAAACGATTGCTGTGATCAGTGTATGGCGAAAACGTTTGGCAAAATAAATCCGTTACTCAACACAATAAACTACACTGTTTAAAAAGGTGTACTTACTTCGTCCCGCTACCTGCATTTGAATTTTCAAGAACTCCATAGGAGTTGTAACAGCAACCTGAATAATGCGAGGGAAAATGAAGCTCTTTAAACTCCGCGTTTTAATACTGTTGTCTGTCAACTGACTGAACAGAGCCCAGGAAAGAGGTAAAATGTAGAGTACAGGAAGCCTTGATATTACTACATGACACTGTTTCATATATACGGGGCTACCAGTCACTGATACTTTCATTAAAACCTCCCTTATCTATAGTATGTTGCCATCTATAAACCCCAATCGTTTGATAACTTGAACAGGACTGTACAACTTTAGCCTTTCTTCAGGATGCACAAAACATAGAACCTTCAATATCTTAATACACACTGACATGATAACTTGCGACAAACGAGGGAAAGAACTTCTAGAAATCTTAATTTGGGGAGATTAATAAACCTAAATCATATTTTTTTGAGTATTAATATTCTTTTTTAAAACTGCACCATCAAATTTGAGTATAGTAAATATAGTGACAAAAGAGTCATCGCAATAATCTGGTTAAAATAAACTAAGCTGCCACAGAAAAACTAGATTGGGAGTGAGAGAAAACCTAGAGCAGCATGGTTTGTCTTTTCCAATAGTTATTCTTCCTTCGTTACACCCACTCTCTCTCCTCCAATTATTTCAACATGAAAATATTTATTGGTAGGAGTAATTAATGATATAGGAAACTTTTGTATAGCAATAAAATACCTTATGAGAAAAAAGCTTTCTTACACTTTCTGCAGGAAATGATCCTATGAGGACAAATTAAAATAGAAAAACTGCTGGAAGTTAGAACAGATTGAGTGATTCTAATAACAAAAGTATTTTGCAACTGTAAAAAAGTTGAAGAGAATACCCCCACCCATCCCAAAAACATAAAAATATAACCTGTGGCAATAAAGGTTGCCTGATCAAAACATGAAAACATGCTCCATAATCAAGGGTGTGTCTTGGATGGGGGCATAATAGCCCCCCTCCTTGTGCGCAATGTTCTTCTATAGCCACAAGTAGTGAGTACGTTTTTTGTTATTTACTTGATCGCGAAAAAAAATTGAGGAGTATCATCGTATCAGAGTTGAACATCCTTAAGCAAACGATGCCTTTAACTTTTTAAGTTAAACAAAACCTTGGAGGTATTACGAATGGTTTCATGTTCACAAGAAAAAACATATACATAGGCGTGACGTAGCCGTAGTTGTCGGTGAAATTATATGAAAATTCCGTTCTCAAAGTAGGCCTAAATTATTATCATGATATTAACAAAAGAACAGGTTTCTGAGTAGTCACCTTGCTAAAATGTTACACGTTCTTTAGACCTGTCCTTGCTCAAGTATCCCTTTCCAAGTAAGATTTAGAAGGGTAGCAATAAAGACAATCCAATATCGAGTCTATGGCATAATTTACTGAAAAGCCGAGTCTGGCGTTTGAAAGTTAGTGAACTGGAGGAAGGCCATCATCACACGAAGTATGAATGAGGAAGGTTAACAATTGTAACTTAACTTAATAGTTTCTTACAATAGTAAGAAAAAAGCACCAAAATAAAATAGCGAACTACGATTTATAATGTGATTTATAGGTGATTCAAAACGCTGTAAATAATACGTTATGTAAGTTATGCTATAAAAGTTAGCAAGCAAAAGTGAGGTAATAAAGTTAATGAGCTAGACTTCGACATTTAAAGGTACAAAAGGTTCAATCTCGAAATCAGTACAGAAAAAGCTATTTTAAAAACCGTTTGAGATAGGGGAGGGGGGAGGGTGGTTTCTTGTTGCGCCAGATGGATTGGAAAAGTTCGTATACTTCAGCACATATTTTCGGTCGATAATCTAGCGAAAGGTTCTAATTTAAAATGTCCTGCCTGAGTAGCGTCAGCGCTTTCTCCGGGCTTCACGTCTGCATTGTGACTCTGATTACTTCTGTTAATGATCTATGAAGTTATTCCCTGCGTTTCTGGAAGTAACTTCCAATGATGTCATGGTACCTATGTGAGTTATATCAACAACTGTAGCAACAGAGGATTCCAAATAACTCTCCAACACAGTGCAAATTTAGCTTTGGTATTATTGAGCAAGAACACAAACAAAATAAGAGCAAAGACCAAAACCGCTACTCTTCTTTTGAAATATAAATTGTCTGTTAAACACCTCGTAAGAACATGACTGACGGAGAAAATAGCACAGACAATACCACGCGGGACCAAAAAGGGAAGAAAGTTTTAAGATTTGTTAAACGATAACTACGAATGTTGGGGGCGGGTCACTTATTGTTTCAAGTCAACCAATCAACGTTCATCTGAATGGCTCGTACACTATTTTCATGAAGATCATTTTTCCATGAATAAACAACTCAGTGTTTACACTGCTGAAGAAGCAGCTCATTCGTAATCTTAAAGTACCATGTGTTACTACAGTGGGCAAAACTTCGAAGCACCATTGAAACTGCAAGAACTGAATTCTACGAGATCTTTAAGCATGTCTACTAGTGTCTGATACAACAGTTTGCACTCAAAAGGTATTATGATATTACTTTATAGTTAGCAATAAATCGAAACATTCTCTAATCTGGCTTCAAAATCTGTAAAATGTAGTTCATAGATTTAAGTCGTTGGACGAAAGCCGACATCCTCTGTTCAGCGAGTATGCGACCTTCGCTCAGTATTATAGGTCGATCGTGTTGTAATAAAGGTATGGTTGCCACTTACGATGTAACATTCCCTATAATCTCTATGTACCCAATCAAGTTATAATACTAAGTAACTCATGCAACCTCTGCTCTTTATTAACCAATCACTCTGCATTTCCTCTATTGATCTGTACTCTTATTGGCTAACACAAACAATCTAATGGATTGCTCAATGATGATTTGTAATGTGGAATTTGTGTGACAGCCCTCTGAGATCTATGATCACTGTCACTGATATCAGAAATCGATCACTGTTGATGTGACAAAGAGAATTCATATTTTGTGGATTCACTGTACATGCGGCCTACCAGTTCCCTGTATGTGCGTCACAAGAGAGTGGTCACTCATATAACAATGTTTAAGGAATGTGTCACGAATTGTTTGTCCTATAATAAGGACACCCCATGCTTAATTAAATTATGACCTATGCTGACTTAAAACAAGGCAGCATCTATCTCATACTCAAGTAACAATAATGCATAGCCACTGTTTGTAGTACTTCTTTTCCGTGTTTCAAATGTACTGTTTCAGGTACTTCTCGGTTGCTACGGTATTTTAAAAAAGGTACAAGAGGTTCTTGGCACAATGCATTGTATGAACGTGTTCAGTGACGTTCAGCTATTCAGCACCGGTATAAAACCAGTGGTTCAGCATCGAATCAAAACAAGTACAGTAAAATCATTAAACCTTCATATCTTGAGTTTCTTTTATGTTCCTTCACGCTAGTATTTTCTGTGCTCTCAAAATTGTTTCTTTGATCTTTCCGATATTTCATACCTGCCTCCCCGCATAGCAAAGGAGACTCCAGCAACTTCATTCCTCCCTGTTTACACTTCCTTGAACTTTTCCTGTTTGCACTTCTGCCCTCCTGCTTTCTATGTTTCACGCGAGCCAAAAACTCAATTAAAACATAACTGCTGCATGATGACTGCACGAAGTTTTTCATATTGAAAAAGGAAAAAGGAAACGTGACCCCGACGTGATTCGAACACGCAGCCTTCTGATCTGGAGTCAGACGCGCTACCATTGCGCCACGGAGTCACTTGAACAAGATGGAAAGATTATAATACTTAAAGTACATCAATCGACACTCTCGGTGTGAAAATAAATCGTTCCCTTTTTCAACGTGGTATGTTTCGCACCTGCAGTCCTTATCATCAAAATACATTATCTATGTGTTCATGTGTTTTTAACCGTACAAATGGTAGTAATTTCAAAATTACAGCTTCGTTTGTTTAACACGGGATCGACGGGGAATTAATGAAGTGAGACATCACTAAACACAAAATATAAAAGAATGCAGCCAGAAATTGGTGACATATTAGTAACTGGAAAAAAACCTTCTGCAAAATACACCTTTTTTATAAGAACATAGTTTATAAGAACGCAACCCTTGAAAACAGTAAAAGTTATTAGTTAAGAACGAAGTAGGCCTAAGTTGGATTAATATTAAGAACATTCCAGAACTGACATCGAGGTATATATATATTGCACAGTAAACGAAATCGTGGACAATGAGTGGGACAGGTGCTATGATGATGAGTTGGTGGGGCGAAATCTCATAGTCCTCTATGATAACGGCGGGTTCGCCGGAGAAATTCTATACTTTAACGCAGTTTTACTGTAGTATTTTGTTGAGTATCCAGATCAGTCTAGTGATTTGTTGGATGTTTCAGACTTTGACGATGTTGAAGTACCGTATTTCCTCGAGAACTAGCCGACTTTCGAAAATAAGCCGATTCGAAAACAGGCCGAGATATCGTAGTAGACTCCACGAAAAATAGGCCGACCTCGAAAATAAGCCGAAACGCAGTGAAGCCATTGCAACGCACATTACTCGATTTGTATTTGCTTAAATTGCTTTTTGTGATAGACTTTTGTGATAACATTATTGTTTGTAAAAATGACTCCTACGAGAAAGTCGTTCTCTACGAAATTTAAAGCAGAAGTATTGAAGTATATCACTCTTCGCAATCGTCTAATATCTTTCTTTTAATAGTTTCAAAAGTTGACACTGCTAAAACATATATGAAGGGAAACTAGGAATTTGTTTTAATTTTTCTTAGACGTTACGGAATAAATAATATTCAAGTGTGATGGAAGAAAACATCCTTGAAAGAGTCCTTACCCAATGTTAACACCCCTCGGCAAGTTAGTAAACTTTGCTCGCTGTCGTGTTTTGGTGGTTGTACATCTGTCTTTTACAAACACTACACTTCACAGTATAAGTTCATGCACTTTTAGAGAACTTCCTGTAAGTACCCTGTCATTGGGAAAATGCCTTGCTAGGCTCAATTCAAAGTTTAAAAGTAAGTGAGTAATACCTGAGACATCCAGGCCAACCAATACAGCCACGCTTTGTAGAATGATGCGCAAGCGATAGAAGAACGCAAGAATGCATTCAAAAGATAACATTCTTGTTTCCGGAGTGCCTGTTTTGACGGTCAAGTTTTAGAACGACTTTTCATTGTCTAGCGCTGCTTCGTAAAGTAATAAAGGCCTGAAAACGTATGGGAAATTTGTTTTCCATCCATTCTACGACCCCTACTTCCTAAATTTTCCCTTCGGAGCCGATCATGGCTGTCTCACGTAGACCCTAGAACAAGAGATGTTTCCTGCATATCTTTAAAAGTTGACTGGTCTGAGTTCCATACTTTTTACGGGTAGCTTCGTAAGTCACTGATCAATGCTCTCTATCAGGACACACAAGACGAGATATGTGTGAGGAATTCGTACCTTAAATTCATCTCAAAGTGTGAAATGTTAGCTGGGAGAGAGAGCCGGTTAAAAACTGATTTCTTGCCTCACAACCTCACTGGACTGCTTGCGAAGCCATCTGTAGCGAAGACTGTTTTGCGAAGCAATCAGTATTTGTCAAAACCTTCCACAATGCACTGTTGTTGACAGCTTTGGTTATTTTAGCGCAGATACCTTTTTAAGTGTCATTCTTCCTCAAGGGAACCCAAGAGAGTAGTTTAACATCTTACATACGACCAGTAGCTGGGGTGGACTTTTATTATGGGTATGCTGTCCATATCTGCGTATGCAAATTGTGTTTTTTAGCATGGTCTTTCTACGCTTTCCCCTACAGGGGTGCCATAGCAAAAACCCGGCAGAAAATTTGCCCCCCCCCCCCCCTGCAAAGTTCCATAGATCATAAAGTCCATTTTATTATCAAGATTATCAAAATTTTTATTCACAGTAATCAGATTTATACTCCTTAATTTCTTCTTGCGTTTGTTACGAGGTCTAATTATTTGTTAGCTACTGTCTTGATTGACCAAAGATTTGATTCCTTCAAGACGAAAATAGAGCAATGAGTTTTCCAATTTTCTTACCTTCTCCTCTACACGACAACTGAACAACAACTATAACTATTTCTCCTTATCATATACTGTACATAAATAATACGGAAATAATCATACCGAACCTTGACAACTTTGTGTACATAAAGGTCTGAAAGTTTTAGCTTTGTATACAAGTCCAAACATGCCCTTACCCTTACCTTAATATTTCTTTATTTTGTCATGCACAATTTGAGTAGGTACTACCTACGTATGTAAAATCTCACACTTTTAGAGCGATTTACAACCCATGTTTATGTTCTTGTAACCTGGTACTTCTTCTTTTTTCGGTACCGTAGTTTTTGGAACAGTTGTATCAAAGCCATCTTTGAGTACATAAAGCTCTCACAGTTGTAGTTTTGTAAACAAGTTCAAACAAACCCTTTGCTGATCTTTGCTAAGTTTGTTTGCTAACATCTGAATGCTTCTTTCCCAACTGTCAAATTAGAGTTTCGTAGAAAAATGTATAACTTGCACGACTTAATATTTCTTTATTTTGTCATGCACAATTTAAGTAGGTACTACCTACGTATGTTAAATCACACACTTTTAGAGCGATTTACAACCCATGTTTATGTTCTTGTAACCTGGTACTTCTTCTTTTTTCGGTACCGTCGTTTTTGGAACAGTTGTATCAAGGCCATCTTCGAGTACATAAAGCTCTTACAGTTTTAGTTTTGTAAACAAGTTCAAACAAACCCTTTGCTGATCTTTGCTAAATTAGTTTCAGAGCCCACAGTAAGATCAAGCACATATAACACCAAATGATAACAATAAAAAATGGCCAAACTTCTTTTAAATTTCATTCCCATTTATTACTCTGTAAATTTACAATTTAATACCTTTACAAACTATAAAATTCTCACTGTTTTCACCCGGCATAATGGGGATAAGGAGATTTATAGTAGTGGCTAATAAGAATAACAACAATAATAACAATACCAACAAGATCGATGGTGGCGATAACCAAAGACTCCAAGTCAATAGATGTTTAAAAAAATGAAGATAATGTCCTAATTTAATGATGATTTAGATTTTCTGGGCTTGAATTTGCGCTTGCTATGACTGGATCGGGCATGTGAATCAGCAGAAGTAAAGTAAAGCGATCTCCTTGTTTGCTCTTCCTCTCAGACCTGGCGACGGATTTTACCCCTATGTAAACCAGGCTTGACTTTAGCGCAAGTACTTTGCAATGTTCTTGCGACAGTTTAGTCAAAGGCCTTGGATGGACTTTACAGAGATCCTGGTTTAACTACACAACTGTCACACTTCACTTTCCTAATTTCGATTTCTGTAGCAAATCCTTCTGATAAAGCGATAGTAGTCGCTCAGGTCGCTAAAAGTGAGTCAGTCAGGGAAGTTCCGCGTTGCACAACATGTGTTAGGTTAATGCTAACAGTTGTGTGGTTATCTACGTCATGACAAGTTCTGTAACAGGAACATCTAACTAGTATCGTCTAGTTAGTTCAACTCGTGTCTTCGTGCTGTAAGGATGTTTGATCTCTATGAATACAAGACTTGATTTTGAAATGTATCATCTATGGTATCCACTGCACCTTTCAAGAGCTATACTAGGTATTTTGTCTGACACTTTTCAATGTTGGATTGTCAAACTTTATAAGATTGTACACAGAGGAGCGTCAAACAAAAAAGGTTTTTAAGCAAGATTTTGCCTTCTTCATTTTCGTGACATCGAGAACAAAGGACTTGAAACGTCAATTTAAAAAAGACACTAGAGCATAGAAATTACCACCACTGGGGCACGAACCTGTGACTCAAGGAAGACTGCCATCCGGCCCATCCATCTGTTCCAATGCCCATCGAAGGTTCCAAAGCATCATCGAGCCCCGGTTGTGTCGTATTTTCTATTTCTCTAATATATTTCCTAAATTTCGTGATATCTTTTACTAACACTGTTTCAGCATTCTGCTTGTCCAAATCCCAATGTTTAAACGCCTTTACTTCACCTAGCTTGCATTATAGGTTTCATTGTTAGGATCTACAAGTCAAATAGCGAAAAGTGGTCCAGGTTTCCATGCAAGTTCAGGCTAATCTGTTCCGGTCTGCGACGCAGGCTATACTTGACTCTGCTGTGAAGGAAAGGGGCAGTATAGAATTTATCATCTTCATCTGCCTTAGCTTTAATTGATTATAATTAGCCGTCAGTGAAGACTGCTAGGTTGTTTTCGGTTATAATGAATATAATTATCAAATATATGTGCTAATGGATTCTAGAGAAAGAACAACTTAAGGAAGAACCTTTGTTACTACAATATGTAATCCTAAACATTACAAGTGAGACAACCTGACAGCAGATACTACCTGGCGCTGCTAACACTAAAAGTTGAAAGAGAAACCTTGATTGCGCAGGTTTAGAAAGCATAATCCTGTAAACCCATACGCTCTCTTGTAGTATATGCGTAACACTGTTTTTTAACTGAAAGGAAAACGGTGGCGCAAATAACTAGACATCTCTTTAATGATGCCCAAACTACAGCTTTAAGACTTGCCAAAATACCAGTTTCAATTTGTTTTATTACACGCCATTCGATTGACTCGACCTTTATGATCGACGGCGCGAGTCAGACAACGGGTTTTGACGTTCTCAAAGATGCACCAACTACGCAGATGATTACCTTCGTTTTGCTACTCATATCAGAAGTAAATTCTACTGCCCTGTGGTGCTGAGAAGCAGAAGGGATCGACTATTATTAAAGTAAAAGTAGAAATTTGTACAGCAAAAGTAGAAGGATAGATAACAGTGCTACAATATATGCCTCATTGTAAAGTTTTGTAAATAGTTGAATAGACCGAGAAAGTGAGGTAAACTCTTTTATCTATAATTTGAGTTGATCTAGTAAGGGCAATCTATTGTCTTCTGGTAAAAACTTTCATCATAAATTATATTGTGTCTTCCCATTACCAGAAAGTCCTTTTCTTAGTGAACCATTATTGCATAAGCAATCCAAAAGCCAACTAATCTAAGCAACTTGTAGTGTTTCACAACCCTCAATTTGACCATTTGCTGTCCACTTGCTTAAGGTTCAGCATCAGTGATAGATAGACCAATCCATTCTCAGTCATATCCCTTCGTGTATCCAGGCGATAAAGTATGCAGTAGGTTCAAGTTTGGTAGAATGAGTCGACGTACTTGGATTGCCATTCGGACTCTATTAACTTGCCAAAAGCCAATTGATCAATAAATAATTCGATCAATTTCGATTTATGAAAGATTGTGACAGAAAAACCTAAGACGAGTGAAGGGTGAATACCACCAATAGCAATTGTGTATATGTTCAATGAAGTCGTCGTTAATTCAATTGCTCAGCCGATCTGGGGGAAACAGGGTTTTAATGGTCGACAGCTGACGGGACCTTTTTGGTCTGAAACTGACTTCTTATGGATGATGTTTTTAAGGCTTGTAATAATAAACTGCAGACTGTTAGACAATAGTGATTATGATTTGACTTTGCTCTAGTCATCTGCTATCTTTCGTTGACTGTTTCATTCATCCATTTGTTGTATCTAGTCATCTGCTATCTTTCGTTGCTTGTTTCATTCATCCATTTGTTGTATCTAGTCATCTGCTATCTTTCGTTGCCTGTTTCATTCATCCATTTGTTGTATTAAGTAATCTGCTGTCTTTCGTTGCCTGTTTTGTTTAGTAATTTGGTGTATGTAGTCATCTGCTGTCTTTCGTTGCCTGTTTTGTTCATTTATTTGTTTTATCTAGTTATGTTTACTTTATTCACCTGTTGATTCCAGTAGATCTGTTGTTGTCAACAATAATGTGCGTTCTCCGTAATTTGAATGCCAATTGAAATAATTTTCTAATGAACTCCAGAAAATACTACAGGTTCTTAGATTCTCACTCAAAAATAGGTTAGCAGAAAATGGTCCATAAAGGTATTTAAAGGTGGCTGGAACTTCTCCTGTCAAAATCATCTCTTTTGTTTATTCATCTGTCCTGTGCAGTCATCTGCTTTGTTTAGCCGTTTGTTTTGTTTAGTAATCTGTTCTATGCACTCAAATGTTTTCTTTAGTCATCCGTTTGTTTAGTCATCTGTTCTGTTTTATCAACTCTTTGGTTTTGGCATCTGTTTTGCTTAGTTTCTTTTTTTGTTTATTCATCTGTTGTATTTAGTAATCTTTTGAGTTTACCCTCATTTTTTTAACTTGTCTGTTGTGATTTGTCGGTTTTTCTTGCTCAGTTATTGGTTATGTTAAGTCATCTGTTTTCTTTAGTAATCTGTTTTATGAACTCGAATGTTTTCTTTAGTCATCCGTTTGTTTAGTCATCTGCTCTGTTTTATCAACTCTTTGGTTTTGGCATCTGTTTTGTTTAGTTTCTTTTTTTGTTTATTCATCTGTTATATTTAGTAATCTTTTGAGTTTAGCCTCATTTTTTATAAGATGTCTGTTGTGATTTGTCATTCTTTCTAGTTCAGTCGTTGCCTATGTCAAGTCATTTGTTTTGTTTAGTAATTAGTTTTATGTACTCATCTGCTTTCTTTAATCATCCGTTTGTTTTAGTAATCTGTTTGTTTAGTCATCTGTTCTGTTTTATCAACTCTTTGGTTTTGGCATCTGTTTTGTTTAGTTTCTTTTCTTTGTTTATTCATCTGTTGTATTTAGTAATCTTTTGAGTTTACCCTCATTTTTTTAACTTGTCTGTTGTGATTTGTCGAAACTCCATCCACAGTTCCGGTTCAAGAGGAGTATGCAGTTTACCCAACTCTGCATGGAGAAATTCTGTTAACGGCATTCGGAATCTGACGAATCTTCCACGTCTTCAATACGACCTAAAAACCAATCCATCCGTCCACCGCTGTTATACCTTGAAAAAATAATTCAAAATATAAAACATTTGCATCAAGCAAATTGTCTGGCGGTTCCCCTTGTATATAAAGTAAAATTACAGTAAAGATTACTCGTAACCTAAAAGAAGGGAGGTGTATTCCACGATTTGTGGCTACGGGAACCCCAGCTTTGGAAAAAGGGAGCAATGGAGATACGAAGGATATTTTGACTTTGTCGCCAGCCGTGGTTCACGGTGCGTCCTGCAAAGTGTGTCTCGCCTATCTGCGAGAGCAGTCTTAAGAGCATTTTCTTTAAAACATTTGCTAACAAATGAAAATTCTGGCGAAAGAAGAAATCACTCTCAGTTAACGTTGGAATACCAAATTACGCTTTGGCCGAAATGGAAACAAATAATACAGTTAGCGAACCAATGTATTTAGCAAAACATTTGGTATACTATAAAGTGAAACCATTCATCTAAAACTTCAGGGTTTGTGACGTTCTTTACTATAAACTTCAGCTAAGAGAAAAACATGTCTTTAACACGCAAGCTGGTCATGCTGGAGGTATGATTGCAAAATTCTGTATAGAAAGGTCACGAGTTTTTATAGGACCAAAGAACCAGAGGCAAAAACGTTCTACGTGTTTACGAAAAGAGATGAAGAGGTGTTATCTAACGTTAACTGCTGCAATATCTGGCAAAAAAAATACAGAGGAAGAGAGAAGCTACACATGGCGAAGTGCATTGACATTTGATTTTGTAGCATATTACTGGGAATGACAATAGGGGCAAAAAAGGATCATATGACCTAAATCTTTGTTTTACGTGTTTTGAAGATGAGGGCTACCATGATCTGATCACCAGGGGAATTTCCGATCCCACGTGTTCTTATATGATGAAGTAATATGAAAACAATTTAGAATTGTATCGAAGTATGCATGCTAAGCTAACAATGAAGATCCGTCATGGTGTTAGTCACGTGGGCACATAAAGCCTCGTTGCTTGGCAACCATTGCTTTATGATTGACATTACATCATAGTTAGACTATCTTCCAATACACCAATAGAAATGTCAGATCTGGCCATATCATTAACTCTCTTAATAATGTGGTATCTAGATTATCGCTGTGCTCCCACCAGGTTCAGAATTTTCTCTCTACGATTCAAGCAAGTTATTGATTTATAGGTGCAAGCACATTCAAATTGCAGAGCTCCTGAAAAGCGGTGTGAATGACATGTGTAAACGTTTGGTCCCCGGTATTATACTAAAATTACAGCTACGATAATCTTAAGGCCACGACTATTTCAGACTTTATAAGTTACATCGCTTAATATCACGTCGATAAGTTTCTGTCACCTTACAATTCTACAGGAACGAAAAAGTGAAACAGTCAAAAGTACACAATTACCGCTCTTTTGTGTTTGAACTTTCTGTCTTAAATGAATACTTAGAAACAGCTATGGTACCAAGATTTCCTTGAAATACAATAGCCATGGCTCATCTGACCCATACACAACTACCATAGGTATGTAGTAAATGAAGATACAGACTGTCATATATCTATCCCAAATTCCATTGGGTCGTTTATTCATATTCAGTAAAATCTGTGGCCTACAATGTGTAGTAGTTCATACAACTAGGTAATAGTACGTTTCATGCGAGAAAATATTTTGCCGGACACCGGTCACAGCAGAAAGGCATATATGGGAGTATTCAATGATATGAGAAGATCTGGGTAAATATTAGACCATTGAAGTAGAATACAGTTAAACTGCACATATTTATGTTTAGAAAATTAGTAGAAGATATCGTTAACTCTTAAAAAATTCTATTATTCGAGAAACTTCTCAATTGTTTTACTTAGTTTAGAAACCACTTCTCTCTAAGTTATGTTTTATGTTGATTGCATATTTTCATCTAATCAAATAGTATTTATTTATGCATATCGTTTTCCCTCAACAATCACAGTTTTGCAAAACATGTCTAGGCAGTGAATCTGTTATTAGATACTTGCTTTGTTATAATAGAAAAGTACTGAAGGTAGATTAAAATTGTACATTTCAATTGCACTCTCTTGGTAAATATCAAGAAGCGAGTTCTGTTAACTATAATGTAAACTTTAATAAAAAATGACCCTCAAATTGAATTTTATTATTACCTGCCTACCTAACATATGTTTAATACGAACAATTTTACGTCTAATAAAATCCTTCTATCACAACAATGAATGGCACAGCGATCCTATGGTACTGGACGTACAAAAGTTGGTTTGTGGTACAGAACTTGAATATTTCGTTAAGTAACGGATTTGGGATGGAGTGTGAAGACTCTGTTTTGACCTTTTGACCATTGATCTTTTTGCTCTATCATAACACTGAATGTATTTCAGAAATGTCCTTCTGAGTATCTTTTCTAAGTCCATAACGTAAGTGCATTACTGATTTTTGTTTTAAACTTCGTTAGGGATCACCTTTCCGTCTATAGAACTTTTAAAGATCTGGTGAACATTTTGATCCTTTTATCTATGGTGTCGTGGTGCCTTCAACTTGATAGAGCAAAGTGCAGGAGTTTTGATTTAGTGGGGCATATGCTTCTGCGCCAAATAAGAAGAGAGAAAAGACAACAAGGAAAACAAAGAAACGTTCTGATTAGAAAAATATCTAGATAAAGAAACGAGATATACGAGTTTTTTCTCCTAATTTAGGATATATTTTTTACAAGATGCACAATGCCATCACTGTCAACGTAATGTCTGACTTTGGTCACGGAATGGCATCTGGCCTGAATTGTTGATTTTTTTGTTATCTCCATCCATACCCGCTAATGTCATTTGTATACCGTCTGAACCCTGTGTGCCTTTAAGGATTTATAGTTGCATTTCATCATTTAAAGGCCGAACGATGCTTAAGCAACCCATAAATTGCTCTGGTTGCTAACCTTGCTCTACTGTTGCCTTTTTGAGCTTCATTCATTGCGTGTGGTCGGTAGAAAGTCAACATTCTGAATCGAGAGGGCAAACCGCGACGTACTACGCGAAGCTGCTCTTTTCATAATTTGCGCATGCTCGACAGTACGTTTCGTGTTGATACAAGTTTTCTAAGTGAAAATCCACCATAGGTCTTTGACAGAAAGTGGCGCGGCTGTTTTTTATAGGTCAGAGGCTAACGTATGTTTTCGTTCATAAAATGTAAGTGATGTATTAACTCGTTCAAACGGAATCAATATTTTTGATGACGTTTATTATTTTTAAGGGGGCCCCTTTGTTAGGCCATGATATCTATTATCCATCTTATCCTTTTGTGTCATGTTCCAAACGCTAAACCTGCCTTCTAAGTTACGTAAATCCTTGTACATACAAACCAGAAAAGGTCAAAGTGGAGTCAAAAGTGCACTGTACCGATGTACTATATTCTGCTCAACTTCCTTATGTTCTGAATCGTATCAGTCAGGTAAGATAACAAGCTCCCCCGTCCATAAAAGCGTAGAAAACACACAACCAGGGTGCTATTCATGGACTTTGCAATTTTCAAAACTAACATTTCAAATCCTCTCTTCTCGATGAGACTTACATATATATATTTAACATGATATAAACTCAGCAAAAGTTTTGCAATATACTCGTATACAATGTGTACTACTGTGAACTTTGTCCCTATGATCTTTGTTCAGTGATTCCATGAAAGTTTATCTTCTATCTTCCCCCTTTGCCCTACAGGCTGCATCTCCATCACAATGGTAGAATACCTCCTGAGCCTTCGCTTATGGATGTTCCTCCTTATAGCAGTCTTATTGACAGAAATAATCAATGCAAAGCCAGGATTACCAGCACATCGAAAACGGAACCAATTAGTAAAAGGTAAGATCCTGTCCTTCATAAACAACTATACATTTCCTAATATTATTAACTAAAAGTTCGTCTACTAAAATGCTACATTTGGTTTATACTACTGTATGGCAGTGAATCTTGGGCTTTGTCAACAAAGAAGAGAAGAAGAAGAAGATGGTCGACCGCAGTCGGAGGCAACACGAATGCTCCTTTTTCGTTAGCTTCTACCACTACAACAAACGTCAACAACAACAGTGGTTTCCTAGATGCCAAGTTTGGTTCGCCGGGAAGATACAGCATCCATTACTAAACTACAGTTGTTTAAAAAGTACAAATTCGGACGGAGTCATGATAAAACTCGAAAAGCTACTAGCTATAAGTATTCATAAAAAAGTTTGGAAACTCCTCTGACGGTACAAAGACTTGTACCCTATTTAGAAATTCTTAAGCTTCTCTTTCAGTACGGAAGTTCCAGGTGGGGATTTATATATTCTCAAGCCCCTACCAGCTTTTCGTCACTTACGAAGGTGAGGGGGCAAGGTCGGACGCCGCCCCCTTGAGAGAATTCACTAGCGTATTCCGCCCCACCTGACATTCTTATCAGCATATACATTTTTCACTTTAGTATATCTTAATGCATCGGAAACCAAAAACGTAGGGCCTATGGGATCACTATGGGATGACTCTTGTCCGTATGTCCATACGTACGTTCATTGAAGTATCCCTCAAAGATGCCTTCTGTGAGATATAACTTCAAAACTGCGCAAAAATTGTGTCTTTTGGCCTTTGTGAACAAACGTCTCTTACCACTTTAAACCAATGGCTTAGCGGTAATTTACATATCCCAGCTAGAATTTAGACTATGCAATGCCACTATCAGTTGAATTTTGCCAACTCTAACATATTTGTACGAAAAAATTCTACCGTCGCCCAAACTATGAATATGTTGATGACTATTATTGGAAATAATCACAATAAAACAGTGAAACATTGGTTGCCAGGTTCCAAGGTATTTTACTTATAAAATAGTTCTGTATACTGTGGAAAAGATGGCGTAAGCCTATATTAGCGATCCGCAACATGTAGACACTGTTTCAGTCCGCACTCGCTCCGTCCGGACGGCAGGCGACGACGCGCAGCGGCGGCTCGGCCCCCGGGGTCGGCACCATCCGCCGCCCCCCGGTCGCGACGGTCTGCAGGCGCAGGGTGAGGGCGGGGTAGGCGTCCAGGACGTCGGCGACCGCCCGCCGTAGCCGGTCGGGGTCGACGGCGCCCTCGAAGTCGATCCCGACGTAGCCGGCGGTCGGTCGAGCCTGGAGCTCCTCGGCCAGCAGACAGAACCTCTCCAGACCGTTCAGCGGACGCCCGACCTCGCTCACGCCTCACCTCCGGCGAGCTGCTCGACGGCGTCGAGCACGGAGTCGAGCCACCGGCGCGCGCTCTCCGGCGCGATCGCGGAGTCCCGATAGCCGAACGCGAAGCGTAGCCGGCCCTGAAAGGTCATGCTGGTGAGGCCGTACCCCGGCGGCGACTGGGGCGGCAGGTAGCCCGCGGTGAAGCTGCGCACCGGGGCCGGACCGAGCGACGGGGCGACGTCGGTCAGGTCGCCCAGGTGGGTGTAGAGCAGGCTCGCGGTCGGTCGGCGAGCGTCGCTCGCGAGCCGCCGACGGAGCCGCTCCAGGGCACGGTCGGGCAGCAGCGTCAGCAGCAGGAGCGGGATCGCGGCGCGCAGGTGGGTGCCGTCGCGGCGGACGCGGCGGTTCTCGTCGCGCACCACCCGCAGCAGCTCGGCGTCGGCCGTGGCGCCGAGCGCGATCGTGATCGGCATCGGCAGGGACAGGTTCGCCGCGAGTGGGCTGGCGGCGTCGCGCGCGTCGTGCGCCGCCCCGAGGGTGACGCTGACCGGAGGGTCGCCGGTGTCGCGGCCCCAGGTCCAGAGCGCTCGACAGACGCACGCCATCAGGAAGACCGACGGTGTGAGCCGATGGCGACGCGCGGCGCGCGACAGTCGCCGCCACCGGTCGGCGTCGATCTCCGCGATCTCCAGGCGGTCGGTCCCGTCGCCCGCGACGAGCCCGAGCGGCGTCGCGATCGGCCCGCGGGCCGCTGCCGGCCGGAGCAGCTGACTAGAGAAATAGAGTATGTTAACATCGGAGTTCACCTAGCTAAATTGGTACATAGCACGCTGCGAAAGCGTGGATCATGGGTTCGATTCCCACTAGTGAAATATTTTCTACTTCCCTGGTGTTCTTTCAAAAAGTCATTGTGTTTTGGCTTAAGGGTAGACGTCGGACAGCAGATGCAGGCTGTTTATAATTTTGTTTATCTCTCTGAGCAACTTGCACCTTAATACTGTACACATTTACTTGATGGCATAGTTGTCAGTGTGTGTACGGACTCAGATGGTGCTGCTATTGTCATCAGGTGAACTGCCTTTCCCAGTATTGCCTTGAGCAAAGCTCAGTTTCTAAATTTGTAACAAATTTTGCTGTTAATCTTAAACTATTTCTTATTAACTAGATTTTAGGTTTATTTGATAGTGCTCAAAGAGTACTAACAGCAAGGTGATTGTGACAATGGTCATCGAAGTGGTTTCTTTTACTCAGTAGGTCACACATAAAATATTGTTGATAACACTCTATTTAACATACTTTTAAAAAATTAAGAATTTACAAACTATGATAAAATTTAAAGGAAATGTCGGGCCCCTCAGTATGTACCCTTTGTGATATTGGCTCAAATAACTTTGCTACAAGAATTGACTGCGTCCCTACTTGACTCCATCAGCCAAAATCTGGCCCACTAGACAAAAAGATTGGCCACCCCGCCGTTAACTAGTAATTGAATCTCTGTGACGATTACGAAGATAACAAGGCAATTGTTAAGCAATGGGCCTCTTATCATAATGCCCGAAGAACAAGAAGCCTATCGTCGAATATCTCCGAGACAGGGAACACTACCCACACGTAAATTAAGACTGAGCTAAATGATGGCAACTTTCAGAAAGTCAGCATAAAGTAAAAATACACATTGAACCTCTCGATCTTTGTACTCACACATGGATTTGCACACTTGTGTCCCGAAAAATTTAGCCTTTCTGCATAAAATCATTACAACTGCTTACGACATTTGTAATTATAGAGCAGCAATTATATTTGCACAAGCGCGCTCTTCTCTTTCAGTTCCTTGAAGCAGCTGACTTGTAAGAGTTCGATTAAGGTTATGGCGAATAGATGAATGATGAAGCATGGGAAATAAGGTTGTAAAGATCTAGGGTACAGTTGAATTAGCATGAGAGTTCTTTGAATCACACCAAAGTAGTTTTCGCTTCACGTAAAGCTACCTGTCATAACAAAGAAGAAAACTGAATATTATATCAAACCTCCATCATCTACTATACCAGGCTTACAGAGCCATTTGCTCTTTAGACGAAGGTATAATCTATTGATTTATGAAATCATGTGAAAGTATCATCGACTGACTCGTGGGGCATGGGGTTATACTTTCTACTTCTTACGTGTCTTTTCAGGATCATATGAGTTTCCTCATAAAATTACTAACATTAGGGCTTAATAATCTGTTTCTAGTTTGAACCTCTGGGATATTTAATAATTAAGTGAATAAGATATCAAATAGTAATTTAATATATATATATAAAGAAAATATCAGCCAGCTGGTGTCAAACTTTGATCGTACTTACTAAACTATTCCTTTAAGTAACCAGGAATGAATCGAGCAGTGAAAGTTTGCCATTTACGTCTGTTAGATGCAACTCTCTCAACCCTGCCTGGTTTGCTGGGCCACGTTTCTGATCTAGAAAAGTCCTCTACCAAAATTCTCTTACTTTAATCAAATTTATCACATGGCGAATTAGGAAGGCTCCGGAGAGACTTCAATTGTAATATATTAATTAGATCCACAGACTATAGCTGTATGCCAAACGCTGGCTATAAGCCTTTATGTTTTCTCCCTTTGCGAACACTAAGGATAAAGAGGGCGGGAGTGATTTGAATGATTTGTATAGTCAGCTTGTAATATTGGCAGCCTGGGTTCTGGGGGTTTACTGGCCCCCTGTTATCTGCTGTTTTCGTGCTAAATATAGCTGTGTAAAATATTACAGACAAGGAGAATCAGAGCGTGTTGTGTTAGCCCAGAAGTAAGTAATAAAAGCCTTGGTACGAGGAAAGGTTTTGATATCATGATTCAGTCTGTTATACTGCACCTACATTGCAACAAAATGAAGGACAAAACTGCGTTTTTGTATTTGCTTACCTGCCTGTGTGTTTCTTGGGCATGCCACGTGATAATAAACCGAATCCGTGTAATACGACCATGGTGGTATGATCTTCCTGGGGTCAGTTGGAAACTTATTGCTGATGATAGCATCACATCTGGTTGTTCTAAGATCTACAGCTGTATGGAAAAGGCAAAGAATGAGGAAATGTAGAGTTGTGTTTCTGATAAGAAAAGTGAAAGACTATCATTCAGTTACCAGGGTTTAAACAACCAAGTGACAGCATGACAAAGTTTTACTTATCTATCAGGCAACGTGCATATACAAGAATGTAAATAGGCCTTATGGATTAACAAGGCGGCTTAATTGCAAGGTAGGAATGGAAAGTGACTAATTATTACCTTTTTTCATCCAGCCACCTATTAATTCTTTCAAAAAACATGGCACAACACTATCTTTTGCATTTGCGCATTTCGACGTAGAAACTTCGTTTTCATTCATTAGTTAACTTCAGTGTTTCGTTTTTAGATGCATCCTTTTGCGTTTTCTACAATATTTCTGAGTGGCTGACTCTGTAACCTTGTGCTGAATGTTTTACATAAAAAATCAAATGTCGTAAAAAGAACTCTACTGAATGTTTGTTCCATCGTGTATAAGGTGATTTAAGTGCCTGATCGTTTCTATGAATTATGAGAGTGGAGTCAGCTGCTTATGAGAGCCCACCGCGCTCCTTAGCACATTTGCTCAGGAAAGTTCACAGTTCATACAATGTGGTGTTTGGTTTGGTCACATCAACTAAGACTATTTGTCACGATCGCTGTTTCTACGAGGACGTTATTTGTAACTTAGTTATGATCATGACTCAAATGTGGAGATAGATAAATAGCGGTGAACAAGGCTCGGATATCAAGTATCACGTTCTATGTGTGGAGTCCAGGTACATTGGATATTGATATTCGCTTAACTGTCACGAAGACAGAGGATGTTGGAATTCTTGAAGTTGCCATTTGATCACATTCCATGGAACAGAAGATAAAGGACTCGGGAAACAATTGCATTGCAAACAGACGTTTTACATTTGAAGATTGAATAGAGGAAAACTTAGGCCCGCCCTCTCTCAATGTCATACTATAGTCTGCCTTTTCGATCTTGTGTCAGGTGGTTAGGCACTTCATTTCTGATGCTTTTTTCCTGTCGTCAGCATGTTGCTTGCATTCCGTAGACTCTTCTTAATGAATTTAAGGCTAGCCTAAAAGTCTTCCGTTTTAAAACCGTAACCTGTACACAAATCTGAATCTAGCATCAATTGACTTCGAAGATTACATGTATTATGACGTGTTTTTGGAAAATACGTTATGCATTCGTAGCGGATGCCTGTTTTCCCGTTATAATATAAGATTATGAGTGGAACATTGCAAGAACCTTTCTATTTCTACTAAAGGGTGACATCTAGCGACATACACCTAATATGCGTACTCTTTGAATTTGTAAGGGATTTTAATGCTTCAAGCTACCATTTTTATTGTTGAACTTTAACATCGGAGTTTTGACGAGAAGGACCACAGAGTATCTTTGCCAATATAGCACAAAAATTTCTCTTTGTTATTGTTACATCTAATCTTTAATATCAACAACTTGAGACAGACACTTAGCAAGAACCCTGTAAGAGTAGAGTGTGAAAGGTTACCTGATAGTAGGAGTTAACGACGTGGTGTTATGGATTGTGTTGCAAGCTAAGCCCTTAGATCGCCTACCCTCCTCTCACATAAAACATCAATTTATGTAAAAGACTGTGACAAACTATTATACTGATATATGTTTACTCATAAATTGTTTTAAGACTCATCTCTAGAACTTTAAATAACACGCTGGACTCCCAGGCTCATAAACGTAATTCTTCATACTAACCAGTTACATGAATCAGGGTCAAATTAGTGTCTGCATCAATTGGAAGACATACTTTGGGAATTTTATTTGGCTTCTGGTGATTGGGATTTTTAAGTCGCAATACTTGTATATTCCCAAGATGTATTCGATGAGTAATCATGAAAGGGACTATGAAAACTGTTTTACGAAGCGAATGGTAGTTTCACAATTACAATTTTTACTAATTTTAGAGCTTTTTTCATAGATTATAATTGATGCAGAAGAGTTGTGGACATAGTTGTCAAAGATCGCCTCTAGTCTTTAATCGATACTCATATTTTGTATGCAGCAACCTATTGAAGTTTTCTAGAAGATACATCATTGGTGTAATATCCCTGTAAATGTCGTGTCATATTTAACTTTTCCAGTTTACTACGACCTAAATGTTGTACGAGATATCATAAAATACAACAGTTTCCAGCCGAAGCCTGAAGAAAAACTTTCTAACCTGACCAGGCACGCAGCCAAGGGCGGCCGCAGGGGGAAGAGGGCTGTTGTATTTTAATTCCCTAGAGGAGAAAGACGAGAAATTCAAACTTTCCCCAATCGACAAAACCGTGGTGGGATGGCCTGGAAGGAAGGGCGGAAGTGAAAAGTTTTTGTTTGGAATTTTCCCGCCCATCAAAATCTGAGTGGCTGAATCTGGCTGAAGCTGACTGATTGGTAGATGACCATCAGCCCATGAGTGCTTAAAATGTATTAAAATTTCCTGGCACTATAATGAAAATAACAATTCAAATATTGTGAACACCATCTGAAGAGCAGAGTTGTACTAAATAGCAATTTTATAAAATATTTTAAAGAAAGCAATTTTCCAGTTTGGTTTTAGTATTGAAAAGACTGCAAGTGATGGTGTTTCAAATTACATGGTAAGAGAGTTTTAAACCATGGTATATATCATAATTATTGTGTGACAAAAAAACCAGTGGATCGAGAACAACCTATGGGAGTTTTCAGACTTTTAGGTCTTTTTATGAAAATCACCTTCTTAACAGAGGTATCCCTATGGAACATTTGTCAACTGGACCTGATCATAAGTAACTTTTACTTTAACTCAACATAACAAATTGACATGTATACAAGTATTTATGAAACAAAGTCCAACCAATGATCTAGTGATCTTTAGCTGTTTTACATTTGACCCTGATGCTTACTTCTGAGTTTCATAGGTAAGTATGTATTTTATTTCTAACTGATGATGAGATTTTGGGGTGAACTTGTCTGTTGTTTATTTTTAAATCCATTTCACTGTCTTAACTGCATCACTCTGTAAGCTTTTTGGTAAGATGTTCATAGGTTGGTTCTCATTGGTGCTGTAACTAGTCATGTTTTCTTTTGAGGATATCTTGTGATTTGTGCAAATGTCTCCTACACAAATGTACAGAGGTTGCACTAATGTAGATTTACAGTAAAACAGAAAAGGTTTAAGTCAAAACACCTTGAAGCAAAATATTTACTTACTTTAATAACCCAATATGTATCCACTATGTTGCCCAATTGCTTGTAAGTCATATTAGCTTGCAAAAGACTTTACATTATGTTAACTCAGTTTGGAAACTGCATAAATTACTTTCAGTGGGAAGCATACCAAATATAGTACATGTAGGAATGTTTTAGACTGGAACCATTAAAGAGGACCCTTGTCAACATCCCCTTTGAAGTTGCTAGAGTACCTCATATATTTCTTAAGCTTAAACCATGCTCTCCCAGACACCCTTACCACTTGAAGACAATACTATGACCTTTTTTTTGTTTGATTGTAATATGAATCCATGTTTATCCTGTCACTGTGAGACATATATGATGAAAGTTTGTGTTTTGATACCTTAAATTTTCTTTGAAGTATGATATTTTATATATATCTAAGAAACCTTCCAGCTGATGAATGGAATATAAACAACTTAACTGGGGTAAAATCATGGATTTGAAAAGGCATAGTGTTGGATGTTACCACTTACTTACTTACTTACTTACTTACTTACTTACTTACTTACTTACTTACTTACTTACTTACTTACTTACTTACTTCTGCGTAGGTGTAACCAATCCCTGATGTTATCCAGCTGCTTCCTTCTCCGCGTCCTCTCTCTCTCTCTCTCTGGTGCCTTCTACCTTTCCAGTTGTTACAAGCTCTTCAACGCACCTATCTCTGATGATGTGCCCCCCAAAAATGATCTGTTGCATTTTATTTATTTTTATTTTATCTATTTAAAAATTACCTTTTTGCGAAAAGAGAGGCAATCTAGTAAAACTGTTATACGTTAAACGTAAAACGTAAAACACGATGCAAGGTGTTGTTAATGGTTGCTTCTCAAAATCATGCAGTTGGATGTGCGGGTAAACTCTTACTTTGAGGACATACTAGGAAAAAAATGCCCTCATTAAAGATTTACGACACGTCCGAGCTCGTCGCCGGGAAGGAAAATTAGCAAAGCTCATTTACATGTTCATCCCGTATTCTTTATATAAGAATTGTTTGCCTCCCTATTGTTTACATTAAATGTAGCTGTAAATGCCAGTTTTGCAAAGGCACTAGATATATCAAGAATATGTCATTACTGGGACTCAAGCCTGACCCGCGCTTTTGCGGCGTGTGCTCCTTCAACTGTGCTACATGCCCTCCAGTGGTAAGAAATTCTATATCAAATATTTTTTCTAAAAATGACAGAAGCTTGAATAACTAAACTGTATCAATATGTAATCACTACAAAGATTACATCACGTCATTTGACGTCAAATTGTATTGTATCTTTAAAGAATTCAAGAAAATTTGCATGCATAGTGTTTTACGGTTATCTTGCTTTGACGTCATTGTTACGTTAACTTATCAAGGAACAGGTACAATTGAACGTTTCTGTTTTTGCTTAAAGTTGGTTGATATTGAACCGGGACTTTAAGTGTTTGAATCACGCAACGTCCATTTCCGGCAAAGGAATGTGTTCTGGGATACATTTTTAAAAAGTGGCGCACGTTTTGCGAACTCTAAGAGAGGTACTGGATGGATTTAACGAAATTTTTGCACATTTTACCGATCACTACATAAGTACTTTTTGTCTTGCTATGGTATAACTACTGACTTACCCAAGCGAGTTTCCCTACATATCCCATCTCTAACTACCCTACCCCAGGTATCAAGGTTTATCTTGCGCAGACGGGAGGAAATTTTCAAAGTTTGAGGGCATGATCAACAGGGGAGGAGTTGAAACTTGTCAAGTTTGTTTTAATGATAGTTTCGGCCAGCGACTCTTAACTAGAATCATCTAAATTTTTTCCAATGTGAAACATTAATAATTAATATTTTACTAGGCTAATTCGAAATTCATTTTAACAATTCAATTTTGATCAAATAAAAACTCAAATTTTGTCAAGCGGAAGCGTTATACCAAACAGGTTTAAATTTTCATGTTGATAAAATGTTCAAACCTGGGATTAAGGTCTTCTTTACTTGTAGATTTAGGCAGAGAGCTGTTGCTACAAGTACTGAACTGTGAATAGAGCGCTAATACTAGCAGAACAATGACGTAGCAGATTAGGAAAAGTATAGTTTGTAGGAAGATTTTTTATAATTCTATTTTATCTTGAAATTTTTAGTAAAGTGCAAAAAAGACTGTTGCGTAAAACAGATATTTAGATTAAATGAGTAATTTTTTTGGCTTGCAAGTTTCAATTTTATCTATTTGCAAGCTTGAATTCAATCGAAGTTGATGTTGTCTAAAGATCTAGATTTAGCTGACTTTACGTGATAATGAAAAATAATCAACTTTTAAGTAAAATGAATAGCGGCTCAACTAATACTGAGAATGATGACTTCTCAGTCATCATTAGACATAGCCCATTAGATAGTCAACCCAATGATGACAATGATGTAAGCGATCTAGAAATATCACCATTTTGTTCAGACAGACAATCAACAAATTCTATCTCTGTGTGGCACTTTTATCGTCGGAGTGTTCAAGAAAAACAGTCGACGGTCGCAGTAGCTGAAACATACCGTGAGCAAGATCATCGGTCAGAAACTATGGCAGGGAAAACTTTTACAATTCCATATTCTCTGGATGATACATCGTCAAAACTAGAATCTCTGAAAAGTCCTAATCCACTTCAAATTTATCATTCCTATTCTGTACAAGAAGCAGAAGAACTTGCTAAGTTGCCCATGTTCCAGCCCACTGTAAGATTGACTCGCTGCACAGGCAATCTAAGAGATAATGCTTTACGTTTAAAACCCACTAAGAGGACAACAGAAAGGAAAGTAAACAAGAAACCAAGGCGACAACAAAAAGGAAAAAAAACAAGGAAAATAAAATAAAGCACATTTCGTCAAAACTGACATAACGTTAAAAGTCCGATAGAGCTTCAAATTTATGATTTCTATTCTGTGCAAGAAGCAAAAGAGCTTGCTAACGTTCTTATGTTCCAGCCCATTGCAAGATTAACTCGCTACATAGGCAATCTATATAAACTTAATAGACATTAAAATAGCGGCGAGTTAAAAATTTATATAAAAACATAAAAACTAAAATTGGGCTCTCCGCGAGCTTTCGGAAACCTATTTCCTCTCCTGGCGCCAGAAATTCTGCAACATCTGGACCACCAAGCCAAGCAAATTATTCGCAAAAGGGTTGTGAATTACTTCAAGAATTTATAATGGAAAAGGTAGCTAAGTTGAAGAGGATCAGAGGAGGGTACAAGACGTACAAAACAAATCTGTTATAAGAGATTCACGAATGTCTTGAGGGCGAAGCAAAAGATATTCCGCGCTTAAGGAGATACAAATTGTTATTGGAAGACAAAAAGGAAATGTTAGAGAAATTGGATAGAAACTTTTTAATTACATTGAGTTGGAGCTAAGTGAATCGTCTGTTCCAGTTCTGCAATCGAGTGTTACAATACAACAAAATCGACACGAGAAAAGTTCCATCAAGAAGCACTGCGTTATTCACAAAAAATGGGTCGTTGCACCTTTTTTTGGGACCTTCACAAAGATGAAGACTGCAGAAGAATATCGAACGTGGAAGACCATATGAAAATCATTGGAAAATTTGGTCGTTGTTTGTTTGTTTATTGACAGGGCATAGGTCATTTGGCTGTTGATCCTAAGTTAATTGTAAACATTGCGGTGGTAGGCACCACAGTGCAATTTGTCGCCATTCTATTTCCAGCGCATGGAAAGTGTCGTACAAGAAATGTCTGACTCAGGGAGCCACAAGTCATTTGTGACTCCTAATACCATAACCACGTTAGGCATTGAGAAGATCACGGCTGATCCATTAAGTGTTGAGATATTGGACCCAGTTGATCCCTCAGTGGATGTGCGAGACATAATTAAATTGAAGTTATTGGCAGTGAATGGTGCAAAGGGCACAGAAATAGAAGCATATGTTATTTTGAGGAAACTACAGAAATTAGCAAGAAACGAGTTGATTTAGTAAAGCATGAATACAAACACTTAACGGGTGTTTGGTTTTCTGATGCATGCAGTAAAAATGAAGTGCTTCAAAGTGATGTTCTGGTTGGCACTGATTATAGGGGGGGGGGGGTCAGAGTGGTTGTGTTTAAAGAAAAGATATAATAATAATAATAATAATTCTTTTTAAAACTCAATGCCTTTATTGCTAATCTTCATTATACAATAACATTTCCCGCTGTTTTCTCCTGGCATGGTACTTGCACAGCTTCGTGTCTTTATAACTACAAAAAAGTACATAAAATTCTTGTCAATTATTCTATAAGATTTACTTTAGATAAAAGTCTTCCGATTGAAAATGTGACAAAAAGTATTATTGAAAGATGCAGGAGGCATCACGAAGCTGCTTTTTAGGGAGACTGGTGTGACATACCGGAAGATGCAGGAAGCCCAACCCAAAATATATTATGATGGCGTAATGCATTTGCAATTATCTGTGCCTGACACAATTATATAAATGAGTAAAGTTTGTAAAATTTTAGCTCTTAAAAGACAAAATAAGGATAAAAATATTTCGCCACCAACGTTGAGTTCTTGCTTGTTAAGTAGCGCATAAATTCACGGTCCTTTTCCACTCTGGTGTTTCACTAATGCGGGTTCCATCAAGGCTACAAGATGAGTGATATTTTCTTTTTTGGTCCTTTGAAGTATCCGATTCTCTGCTCGAGGCTTCTTATCAATGTCTGAAGTAGTAGATTGAATGGTTGCCCCTCCACACCGACTTGCTGCAACCAATCAAAAAAACTCACCGGCGCACTTAAGAATAGCTGCAAAGCCACTCGGAATTAAAGTATAAGGGCGCTGCAAAACTAAATGGTCGGTATCTTGGGGCGCTGTGCCGCTATTCGGGCATATGGAGGAAGGGACCAGGCTCCATTAATGTAGGCTCGCTGAGGTTTTACAGTGTTTAGCAAGTAGCTTGTTAGAGATGACTCATTGTTTTCTATAGTAGGATTTAAACCCAGGGATCTCCGGAGTAGGGTTCTCTTTAATGAACCCTCCTCGTAGAAGGTTGTCTGTCTAAAACCGCTGCCCTTAAATAGTTATGTTGCCTACGATCGGGAACTGCACTTTGACGTGTGTGCGACCTCGGCCACACCAGTGTAAGGGTTTGCGTGCTTCCTGCCCAGGAGGTCAGACTAAGAGAGATCCCACCCAGGTGACCGAACAAGTTCTGCATCTCCCGGAATGAAATCAATCTCTGTGAGTGCATTGATACTGGCAAGGGTAACTCTGATACCCGATAATATGTATAAATATTAAGACAGTTTCTTCCTATTGTTGCAATGGCAGCATTAAGCTACCGCAATCTCATCTGTCACTAAATTCAATTTTGCTTAATTAGTTTTTCGTTACGCCTTGCCCCTTAAGTCGATTATAAGATCTTCTGATGTTGGTAATACTTGCACAACGGGTATATCAGCAATGAAGGCTGGGAGTGTTCAGTGTTTTTCACACAGCTTGAGCCTTGCTACCTTAAACTCTGATAAAATAAGAAGCATCAAAGATTGCTTCAATACTGGTCATAAACTTCAGGAGTTTCGAAATACACCAAAATGGTAGTAAATTTCCAACAAAGCACCAACTCCCCAATATTGGCGTTTTAAGTGAAGAAACGCCTTGAGCTGTTTGAAAAGATAAAGTCAGAAGTTGAAAACAAAATCTAGTTCTCCATAATCCTAAGACTACAAATTAATAATTCGGAACGGATCAATATCTTCTATATGTTTTTTGTCGTCTACCTCCCCCTCCTAACTCCATGGTTATAATCCCTAAATGAAATTTTGCTTAGAATCCTATAATGTACTCAATTTACGTTTTGATGTTCAGATAATAATCTTATAACTCATCTGGAACTTAATTGTGGCTTGTAAGTTATCAGTCAATTGCAAAAATTGCACCTTAGTTGAGGACTAGCCAAGAAAATGCGCCAAGAAGGTTCCAGAATTTCACTTATGGTGCACTTTAAGACTCAAACAGTTACTGGAGGCCCAAGAAAAAACACAAAGTAAATACCCAAATATTATTGAACTGAAAACATATGACGAAAAATGGAAACATGCAAAAGTTATATTCACCTTTTTCACTGAAGCCATTAAAATATCTTTTTCATCTATCTGATACTGAACAAACAAAAATCATTTCTTTTCTCCGCTTAATTTCTCTGACTTTGAACCTACAATATGAAATACTACTATACCGCAACACCAAGCCGCCCGAGGTCAGCACAGCTAGGCATACTCCTTCTCAGTCCCAATCTATTCAAAGCCTCCCTCTTTACACCCTCCCTGAAGGTTCTCATTTCCTTTAAGATAAGATTCATTTCAACAAAGCGGCTATCACAAGCCCAAAAGGGTCGAATTCAAACTTTAGTGTCAGTACAAAAAAAGGCAAAAATTTAAGAAATCGTCAATGTCATAAAATCATTAAATTACAATCAATAACAAGAGATAAGAGCTCATATGGCACTTGTGACGAGGCGAGAAGAGCTAAGAGCCAAGAGATCATATGGTATGAGCTTTAACAAAATTCTATGAATCAATAGATTCATTTAAAATGGAAAATAAGAGGCTTAATGCCGGTCAGGATTTAAAATAAGAGCTCTGAGTCACGATGTCCTTCTAAAGGGAGAGGGTTCAAATCACGAAGTTGGTTTTTAGACGAACATTTTTCCTGGGAGGAATATTTGGACAAATTTAATAGAAAGGACCCTGTCCCTATCTATATTCGAGTATGAAAGGAATACAATACAGGGATTTGACAAAGTTTCACAAGTTAGTTGATAGTGCATTACCACTGCATAATAATTATGATTATTGCGACTAATTTTAACAGCTTCTGCTCGTTCAACTTATTTGACACACAGGATCCAATAGATAATAAAATCAAGCCTTTACATAGAGGAGGGATTTCTCCAAAATTTGAGACTGTACCTCTATTTTTTCACAGAACTTCTCTAGTTTTGACACTTTCTTTGAAGTCACCCCCACCCGCTACAAAAGGAAAATCCTGCATACGTGGCAGAGTAAACTAAACGGAAGATAAGATACGTTCAGACAGAACATCCAGACTTTTGAGATCTTGCAACTACTTATTAGCAAAAATCCATGTACCAACTCAAAATATTTTTTACATAGTCAAAAAATATTAAACCATAAATGAAACTTTTCATTTTTCTTTAATCACAAATATAAAAAAACTTGTATTTTGGGGAATATCAATTTCATCAAGATAGTAAAAGAAAGAAGGCAGACTACAGGAAATAATAGAAAAATGGCAGCAGTCAAGGCCGTATCCAGACGGGGGAAGGTTGATCCTCCCCCCCCGAAATGCTTGTCCGACTTGTAAAAATGTAACAAAAATGAATATAAACAAATTTTTTATGCGTCTTTTAAAGTTTTTTTTTGTACTCCCCCCCCCCCAAAAAAAAAAAATCCTGAATACGTTCTTGGTAGTAGTCATGAGTTTTTGTGTGACCCCAAGACCCTCTACCTACGCATCTGCCTCTCCAGTTGCGGGTACTTACCCTATTTACAAATCATAGCTGAAAAGAAAAAATGGACAAAATTTGTAAGTTAACGGTTTGTAAGCTAACAATTACAGAAAAATCCTGCATCAAAAAGAGATTTATATTAAAACTTTTCGTTTCCCTTTCCCCGGATATAATTCCCTAATCCTCTCAATACAATTAATTTATCTAGAAGGTGCCACCATCTTGGTGGCAAAAAATGCCTGAAATCTGATACCCATTGCAGAATTTGAGCAGATTTTCAAGAACCGTGACCAGTCGGCCCAAAAGATGTGGCAGAGTCCTCACTTCTTCTTGTCTGTTCCTTTGTCTGGCGGCCATCGCCTTGGCGATCGGCGTTTATGGCTTGATAAGGGGTGCAGCAGGCGGGGCATTACGCCTTGCCGCTGTTGCGCTGATCGCGGGCATCTTGGCAAACCCCTCGTTGGTGCGCGAACAGCAGCAGAGCGTCGAAGATGTCGCCTTTATCGTCGTTGATCGTTCAGCCAGCCAAAACATGGCGGGCCGCCGAGAAACGACCGACGCCGTGGTTGACGAGCTAACGGATCGCCTGGCACGCCTTGACGGGCTCGATGTGCGCACGATTGAGGTGACCCAAGAAAGCGAGGACCACACGGCCCTTTTTTCGGCCTTGGAATCCGCTCAATCCGAAGTGACCGTGAACCGGCTTGCCGGTGCATTTCTCGTCACCGACGGACAAGTGCATGACATTCCCGAAAACCTGTCGGGCGCCGTAGCGACCGACGGACCCGTTCACACCATCCTGACAGGCGCGCCCGGCGAAACCGAACGCCGCATTTCAATATTGGAAAGCCCTGCCTTCGGTCTGGTCGGCGACGAGATCGCCATCACCGTCCGCATCGATGATATGCCGGGCAGCCAATCAGCCGGCGCCAATGTTCAGCTGACCATCGGTCTGCCCGATGGCGGTCAACAACAGACCGTCGTGCGAGCCGGCGTTCCGCGCGACTTTACGTTTGAAATCGACCGGGGCGGACCGTCCGTTTTCGAATTCTCCGCCGCCGAGCTGCCAGGCGAAATCAGCACCGTGAACAATCGGGCGGCCGTAACGGTCAACGGCGTGCGCGACAGGCTTCGTGTTTTGCTGGTTTCCGGCGAGCCGCACCCAGGCGAGCGGACGTGGCGCAACATCTTGAAGTCAGACCCCAGCGTCGATCTGGTCCATTTCACGATTTTGCGACCCCCTGAAAAACAGGATGGGACGCCGATAAGCGAGCTTTCCCTGATCGCCTTTCCGATACGGGAATTGTTCGAACTGCGGCTCGCGGAATTCGATCTGATCATCTTTGACCGTTACCGGCGCAGGGGCGTGCTGCCCAATCTGTACCTCGCCAACATCGCGAATTTCGTCACCGAAGGCGGTGCCTTCCTGGAGGCTAGCGGCCCGCCATTTGCCACGCCATTGAGCATATACCGCACTGCGCTGGGCGAGGTTCTGCCGGCCGAACCGACCGGTTCGGTCATAGAGGAAAGCTTTGTTCCGACACTCACCGAAATCGGCGTTGAAACATGAATTTTATTTTGTCTGTTTCTGTGTTCATAATAAAAATGGAGTTATAAGTGAGAAAGGCATACACACCGCAAGGGTAGGTTTGACATTTGGAATTTCCGAAAGAACCCTGGGTACTTTTTGTCAATGCATGATTTTTTCTCTTCAACGCCCACGACCCCTCTTGGTAAGGTATCGACAAAAAGTACCTCTTCCTGACTGAGCCCCTTCCAGATTCCAAAAGCCATTTATTTAAGGAAGCATACATTTCATTCTGAATCGAAATAGGAGGGACGTTAACTAGAGGGGACACTGAAAAGAACCAAGGATTGTTTAGTCATTACATAAACACTAGACAGGGGTATTTGAGATGTATGGATTTTCGTGATTTCATAGATTGTGGAAGGTCCATGTCTGATGGTCCTGACGTAAGTTAAGGATAAATTGACCAGAGGTAGATACTTCACAAAGGAAGAGTCAAAACGTACGAATGGAAACATTCAGATTGGAATGTCTGCTTCGTTTTAATTTAAATTTAATGTTACGGAAAAATCATGGTTCACCAAATGCTTGATAACGCTTTCATTGGCACTAGTAAATGTCGCTCATCAGACAATTCAGATCCACGAGGACCCACGAAGTTTTTACAAGTGGGCTTTGTGGGGAGGAGAGAGTTATCATAATGTTATGGATGGGATCGTTTGCAACATTGGTTCAAAACACTGACCAATTACTGCAACATTCAATATTAAAATTTTATGCTATGTCATACTCTTAACCCTCGTTCTTAGTTTTTTTTTTAAGTTTCACCCCACTCGCTACGCTCCAACTTATCCTAATACACTGCGATATCCTAATACGAAAGTAGATGATACTGGCATTTTCTCACGACTTTGTGTAATGGCTTTTTGTAGCAGAAGTTGCGACTTATAATTTGCCTAGTGCAGCTTTATTCGGGATCGTAGCACCTTGTTTTGTTGCTTCTTCCACGAGGTTTTCTCAGAGCAAAACAGTCTTACAAAGCTTTCTTTTGTGTATTGCAGACTTCGCTTCATTTACATTAGCTGTGAATGTCTATTCCAGGCACGCAGCCAAGGGGGGAGCACGGGGGTCTGTGCCCGCCCAGTAGATAAAACTTGCCCACGTTTGCCCCCCCCCCCCCCACAAAACCCCGTCGGCGTTTAAAACATGGGTCACAAGGTGAAGTCCAATTATTGATCCCATACAGGTCTCGCAAATAGGAAGAAAGGAGGTGGAAATTGGTGTCATATCTACATCACTGGCACGCTTAATAGGTAGGTCTAAAGACCCCTTTATTTCTCTCTTCAATTACTGTTAGTATATGGAATTGGCGTGACCTTTTGATTTGTTTCCCTGTTTTTTACTTGGTTGACATTTTAAATTCGTCAAGGACGTCGCTTTTTTTATTTCAAAAAGTAAACATGCATATACGGGAAAAAATCATCATTGAATGTCACGAAATAATGTGAGCCACAAAAGAATCAATGTTTACTGTGAATAACGATTCATACTAGAATATAGAGATATCTGGAATACAATATAAAAAAATTACTATAAAGAAGTTGCGGGTTTGAGGAGATCGTTTTAAGATTGCCAAAGAATCTTCATGTAGGCCTACGCTTGAATCCGTTTACGCTGCGACGATTACCGTTATATATTAGTCAGATTACGGGATACAAGCTTTACGTGCTTGTTAGTCCAAGCCCGGACTACTGGAATACCCGGACTCTCAACTTGAAAATACGTCAAAATTAGCGTAGGCTGAAAATGTAAAATGGAATAACTTCCGATATAATACAGCCTTTGTTTTCAAAATTTCTTAAAATTTGGGTCAATATTGGGGCAATTCAATAATTGGACCAAAAATGGGCATATTGAACTATTTGCTATATTTCACAGTTTTCAACATATGTAGGCATATGAAAGATCTGAATGCAGTCGATTTTACCACAGAATAACTGAGCATGTATTGTAAATGTGTCAACAACATCCCAGATTGCTTTCGGGAGATCTAACGGGTCCTTTTGTTCCTATTTTTGTCAAAACCGGGGGTAAAAACAAGCATTTCCCAGGTTTTTAGGACATAAAGTCCCAGATTACGTATAAATTCATCAAATGGAACAAAATACCAACCAGACTTGTGTTGTACATTTGTCAGCATCATACTAAAATGCTTCGGGCAGATCTTTGGGGTCGGTACGCCCATATTTTGGCCAAAACAGGGGGTAAAACCACCCAAATAATGATGTTTCAGCATAAAAAGACCCAAATAAAATTTAATTTGATAAAACTGCACAAAGTACCAACCAAACAAGTGTTGTTCATGTGTCTGCATCACGCCAAATTATTTCCACAAGATACAGGGGCCCGTATGTGGGTTTGTGTGTGTGAGTGTTGGGGGGGTTGTTTTGGCCATAATTCCCTAGCCAGCCATGTCTGCAGAATATTGATTTTATGTGGACAACATCACTTACTTTGCAAGGTAACTGTAACGGTGAAGCAGTAACAGGGACATATGTTGCTAATTTAGTAAAGAATAGGCCTCTTTCAACATTTTACCATTGATATAGTGGCGATGAGCTTGCATTGAGTGGTTTGTTTTCTCAGACTGAAATTCTAAGCAAGTAGTGATCGTTCACCAGATTTTCTTTTTGCGTGTCATGTGCAGTCCACAATACTAGTGCTTTACGCTCTTTCTCTATGCTTCACAATATTCACTATAATACTTCATGGATCTTCCTCAACAGACAAGAGCTCATGCCATAGTTTGTGAATCATTATGGTCTTGGTGTTCTGAATTTGAAGTCAATTAAATTATCCGTAGATCTGTCACAAATCCGCCGTAACAAGTCTGCTACGAGTTTTGTTTCTTTGTCCGGAGTCTGAGATATAACTGCAATGATGTCGTCACAAATTGACTACAAATACAATATTACTTTTGTTAGGATCATAACATGCAAAAACGAAGTGGAAAGATACTCTTGTGTGCCTAATAGAAGGGGGGTAGGAAAAAATGGGAGGGTTGGAAGGAATCCCCAAAAGTTAGTGGGGATGTAATAGACGAATAGAATAGAAGGGGAGTCTTTACAAAAAGTTCATAAATGAAGTCAAGAATCAATGTTTAGAATCAACCGGAACATCCTAAACGTAGGGTAATGCAATACAAACAATAGTCACTTATTCGAAGTCATGGCTGTCTCCTGCATTCTTTTCAAGCTATTAAAAATATTCCCCTCGTCCTCCTGCTTAATGACAGTTTTATTGCTAGCATCTGTAATATGCTTCTTTAAACTTCTTCGAGCCTCGTAAAAGGCCACATTCATCTTTTTAATTTGTTGTTTGAACACATCACTTTTCTCGTTTTGCTAAAACATGTCTTGTAGGCCATCTAAAATGATTGCGCCCTGATTAATTGAAGGTTCAGGACATACATTAAGCAAAAATGAGATTGTTATTGAAGGCCCAGCAGTTTCTGTCTCGGTGATTACTGTTGATTCATTTGCATCTTCTTCATGATCATCATTCTCGTCATTGCTATCACTCTGATCACATTTGTTATGGGTGGGAGATTTACTTAAAAATTAATAGGAGGGGGGGGGGTCGGAATAAGAATGTCCTGGGTGGAATATTTGCCAGTAGGTTTTTTTATCGCTAAAACAGAATAGCAGAATATCTACTGACTTGCCTTCTAAATTGCCTAGCATCGTTAAATGTGAAATCTTAAAGGATTTTGACCCTGAATGAGCAATTAAAAGTTAAAGTTGTCAATAATTGTGCCTAATTTCTGTCTATACCCTTTTTGTTTTGTTTTTTGTGCTCCTCTTTAGTGTATTTTTGTTGTGTAGGCAGGGTAACAATAAATTATTATTGTTATTATTATTATTAAAATTGTTCAATTAACGACATTAAGTCTTGCTTAGCAAAAAATCTACTATCAATAACAAGGATGTGGATAATATTCTTATGGATGTGTCATCAGGTATCTACTAAGATTTTACTCTTGTGCATAAATTTTTTATTCTGTCCTCGTTAGACTGTATCTAGGGCTTGTACTCCACTAGCAGAACAAAAGCCTTACTAATTGCAAAGGTTTTCGTTACAAAGTTTGTCTTTAGACCGTTGCTTAAGCATGACCCTCTAAGAGTGCCCTCTCTGCTTGTGTAGCCTCTAGTAGTCCTACAAATTTGTTTACTCGCTCAAAAAATCCTAGCTACGCCCTTGCACAGCTTTTTGGATAATCGGTTTATGTAGGACCTAAATGCACAAGAAGCTCCGTAAATACACCAGCATCAAATAGTTTGCTGTTAAAACACTTTATAAACACTACAAAAGCTGATCCAAATGCAAAGATGCGTTTGTATTTCAAATTAAAACTCAAATAAACACAAGAAAAGTTTGAACAGTCGCATAGTTATATTCCTAACTTCAACAATAAATAAAAGCACTTTCTAAAATCCTGCTCTGTGTTTTCTTTCTAGTAGATATTCTTATCTCGAAATTTAAGGCTCAGAGCATGACCAAAGCTGACAAAGAATTTAAAATTGTAAATTCCGTTACAATATAGGAAGTCTTATAACGACTGTTGATAAGCATTGAACTGAGTGTCAAAATTGGATATCCCAGTAGGTATTTTGCGAAATAGAAGACAGTGGAGCAAGTTTTTTTTATTTGTAACTTTGTTTAGGAATCTTTCAGGTGGGTGCAATATAGAGGATGTGGGGGAGAGAGACAGTGTTGTTCAGTTTTGAAAGATACCGGTAACTGAAACAAAGCTCAGCAGAGACTATGGAAGCATATGGGGTTGATACGTGGAGTTTGATGTGTCCTATTAAGAGCTGACGAGTCTGTAACTTATGCAATCATAATAATTTTTTATTAATATCAGAAGCCACTATTAAAATCATCATGATCGTCATGATCATCATGATGATCACCATCATGATCATCATGATCATTATGATCATCATCATGATCATCATTATCACATCATCATCTTTGTCATCATCAATCTCATCATCATCATTATCATCGTCATGATCATCATCATCATTATCATCATCATCATCATTATCACAATCCATTCTTTCATCATCATTACCCCAATTACTACTGTGACAAGCGTTGTCATCTATAGTAGTTGTCATGACTAACATGACCACCGCCACCACCACCGTCATCATCATCATCATCATCATCATCATCATCATCATCACCACCACCACCACCGCCAGCACTACCAATACCCACCAGGATGAATAAAAGTTCAAGTAATAGTTTATCATAACTAAAAGGCGCATGTCACAGATTTGAATCCTAAGGGAACATACTTCATATCCTCTATTATAGTACATATCCCCTTATGATTAAAGGTCACCTTTTATGTATTTCATTTTCAGTAAATTAGTGATTTTCACACTTATTTTAGGAAACCGTCTCCTTTCATTTCTGATGTTAGTTGACAGTTTCAATGCTTAATCTTGATTCACAGGGTGTTGGCTCTTTCAATGAAATGGATGGGGAGAATCTAGGTGTGTATAAACGTTGAAGTATGAAGATAATAGGTCATGTGTTTTTGTAGTATGTATTAAATCTGCAGTATATACATGGTTAACAGGAATGCATTGTAACAGTGGTGTCTTCTTTGAGGGAAGGTGAAGAATTTATATGCTCTGATGTGTGTTTGATAGTGATTGAAGTTGGAAAACATGATAGCAATAGGACTATTAAGTTACCAACTTCTAAGAAACATTGCATGTAACTTTAGTTTTAATTTATTACTACTGACCTTTTTTTAGCAACTGAAAACATTCTCAGATAGACCGATTAATTTAAATTTGAGGGGTGTTTATTATTTTAGCTTGTTATTATTTATTGTTTGCTTGATCGTTTAGTTACTTTAATTACCATGCTCCTTGGAATATAAATATGTAAATATACATTGGACTATACGTATCCATTGGACTGAAGGAGCTCGCCTTAACCTAAAGTGATAATGTAAAGCACCTTACTATATATAGGCTTTCAAGATCAGGTACCTCTTTTCATCTGTATTCTCCAATCTGTCACAGAATTGTTTGAAACACATGATGAGCAGTTCATATCTCAGCAAGAAAGGGGGTCTTTTATTGAACATACATATTCTCAATCTCAGAAAGCATATTCCCTCCTTTGAGCTACCAATATTTCTTGTTACCCCCTTAGTCCGAAGGAAATAGTCATTGTTTCTCATATGAAACAAGTCAGTAGTGAGTCGAAACGTGCTAACCAAGTGTAGAAGGAAAATATGAGCACATAGGGAGTAAAAAGTGATTGCATTTATTTATCTTTCTATTAGTTTTTGTCATTTCAAAGTAAGAAAAGCAATTGAATATGCTATTAGTTGTTGGCCCCCTATCTGTTTGTTGGACACCATTGTACCCCTTGTCTCCATTTTACCTCCTATCAAATCTCAATTACTTTCAAGGACCTCCATTCAGAAATAGTGATTTAACGTATTTCATTATGAAGATTTCACCGTCATTGATTTGGCAGTGAAGGTTTTCCTATAATAAATAAATCATCGTTCAGATTTCCTTGGCTGTAGAGGTTTCCATTTCTAACTATTCAAAACCAAATTGTGACAGATTTATACATTCCAAGAATTCCATTTTCCTCAATGTAAGGGGCAGTGATTACTTGAGGAGGTCAATAAAGAGGGTGTTCTTTTTAGCTTTTAGTCAAGATAGGAGGGGTGTTTACTTGAAGGGATGTTTGAACAAATGAAATATTAATTTTGAAGCATAATGGTAATCCAGTTCTCAAGTTTCAAACTTGAACAACAACCCCGAAAAGTTCAAATATTGGTAAAGCATTCTAGTATCTTAATGGACACAACATGAAAAACATACTGCACCCACCAACCACAAACAATGCCGTTGAATAGTGTTAATACCACTACCAATTCAGATTCAACATACACACTGTAGTTGGAATCAAGCAAATCAAAGTTGGGGCTGCTTTGGCAAACTGAGAATGTGACTCAACATTTTAATCATTAGCAAACATTCTTAGATGTTGTAGTTTGGGTTCAATAGTAACACTCCTTTTGATCCTTTTGCATAATCTATTGATTTGAAATCACTGTGACTTGCTTACATTGAGTTAGGCTTTGTTGTCTTACAATCTAATGACAGTAGAGGATCATTCTCCTTATATATATATGCTTATCATGGAACATTCTAGAAGTTTACAGAATAACATGGAATATCAAAGAAGGTTACGGAATATTCTACTTCGACTGCGGTCCGCCCGCGCAGCGATGGACACATCTCAGGGCGTCCCCTCGAGAGCGCTCCCCCGACCCCTACCGCCGCATCGCGCGGCCCACCACGCCGGCCGCCGCCATCCCCAGCCCGACGAGGATGATCACGAAGCCCAGGCCGAGGGCCCCCATCGCCGGCGCGAAGCCGTCGAAGAGCGCGATGCCCCCCAGCAACAGGAACACCAGCCAGCCCACGCCGGCCGCAGCGGTCCAGAGGCCACGCCGCAGCCAGGCGGCGGAGGTGTCCGGGTCCCAGGGATGGCACGCATCGCCCATGGCGGTGCCCAGGGTAGCGGGGCCCCGGAGGAGGGAGGGCGAGGCCGGGCCCGGTGACGGTTACGGTTACGGGATTGAACCCCAACGCGCCGCGTTGGGGTTCAATACCGCCATGTACCGCGACTCCTTCCACGAGCCCGGCTGGATGCGCTTCCTACGCGCGCTCCAGGCGTCGTTCCGCCTGGGTTGCTTCTTCCGCGTCGAGGTGCGCGTCTTCTATCTGGCGGTGTTCCTCACGCCGTTCATCCTGCTGCAGAACGTCCGCGGCTGGCCCTTCCCGCAGGGCGCCACATACGTCGCGCTCACGACGGTCACCCTCTTCTTCGTGATCTGGTTCCACGAGATGGGCCACATCTGGGCGGGCCGCCGCTACGGCATCCAGACTCCGCTCATCACGCTCTCCCCGCTCGGCGGCCTCGCCCACATGAGCTCCGGCGCGCCGTCGCCCGACAAGGAGATCAAGATCGCCCTGGCCGGTCCGGCCACGCACACGATCTGGCTCGCCCTCCTGGCCGTGCCGTGGCTGCTGCTCGACTGGGGCGACTTCGCGCCGGAGGGCTGGTTCTACGACCCGGTCACCGACGTCGTCTACACGATGATCTACCTGAACGCCGGCCTGCTGGTGTTCAACCTGCTGCCGTTCTTCCCGATGGACGGCGGCCGCGTGCTGCGCGGCGTCCTCGCCAAGCGCATGCACCCGAACCGCGCCACGCTCATCGCCGTGAAGGTCGGCACGATCGGCGGCATCGTGTTCATCGTCGTCGGCATCACGCTCTGGATCGCGCGCGACGACCTGTGGGGCCCCATCCTCGCCGTGATCGGCATCAGCAACCTGATGGCCTGCAAGCAGGAGAAGCTGGCGGCGCTCCACGGCCCCGGGCCCCACCTGGGCCCGACACTGCAGCGCTGAGCCTTGCGGAGTCCACTTCCATACGACCGTTCATACGGGACGCGGAGCAAAGCTCGAACCGGCGGATCAGGGGAACATGCCATCATTATTTATGATGTGCAATGGTTCTATTTTGCTACTTGGTGTGAATTGGAAAGTATTGAGGTATCTAAACTTTTCATTCGTTTTTATAACGCTATTGAGCTTACGGGGACGAAGAATAGCTGTTTCTTTTTCTCCAGTTCCTTCTATTTGTCCTTGAAAGTTCTGGACAACCGTCCAGACAGAGTTTTCCTTTATTGGCCTTTCTTTGATCACTTTGGATATTGCAGCTTCATCAATGCACTCTTTGCTCGCATCTAAATTTTCAAATTTTTGTACCAATTGCCATGTGGCACCTTTATATTCAATCTTTTTGGAATTACAATATCGAAATTCTGTTGGATACATGGCAGATGTAATAACACTAAAAGGCTGTTTTAGTAACTCGCAATATATACTAAAAAAAACGTCATGAAACTGAGATTGACGTCATACTAATTCTCTATTTGAGAACACCATAACTTACGTCAAAATAAACAATAAACTCGTGAAGTGCATTACTTTATGACGTCATACGTTATGACCGGAGATCTTAAGAAACAAATCGGTATTTATTAACTTACCATAAAACTTTGTCTCTGTGTCCATTTATCACCATAGGCTACTAGCACCACAACTAACATCAACTTGCTGCAATACCAACCCCCTGTGGCCAACACAGCTATACACGCTCCTCCTCCATCACCATCTATTCACACGCTACCTCTTTTTACCCTCCCAAGAAGTCCCATTTCCCTTAAATCTTTCTATACGAAACCTCCAACTCAATTAGGGGATAACCTGCTTTTAGTTTCGCCTTAGACTGTTGGCCGACAAGGACAATCCTTGGCAATCTTACATCATTCATCCGAAGAACGTGTTCTAGCCATCTCACACTTTCTCTCATTATAGCCTTAGAAAATGGGATCGAAACATATATTTTGTATATTTTACTGTTTGAGATATGGTCAATGTCTCAAAGACTGGGGGACCCAAACAAATCCGTAGGCAATTTCTCTGGAAAACATTTCGCAAGTCCTCCTACGTCTTTTGGAGTGCCCACGACTTATCTCTCCTAAAATCACACATGACCACTGTCATCACTCTGGGTTCTAATATTCTAATCTTGGTTTGCAGATTTTTTTCTTCCATTACGTGTCGTAGGTAGGTAGTGGAAATGGTCGTAAATTTAATCTAAAATTTTGCGAGTGTTAAAGTTCTAATAAATCTGTTGAGATTGAAATGGTATACAAATATTGATACAAAGAAACCTCCTGATACCAGAAATAGTAAGTTATGAAAACCTCCCCGCCTTCAAAATAAAATAAAAATCTGTTCAACATCTATAAAAAAGTTTAATATTTAATATTTTCTGCATAATTTTTGCCTTTGCATTTCTGACCGCTATCGCGAGTGAGTTAAGCTTTTTATCGTCAAAAAAAAAGGCCTTGAACCACTTTTTGGGACTATGCACTCTTTGTGGCAAATTTTATAGGTCAAAGCATTTAGCATGTCACCTAACTTTAAGGCATCGTTTAGTAACTATGATAGTAATGAAGAGTAGGAAAAGGTATAACTTGTATATTCGTAAGATATATATTAAACATTAAATACTAGTTCTTTTAGGGGCGTAACAAGAAAAACAGAGCAAAGAGAGAAATACGCAGAAAAAAGTTAAAACCAGGGTTTCAAGCATAGGCTTAAACCCAAGCATATATGTTTCTTTTTAAAAATAGTGTTTTAATAAGCAGTGTCAACTTTGCAGAATCCTAAGAATTTAAAATCAAAATTTTATTTTTCATAAAAACGTAGCGTATCTTTGCACCTTTTAAAGTTCTCTGTATTTCTCATAAGTTACATAATTCACAATTTTATAAGAAAAGTCGATTTCTGTATTTCCATCCGCCATGTCTTTTTATTACACGGTCCATGTCTACCTCAATATTTTCGTGAATGTTTATAATGGCTAGTCCTGTCAGTCTAGAGTCCTTTCAGTTTAGAGCTCTTCATTAGCACTTTCTCTTTTATTCATCCCAAAATATTCGAATAAAGACCAAAATCGTCAGAAAAATATGAACTCTAATAAAGATGCATGTAGGTATGTGCTTCAAACTAAGTATATGAGTCGAAATACTCCTTAAAAAACAAATAATTATGTGTTTGTTATTTTTGTATTTGATAGGTATAGATTGGTGATTTAAATTCTCAGGGTTTCAAGCTGTGGTAGATTTCTTATTAATTGTTTTTTTTTTATGTTGAGATTTTCAAATATTCAATTCAAATTTTAAATCTTGGTAAATCTGTTGAGCAGAAAAATAAAAAAATTGAAATTTGACTCAGATTTAGCATTAAGTAAGAGAATTGAAGAACAAAGAATTGTGCGGTTAGAAGACAAGCGATAGCAAGAATCAGAACATGTCCCAAATGAGACTAAAGGAGAAAGAAATATTACAGTAGAAGAACAACGCCGTTGCAATTTCCAACGCCAAGAAACTGTGGTACAAAACCCAGTGCATACCTACAAAAATGCCGTAAAATACGCAAGTGTTAGTTACAAGTCTTTGGGACCATTCGACTTTTTATTTATTCACTGTAGAGCCCTCCATTTTCCTTGTTTCTATAAATACTCATAATGTTTTAATTACATTATAAATGTAGGTATTGATTATAAGTAAACATATGTATTTTTGGTATTTTGGGGGTAGTTTTACAATTGGTACTAGATATATTTTTCTGTTTCTTTTTCTTTGGCACTAGTGGGCTATTAAAAACCGTAGAGAGATGATCATGGGCTTATTCAGAGCTTGTTGTTTATAACTAGTTGCTTTTTATAGTGTTTTTTCTGTAGTGCCACATAAGATTGTAATGTGGCACCAAAAACAGTTCTTCTTAAAACCACTTTCAAAGCAGAGAAGACCAGGAAGTTTATTTAACTTTCTTCAGAGATGTCTTGTTAAGGGGCGTTTCTGAGATTAACATGAATTTGATTAGTTTTCATAGATTTCGTTAAGACAGAGAGTCCGTTATACCGGGAGTTTGCTATATCAAGAATTCGTTGTACAGATAGTTCCTTTAGGAGTTCTTTATATCACGAGTTAAATTTACAGAGAGTTCGTTATAAGGATCATTTTATACGGGCTATGGATACAGTAAAACGAGAGGGAGTGATTCAAAATTGTTCTAGCGAGATTTTCGTTATATCAGAAGTTTGTAGTACCGAGAGTCGACTGTATTCGTAAAACAAAATGAAAACTATTATCATTAACTTCTCAACATTAACCAGCAAATGCTCACGCTAGGCCTACTCAGCATTTTAAGCTTGTGATTGGCGTTGTAATTTTAACTGCAATTACTCGGTAATGTTACATCTTTATTAACTGAGTTGTCAAGGCGGCCGCCAAAGTGCAATAGCACTACACAAATTCCTTGCCTGATTTTTTAAATATCTACAATAAAGAAGACGATGAAAAGAAGAAGTTGAAAAAACGGGAAAAAAGAAAAAAAGACTAAAAAAGGGAAATGGTCGACCTAGACCCTGGAAAAATTAATGTTTTTCGTTAATTAGATGCTACTGCAAGGGCAAGTGAAATCCAAACAGGATTGAAATATTTCCGATCTCCATCGGCTAGGGGAAACCCTGATTTTGAGGCAAAGACATTAGGGTAAACGGAATCAGGGCTTAAAATGATTCGGGTACAATCCCTTCACGAGGAGAAGATATTGCATCGTTATCAAGGATCATGTCATTGTGGGGCCGTTCGTTTTGAGATCCAAGGTGAACCCATCACCACGGCTTGTATGTGCAATTGCTCGATGTGTCGCCGGCGGAATGCACTAATGTCCGATCGCTATTTTTCACCCGAGACCTTTCATTGTGATCCGCAATGCTTGAACAACCTGACCCGGTACCGTTTCGGCGACCATCTGGTCAATCACTATTTCTGCACGACCTGTGGCGTCTACCCGTTTCACGATGCTGTTGAAAAACCGGGGTATTACCGCGTGAACCTTGGCTGCCTCCAGGACCTTGATCCTGGAGCGTTGGCGATTACTCAGATCGACGGACGGTCATTCTAGCTACTCATCCGATTTTTTATTGGGGTTGTCTTGCCCATTTTCTTCTTGCTGCTGAAGGGCGTTGTAGGCACCTTGAAGGTCAATCGTCTTGAGGAGTTTGCGGAACTGTTCCACCGTGAGGTCGGTCGTGGCGAATCCCTCCAGATAACTTAAGACCAGGGGTGCCGCTTGGCCGAGAACATTCATGACAATACGTAACTTTTCTTCGTTCACTTCATTTCCCTCATCCATGGGTAGAGCCTTGCGGGGCGTCCTGCGCGGTGGTTCAAATTCCCAGGCAGCAAAAGGCGATGGCGATCCAGGCAGGATCTCTGAAGTGAGACGCTTAGAAAAGGTGTTTGGGATAGTTGATAAAGCCATGAATAACCCCCTTCGGGAGAACGATACGCTTCAACTTATTTAAAAATGTTAAATTTATTGAAAAACACGCTTAATTTAACTATTAAAATTGATTGATAAAAAAAGTTTTAGAAGCGGCGTGACGGGTGAAAAGCTATGAGCTTCAATGTTCTACTTACAATTGATTATACGGGAAAGAACTTCAATGGTATATATATTTTTTGAATCATGTCAATTGCTAAGAGTTATTTAACAATACTAATTAATATTACTAATAGAAAGTATTGTGATTTAATTTATGGAAATATCTTAAGGCTGGTTTTTTTTAACAAACTACCTTTGGTTTTTCTTGTTGAAAAAGGGAGCCAGTTTTCCCAAACTGACAATATCGTTTTTCAACCCAGGGTCTTGAACACGACCAAGGATTGCCGAGACCGTTTCGGTGTCTAGCTTTTCTTTTTTCCGCCGAAAGAACATGTATCGGAATCCTTAGACGACGCGATGGACCGATTAATATATGCCCAGTTCCATTTTGGCTGTTTCCGACATCATTTCGGGTCCCCAAGTGGGTTCCCACACGATTTGAACTTGGCAAGATTCAATACCGGAAACCCCTTCGACAGCCCGTTGCACATCGACCGGTAAATATTGGGCAGCCGGGCAGTTCGGGGTGGTCAACGTCATGTCTACATCACAATGGGTTGAGCCCGGATCCACGTTCACCTTATAGATCAAACCCATATCGTAAACATTGACCGGAATTTCCGGATCATACACTTCCTGAATGGCTGCCACGATCTGTTCCTCGATGGTCTTCTCCGCATCTTGGGTTTTATCAGGTGTGTTCGAGTCTTCGTTTCGTGAGGGTTTGATATCAAAGATGCCCATGGTTCGTCGCTCCTATTCGGTGGTTGCGATGTCAGATTGTCGATCATCCAAAGAGTTCTTCAAGGTATGCCAGGGAAGCGTAGCGCATTTCACACGGATGGGATATTTCCTTACGCCCTCAAACACAGCGAGTTTGCCGAGGTTGCCGTGATCGTCATCGCCGGTCACCATCTTGTGAAAAGCTTCAAATAAACGGCTTGCTTCCGAAACGGGAAGGTTTTTCAAGGCCTGAGTCATCATCGAGGCCGATGCCGTACAAATGGCACAGCCCTTCCCGGTGAATGCACAATCACCAATCTTGTCCTGATCGAGTTTCACAAAAACTTTTACCTGGTCTCCACAAAGCGGGTTGAATCCCTCAGCACTTCGGGCATCCGCTTCAATGGTTCTAAAGTTTCTTGGATTCCGGCCATGATCCAAAATCACTTGTTGATAGAGGTCTTGTAAATCACCAAACTCGTCCATTATGCAAACACCTTCAAGACATGCTTTAAGGCCTTGACTAGGCCGTCAATATCCGATTTTTGATTGTCGAGCGCAAAGGAAGCACGAATCGTGGCCGGCACATTGAAATGATCCATAACCGGTTGCGCACAATGGTGACCGGTCCGAACTGCAACGCCCTGATAGTCCAGGATCGTACCAACATCATGGGGATGCACTTTACCCAAATAGAAGGAAATCGCTCCGGCTTTTTCAAAAACATCGATATCCACGTTCTCCTGGCCGACGATTTCGACGAGACGCTAACATCCTCAGCCCAGGACACTTTGCTCGTCATTCTCGAAGACGAACGTGGAAATCAGGGATACGGGGAATCCGATGTTAATCCGTGGATCGGACGCGCTTGCATCGAGGCGCCTGGCACTCACACCATGGGGCTGTGCCTGAGGGACCTTCTCGTTTCCGAACCGATCGGCGACATTCGCTCATTTTGGGAAAAAGCTTACGTCGGAACAGCGATGAATGGTCGCCGAGGGGCGATGATCCATGCCCTGGGCGCAGTCGAAATGGCACTGTGGGACTTGCTGGGCAAGCGCGAGGAAATGCCAGTCTGGAAGCTTCTCGGCCGTGACCACCGGCCTGATCCGGTGGTACCTTATGCATCGCTACAGCCCCATGGATTCGGTTTCGAAGACTACTGCGACGCTCTCTGCCTCGCGGCAGAGCGTGCCAAGGGGCTTGGCTTTCGCGCCATGAAGGCTGAAGTCACGATGAACGGCCCCTATGCCCATGACGGGATGCGGGAACCATATGACAAACATACCCAACTGATCGGCTAAGTCCGCAAAACCATCGGCGATGACGTGACGCTGATGGTCGACGTCCAATACATGTTTCCCGACGCGTCGACCGCCGCGGGGGTCATGCAGGACTGGAACGAATTCAACTTGTACTTTGTCGAAACACCGGTCTGGTGCGATGATCTGCACGAACACCGTGTTCTCGCCGACAAGGTCGATATCCCAATTGCCACGGGCGAATGGTTGGCGACCCGCCACGAGTTTCGGGAACTGTTTGCGACAGGGGGAATTGCGGTTGCTCAACCGGACGTTGGCCGCGTCGGCGGACTGTCCGAGGCCCTGCTGGTCGCCGATTTGGCGGCACACCATGATCTCATTGTCGTCCCTCACTGTTGGAAAACAGGGGTCTCGACGGCGGCCACAGCCCATTTTTCGATGGTCACGCCCCACTGCAAGTTCATTGAGTTCCTGCCGCAAGAGCTATGCATCGAAAAGCTCCGCAAGGAACTAACGACCGGTGGCGTTTCGATGAAAGATGGGATCATTACAGGGCTTGACGACGCACCAGGCTTCGGCGTCGAACTGAATTGGGATGCCGTCCGCGCCTACGCTCAGCCAAGAGGGTGATGTGAATCTGACCCTCGATCGAGTCGGTAAACGCTATGGCTTAATTGTTGGCGCTTCATATAATTCAATGTCAATATCAACATGTAATATTTGATGATTAACAGAACCACGATTGAGCCATTCTTCAATCATTCAAGGAACAAGACAAATAAGTTAAAATGCAGACTTTCGTGGTGAAAACCCAAACAAAAAAAAAACTAATACTAGACAATCTGCAAAAAAAAAATAGTTTTCTTAAAGACTAGAAGAGGCAAAATCCAAAGATCAAACTTTCAGTACATACAAATGCCAGAAGAAGCTAGGGCGAGAAGGGTTGCTACCACCAAATTCCTGGCTATCAAATACTGTTCTACATATATTTTCATCATGAAGAAAGACACTCCGAAAATTTTTCTTATTCCTCTAAATATGCCACTTAATCAGCCGGTTTTGACAGAGGCTGGGTAGCATTAGCAGACATATTACAGGTAATTCCCTCTACTTGAATTGCTTGACACTGTAGCGCTTCAACTTGCTTACTTTTTTAGTTTTTCGTTTAGGGAACGTGCTATTAGTAAAAGTAACTTTCAAATACCTGTCTTTGAAATTATTTATCGATTAAATATTCTGGTAATTACAATTATGATGTATTGACACCGTCTCCTGGATCTGCTAGAAAACTAACGTAATATCTGTTGAGAAAGGAGTATTTTCAAACGGAGTAGCAGACACAATGGCGGTAGCCTAAACACAACAGTATTTGATAGCAGGGAGTCCAGGGGTTGCGGTATCCAAAGCTGCTGGTTATTCTTATATTTTTTATGTTCTAAACTTTCGGTAAAGCCTCTTTTAATCTTTAAAAAATTATTTTTATGTATTCACTTAAAATACGTTCCCTAAATGAAATTCCATTGATACCAACATACAGACATTCTCTAAACATCTTTTTTTTTCTATTAGGATGGAAGACTAAGGATTTACAATAGTCACGGACAATTCTTTCCTCAATAGAAACTATAAAACATTTCTTTTACGTATTCAAATTTACCGTGTTACGTTTGCGTGTTTTTTGGTTGTTGTTCTTACTTCATTTTTTTTCTACTACAAACAACTACAGATACTCCGAGCAAAAAACAATAATTCCTTTGCATGTTGTTTCTGTTAAACGTAATGTTTATGAATAAAGAATAATACAAGGCCTGTTTAATGTACGGTCGGACGGCCACAAATGATCACTAATGCGTGACTATGACCTGTAAGGACGTTTAGACAGACATTGACTTGCAATTTTTTCACACAAACCAGATAAATTTGTGAACCATTTTGAGACCACCTCCGAATTGCTTCCAAGTTGCATAATTACAAGGACTTCCAATGACAGTGCAACAATGCAACACCAAAATTCCCCCTCTTTTATCCTCCCATTCCACCCCCTTAATATTTTTTATAAGTCGTCTGCTGACTGAAATTAGAAACTCCCCGAAGGTTGAAAACCTTGAGGATAAGTAGGGAGAGTTTCAAAACGTAGGAGTAAATGAGTTTTGCTGGTAGATTTAGTTGAATTGTCAGACTGATAATGAATGATAAGCAAAACACGATATGTTACTATAATGATTTCGCATTCTGGCAGAAAAAAAAATACAATAATTATTTGCATTTTGTTTGTTTTTCACATAAATTTGTTAAATTTGGGAGCCATGTTTCGACCACTTCCCAACGTTTGGTAACTTCTAAATTTTACCAGTATATGCACTTCCGGTGAAAGTGCAAACATGCCACATCAAAATTACCCTAAAACACAGCGATATATACGAAATTATAGGGGACTTATAAAAATCTTAAAAGAATTCACTGAAACGTCTTGGATGATAATTTTTGGAAATTCCCAAAAACACACAAATATATCAATCTGTGTACAAAATTATAAATTTCAGATTTTTATTACAAATTTTATCATATTTCAAGAATTATACCCTTTTCTTGTACAAAATTTCTTCTATCTAATTTCACAATTTGACAACACAAAGGCTCCACATTTAAAGAATCTCAACAAATTTTACCGCTCGTATTTTAATATTTCCCCCCTCCATTTCTCCTCTTTGATTTTAAATTACTTTTTAAAAGGTGGTAGGAAGGACATAACAGTTTCCAGGGGTGCCTCCGACAAAAACCCTAAATTTTATTCTTCAATTATATGAATACAAAGATTTTACTATTGGTTGACCCTTCGAATTGGAACCCTCTCTCTCTCTCTCTCTCGACGCGGCTGGTGCGCGTCGCGGCCGCGTCTCCGGACGCGGCTGGTGCGATCAAATCTAACTTATTTAATTTTCTTTCATAACTTTTATAATTCAAACTTATTTATATACCTTTCTTTCAAATGAGCTGTTATTTGAATAGCAATGAAAGATAATCCTACCAAACACTAAAGATCGGCGCACACCACAGCTACAACTTAATCAGACCTTATAAATTTCATATTTTCTTCAGTGCTTTGGTGAGTTCGGTACTTCTGGACGTGCTAGGACAATGAAAATTGGTAGGCGTGTCAGGGACCTATTCAAATTGACTTGATAACAGTCGTTGCCCCAGTTCGACTATCTGGGGGGGGCTGGAGGGAGAAGAAAAATTGAAAGAAATGAGGTATTTTTAACTTATGAATGGGTGATCAGGAAATCATAAGTTTTAGTCAGAGACTGAAGCTTTTAGTTCTAAAGATTACAATGCAGTCATTTAATTTAGCTTACCTGCTCACAGGAGAGTAAGTAAGACGCACTAGACCGAGACAAAGGTCCAAACCGGCGGTGCTGATTGGCCCTTTCTCTCCGCTCACAGGAGAGGGAGAGAATCAGTTCAAGGTAGATTCAATGAAACCTGTACATAAAATTTAACCTACAAAATGGACAATACAGAGTGATTTAAGCTACATATTAACATATGCAGCGATCATCAGTAGGTTTTTTCTATTGAAAATCGATTACTGACTCATCAGTAGGGATTCTACTGATAACGATTGCTGTATATATGATAGAAATATCTGGACTTTTGTACCTGTTTTTTTTTTCGCTTTCTAAATAAAAAACTGTCTAAATATAAAGTTTAGTTGTACTTGAATAAAGACTAGATCCTGAGAAAATTTGCCAGATTTTCAAAAAAGAGGGAAAACCCCCTAGAAGTCATAAAATCTTAATGAAAATCATATCATCAGATCCAGCGTATTAGAGAATCCTGCTGTAAAGGTTTTTATGCTTCTATCTACAAAAATTGGGAATTCTGTTTTTGTTTTTTTTTGAAGAAAGATCACAGATGTGTGTTTGTTTATTTTTCTCCCAAGGGGTGATTGTATCGATCCAGTGGTTCTAGAATGTCGAAAAGGGCTCATTCGAACGGGGATTAAAGTTTCTAGTTCTCTTTTTAAGTCACCAAAAAGATGGGAGGGAAACTAAGCTCCCTCCCACCCCTCCTTTTTTCTCAAAATCGTCCGATCAAAATTTTGACATAGCCATTTTGTTCAGTATAGTTGAAAGGCTGAGTAACTACGCCTTTGGAGATATTATGACACCCCACAGCCCCTGGAGAAAGGTCTTTTACATAACAAAATTTGCCCATTGTTTACGTATAACATTTGTTATTGGGAAGTATGTATACATTTTTTAGGCTAGGGGGGGCGGTCGTATGTTGATGGGATTTTCCACGGGGGTCGTTTATTTTGGTAAAAACTTGAAGATAAACTTATGGTTTTGGATGTAAAATAAACTGCAGTCAATAAATTGATATTTCAAATGACATCAGCTGTTATAATTGATTACAAAAATCAGTATTTCAATAAATCCTATAATCATGTACCTCGGGATGGTATAGTGGATACGTCTCTGCCGCTAGTATGACGGCGTTCAGGTTCGTTCCCTGCTGTCGCGAGGAAGAAATTTCTATCCATTGTTAATGACTGCAATTTTTTGTTTTATTTTTGCAACAAATTTTCTTAAACTTAGAAAGAGCAATTTTAAGTAACAATCATACGATATTGTTAGGAACGTACTCGTGCAAGAATTGAGTGATTTCTCCTTTGAAAATTCTAAAATTGTAGCCAAACATTTATAAGATAAGAAATAACCAGAAACCTCATAAGTGACCGTAACTAACAGAAACAGAGTCTTAATAACAATGAACATATCAAAGAGTCAAATATTGATGATTATGTAAAATATAGATATACTAGCTGGGTCCCGGCGCCTTCGCCGCCAGGCCCCAGCATGGCACGCAGCAGGTTTCTATATATGGATTCTCTTTGTCCCTAGTGCTCTAACCACAGACAGTACTGGGCCCCGGCGGCTTCACTGTCGGGCCCCAGCTTGATTTCTATGTATGGATTCTCATTTTCCCTTGTATTCCTGGTCCTGGCAACGCTATACCATTTTTGGATCGAATTGATGACGTAAATTGGACATTCCTAAACTGGCCCTTTCTCTTTGAGCCGCAAGCCTGGTTTTGCGTTGCTCTGGTCTTTCTTCCTGGAGTTCCCTTTTTGGTGACATTGTAGGATATTTATACACGCATCGCTTTTATAGTACAGCGACATGCCTTCTTTTTTAATATCCCTAATAGCCGCAAGCCTGGCTTCTTGTTGCGAATATGACGTCATTTATAGATTTTTATCTTTTATTAGTTTTTTCCTTTTTTTATTTTTTTATTTTTTTAATTTCTTATGCTTTTTGACGTCATATTTTAGTTTGTTTATTTTATAGTTTTTTTTTTCTTTTTTTTCTTTTTTAGTTTTTTCTTTTTTTTAGGTTTTTCTTTTTTTCAGTTTTTTCCTTTTTTAAAGTTTTTTTTTAGTTTTTTTTTCTTTTTTTAGTACGGTAAGGATAAGCTCTTCCTTACAACTCTCCTCTTTAAAACCTTAAAAACTTTAGGCTGGCGGCCGCCTGCTGGGCGGCCCGTTTCGAGCGCCCTTTGCCCTCCGCAGGCTCATGCCCTTCGATGGCGACCTGGAGCGAGAACAGCGGATCGTGCGGTGGCCCCTCCCGCGATAGCTCCCGATAGACCGGGAGCTTGAGGCCCCTGCCCTGAGCCCATTCCTGAAGTGCCGTCTTGGCATCCAGGGGCGGCTTGGGATCGGCCTCCAGCCGGGCGACCCAGTGCTCGGAGACGAACGCACGGGACAGCGCCAGGCCACCGTCGAGGTAAAGCGCGGCAATCAAGGCTTCACAAGCATCGGCCAAGATCGCGGGGTTTCTGGCCTCTCCGGCATCGTGCTCTCCCTTGGCCAATATGACCACGTGGTCGAGGCCGATCTCCAGGGCAACCTCGGCCAAGGTGTCGCGCCGAACCAGAGCGGCAAGGCGCCTGGCCAAATCGCCCTCGGGTTCAGCGGGAAACTGGTTCAGCAGGAGATCCGCGATGATCAGGCCCAAGACCCGGTCACCCAGGAATTCCAGGCGCTCATAGCTCTCCAGGCTGGCATTGGCTTGGCCTTTGGCGCTCGGGTGCGTCAGGGCGGCGAGAAACAGGGCTCGATCGCCGATGGCATGCCCCAGCCGCTCTTCGAGATGATCCAGGAAGTCCTGCGGCGCTGCTGTCGTCGTATCGCCTTCGCTCACCGGCTTGGCTCAGAGGGTTTGATCGTCACTCGATCGCATCGCCCAAACGGCCGAAGCGGATCGCACCGGGCCATTTCCAGATCTCCCAGATCCGCGCCGTACCGTCCGTTGAGAAGAACAGGAACTCAGCGCGACCTATCAAGTTCTCGAAGGGCACATAGCCGACTTGGCTCAGCACGCGGCTGTCCTGGCTATGGTCCCGGTTGTCGCCCATGGCAAAGTAGTGTCCTTCGGGAACCCTGTACACCGGCGTGTTATCCAGCCGCTCGTGGTCGCTGTCCTCCCAGATCAGATGACGACGCCCGTTCGGAAGGGTCTCGACGTACTCCGTCACCTTGGTCATGCGACCGCCGCAGCCCGGAACCTGACGGTCGGCGACCTTTTCGCGCCTCACCGGCTCGCCGTTGATATGCAGGATGCCGCCGATGACCTGGATTTCGTCGCCCGGCAGGCCAACCATTCGCTTGATGTAGTCGGTCTTGTTGTCGGTCGGCAGCTAGTACACCGTCACATCGCCGCGCTCGGGGGAAAGAGGATCGATCACGCTGTTCTGCATGTCGTGACCGATCGTGGCGACTTCGCCTTGGACAACTTCACCGATGAGATCCTGCCCTGGCAGGAGAGCCGCCTGGAGCCCGCCTACAGAACCGCAAGCGGCTTCAACATCCAGGTCTTCAGCCCTCACTCATAGGAGCGCCCCATGCGTGTCCTTCTGATCGCCGCCTTCTTGGCGGCTTTTTCATGTCCGGCTGAGGCTGATCACTGTGGCACCCGCGACTACGCCCTGGACCAGCTCGCCCGCGAATACAAGGAAGCTCCGACAGGGGCAGGCGTCACCAGCAATGGCGCTTTGGTTGAGCTCCTGACCACTGATGACGGGGCGACCTGGACCATCATCATCACCTACCCAAACGGCCTGACCTGCCTCTTGAGCGCGGGAGAGGGGTGGCGGGAGTTGGAGCCTGAGGAAGGCGATGCGGCGTGACCTGCCGAGGCTCGTCTATCGCTGCTACTGGACGGTTTCCAAGGAAGAACGGCGCGGGTTCGCCTGGTTCATCGTCGGTCGAAACATGCAGATCAGGGTACCGCATGGCCCGGCTGCCATCCTCCTGGCGCTGATGTTCGCGCGGGGGCCTATCTCAACGAACGCGCTCGCAGATGTGGTCTGGGGCGATGACGCATCAGGCGGCCCTGATGACGGGCGCAGGACGATCTACCTCTACGTCTACCGGCTGAGAACGGCGCTGGCGGAGTTCGGCCTGACGATCAGCTCGCGCAAGGGCGTCGGGTTTAGCCTCGAAAGGGTAAGGCCATAAGGGAGCATCAGGAGTGACCCAGAAAGAGATCGAACAGATAGCCCGCTGCGCGGCTGCCAAGGCGGTTGATCAAACACTGGAGAGGCTGGGTTTCGACGTTGAGCATCCGCTCGAGGTCCAGCAGGACGTGGCCTTCCTCCACAAGCAGCGCATGGCCTCGGAGAACATCGCGCGGGTCGTGCGCCGCTCCTTGATCGGCTTGGCGCTCTCCGGCGCCGCGGCCGTCTTCATTCTTGGCTTCAAACAATATTTGGGGAAGTGACCCATGAACAACATTCTGACACCTGAGACCGCGACCGGATCAGCATTCGGCACCGCGGTCTCGACCATCGTCATCACACTGTCGAACCACTTCATGACGAAGCCGTTCGACACGACCAATACAGGCCTTCTGATCGCCTCTGGAGGCGTTGTCATAGGAGGAAAGGCCGTGTGATCGGGATGCGGCAGATAGGCATCGCGCGCGTCGGTCGAACCGAAGGTCAGCAGGAAACAATGGCTCAGCCCATTGTTTAAGCCTTCGGGACTGTTGTTGTCGCCCCACTCGAACGCTTCGATCCCTGGCACGAGATTCTGCAATTCAGCAAAGCGGCGCACGATCTCATCGACTTCGGCCTGACTGGTGCCATCCTTGAATCCGAACATGACGACGTGACGCAGCAAATTGCTTTTGGACATATTTATCCCTTCTCGATGGACATTGGCCGCTGCACGAATAGCGCAGCAAGTCGCATAGTAACCGTTTAGTTACTATGCGACTTGCTCGAGGCAAGAGTCAATCGTCACCGAAGGATTCTGCGTTTGCGGGAAGGGTTTTGCGGTTTGTGGCACAGGGGATGTATCGCGCGGCAGTTGTTGCCGTGGACGGTCAAGCACCAATCCAGTATTGCAAGCTAGCGCGCGTACCGCGACGACGTTAACCTTGGCGCGTGTCTAGCTTTTTTCAACGTCGCCGATGATCCAACGCGATAGCCGTGCTTGGCTATTTGTCATGCCGGCACTGCTGGTGATGACTGTCAGCGCCCTAATCCCGCTGTTGGTTGTTGTGAACTACGCTTTTCAAGACGTGTTTTCCGGCGATCTGTTCATTTGGGTTGGGACACACTGGTTCGAAAAGACGCTTACGTCGGCTGAATTCTATGCTGCCCTGGCTCGAAGCCTAGGTTTTTCGGCGCTCGTGTTGTCGATTGAGATCCCGCTGGGCATCGCGATCGCCTTAGCCATGCCGCAGTCCGGGCGCCGCGCAAGCCTGTACATCATTCTGATGGCCCTTCCGCTGCTGACGCCCTGGCTCGTCGTGGGCTTTATATGGAAGGTGATGGTGAACGCGGATATCGGATGGCTGGGACTGGCGTTGCGGGAGGCCGGTACGGTGATCGATCTCAATCACCCTGTCGGCGCGTGGGCTGCCCTGGTTCTGATGGATGTCTGGCACTGGACGAGTCTGGTTGTCCTACTTTGTTATGCCGGATTGGTCTCGATTCCCGATGCCTACTATCATGCTGCCAGAATCGACGGTGCAAGCCGCTGGGGAACTTTCCGTTACGTCCAATTTCCGAAAATTCGGCGCGTGCTGATAATTGCCGCGTTACTGCGTTTCATGGATAGTTTCACGATCTATGTGGAACCCTTCATGCTCTTTTGACGTCTCTTTTTTCTCTGTGTAAATTTTGTGTTTCTCCTCTACGATTTTTGTTTTTCATTTATCATGTTTAATCCATGTAGTCAATTCAATCCATGTAGTCTTAGAACTTAGTTGTGCCATCCTGTTTTTATTCAAAACAAAAATCCATTGTTCGTCATTTTCTCTTTAAATTCACATATAAAATTCATGTCTTGTAGTTTTCTTGAAGACTTGATACATCGTCACAGCTGAATTATCCCGAGTTCCATGGAAAATGATGTTAATTTTGACCCTAATTCGTCCTTTATTAGCTTGCAGCTACTGCAGCAGCCATGATTTTGGGTACAAGTCAAGGTTCTATCTGCAGGACGTTTTTTTATGATTTGAGAACGATTTGGCATAGGTCTTTGTTGAAATGGGTCCTTTATTTTCGTAGTTTCCTTTTATCTGGCTGACAGTTATCCTCGTTTTAATTTCTTGTTTGCTTGTATGATTTGTTGTTTTCGGTATATTTTCTTTTAATTCGCATATAAAATTGATGTCTTGCAGCTTTCTTCAAGTGTTATGAATCATCACAGCTGAATGGTCCCTAGCTCCGTGAAAAAGAGTGTTAATTGTAGCCGTACTTGCGGTATAAACCAAAGATCTTTATCTTTCTTTTTGATATTTATTCTTGTTCTGGTCCAGACGTGGCTATTAAATATTAAGTCTTCTAAAAAATCTTTTGAATTTGTGTAATTTTCTTTTTTACTTTGGGTCCTATTAATCAAGCAACTAAACTTATTCTCTTACTTTTCTGAGTCTCAATGAGTTAAAAACACCCCGAAAGCTAATTGTGGTCCTTTCTTGAGGGAATATATTCCCTCAAGAAAGTTCGTTGAATACGTCTTGTTTTCTTACAGGCGAAATATTCACGTCGTTTTAGTTTTATCTTTTCTTTCTACTGGCCTTAGTCCTGGTAAACAGGACAGGGGTGGCTAGTTGCCTTTTGATCACTTTTGAGTTTTAAATGGTCCACAAAAACTTCTAATTTAATGTTTTATGTGCCTCCTCTGAAGTTTATACGACCACCTCTTACATAAATATTATATTGGCAAATTCTTAAACATACATATAGGCAACCTCTAATAAATATTAGATTGGCAACTATTATAACTTATACCCATCCCCAGAGAGCTGTGGAAGGGAGGGGGTTTGTCATCTTCCAAGACATAATTACTGGACCAGAGGAAAAATGAGAAAAAATTAGGTATTTATAACTTACGAGTTGGCGATCGGATTTTAATGAATTTTGATATTTAGAAGGACATCGTGACTCAGAACTCTTATTTTAAATCCCGACCATTATTAAGCCTCTGATTTTCCTTTTATATCAATCTATTGATTCTTAGAGTTTTGTTAGAGCTCATACCATATGAGCTCTTGGCTCTTAGCTCTTCTGGCCTCGTCACAAGTACCATATGAGCTCTTAGCTCTTGTTTGTCATTGTGTGTTAAGTTATATGCCATGTGAAAAGGAGACTCAAAAGGAGTCTCCAGCTTAAAACCAATTAAGAACAGAAGAATTAAATGAGAGTAAAACGTTATTTTAAAACGAATATGGCACTAATCGTCTTCACATTCAATAAGCTGCGCAGATTCACCTTTCATGCTCACTAGATTTTGCCACATGTCAGACAGATTGGAAACATTCGTGTTGATCATCACGTCAACGCCAACCAAAACCGGAAATTTTTTTGAAAGTTTTGTTAAGCTATACTGCTTAGTTGGAACGTGCCTCTTCGGATCGGATCTCTTCGGATCGATAGCTGTTGGCTGGCAAACAGGTGTATTGTAGATCCTAGATCCCTTGTCTAAGCCATGGAAGCTTACCGGGCCTATGCTGTAACCTTTTGCTTTTCTTCTGTGTATTTAATAAGCTGATCAATTGACTATTCGAATTATGAACAGTGGCACAAAATATTTGTATTTGCGTGTAAGCACGACTGTGTTAACCGGCTATTTTTAGAATCTAATTCGCTTTATGAATAAAGGTAGTCAGTTCTTCTATGAATTGTATGACTCATGTTAAATCTTAAGATAAAACGTACAATTTACAAAGATGTCAAAGGACTCAGTCTAGACATGTAATGAGGAGGGGCCTTTGCTCTTCCCACTAGATCACTATTGTTTTCCTACTTTCTTTTAATATCTGCCCACCTCCGGAAATAACTTCCTGCTTAAATTCTTGGCTAACGCTGTGAAAGGTATGATAATATTTTCTCCTATTTCTTTTCTTTCAGTTCCTATTTAAGTTAGTCTGACGACAATAGGTCACACGCTATGTCGATAAAATCCATAAAGTTGTCCATAAAGCACATAACTTTTATCCTTAAGCTTTCACCAATCAGTTTGCGGTGCCCAGAACGAACTAAAACTTCATTTAATTTATTGCACAACTAGGCTGTCACGATGTAATAGGCTACATTTTGGGACGTTCAGAACCTACGCCCTATGAGGATTTCCCGAACCCGGATGCCCAAGCGGTGACTTTCCACCTACAAGCCGGCAGCCCGGAGCAAGGGCGATTGACGCCGGACGCATTGCCCCGCCAAGAGCTCGAAAGCTTCATCGACAACGTATCCTTCTCCGGATCCGCCCTGGCCCAAGCGGAATGGACGATCCATCGTCTCCTCTACCTGACCGAACCACTGGAGCGGCCCTTCCATATCTCGGGCACGCCTCGGGTCACCGTTACCCTGGCGAGCAGTAAGCCGGCGGCAAATCTATCGGTTTGGCTCGTGTCCTTACCTTGGAATACGGATCGACGCGCAAGCATCACGGACAACATCGTCACCCGAGGATGGGCAGACCCGCAGAATCACCGCTCGCTCAGTCAGGGGGAACCGCTCGTCCCCGGTCGGTTCTATGAAGTGAGCTTCGACCTCCAGCCGGACGATCAGATCCTTCCCGCGGGTCAGCAGCTGGGCATGATGATCTTCTCCAGTGACCGCGATTTCACGCTCCACCCCACACCCGGAACGGAACTCACTATCGATCCGAATGAGACCACACTCACACTCCCTGTCGTCGGTGGACTCGCCGGATTTTCCGAGACGGTCTCCCCCCATGAGGAACCTTAACTCGGCCACCGACGACTTACCTCAACGCCCATCCGGTAGGACGAGTCGGTAGTAACTCTGCGCTCGCTCCGGGCGCACGTCGACATACCAAACATCGCCCACCTCGGAAACAGCTTGAGAGAGGGGTTGCCAAGCTTCAGGGCCGTCGAGTTGCTCTTTCGACTCTAGCACCCATGCGGTCCCGGGATCCCGCCACTGGATTCGGATCCCGGCCCGCGCGGGCACGATCTGCAACTGCGGGCGCGCCCCCTCAACCAAGCCCAGCTCCGGCTTCCCTCGCCCGAGCAACGCGCTCGGCGACGACGCCTTCTCGGCGGGCGGTTGAACAATCAGATTGTGGAAGTAGGCCTCATCATTAGCAAAGGCAAACAAGCCGATCGTCCCCTGGCTCAGTTGCCCATCCGTCACGGCCTCTGGAAAAACATCCCGTCCATCCAACTGAACCGTGATCTGATCCCCGACCACTTGAACCATCAATTCGAACGCCTGCCCCAAAGGCGGCCCACCGTAGATGCCGGCGAGCAAAGTCGCTGGTGATGCCGAGCGATACGTGAAATTCGGTTCTCCTGCTACTAAGAGCAATTACGATTGCCGCCCTTATGCGAGTGGTAATAATGAATCTTGCTCTGGTAGCTTGGCCAACGGTACCTACCATGTCATGGTAGATGGTTACAGTGCCTACTCTGGCGTTAGCTTAGTTGGTAGTTTTGACGCAGCATCAAATGGTGACTCATACACTAACAACAATAATGTTGCTATCTCCGATAATGCGACGGTAGAGAGTAATATCAATGTAACAGGTTCTGGAGATTCTGGTTCCATTGTTGTGACTGTTGATATTAAACACACTTGGGTTGGTGACCTTAAGTTGACTATCTTCGCACCGAATGGCGCTAGTGCTGTATTGCGTGAATACACAGGTGGTTCTGCTGATAATATCTATGCCACCTATTCACTTAACGCTACGGGTGTTGA
>JAAAKM020073195.1:105495963-105534907 GCA_010016025.2 Alatinidae sp. Z8VKAUB7J3
AGCGCAATGGTCAATGGCGCTTGCAAGTCACTGACAATGCGGGTGGAGACACAGGTTACATCGATTCCTGGACTATCGACTTTTAAACAAGACGATAGATATTACGCAAGGATGCTCTTTTTATAGAGCATATTAAAAGGCTGCTTATTGCAGCCTTTTTTTATGATGAGGTGGAGTATAGACACTTTACTTGTTGGCCACTAAACACATGTTTCTAGGGGTTAAATCGCGCCCACAAAATGGCTTCAACTGCACATCAATTCCAAACTCAACCAGGAAAAAAGCCAAATCTAATAATATCCATCGTTCTAATAAAGGGCGAAAACAGTGACTTAGTAATTGCAACCGCAAAAACGTCTTATGACGCTTTTCGCCTTGTATCAGATAAGGTTCAATATCCATTTCACTAGGGATGACTAAGTTTTTTTTCTGCGCTAATAATCGTATAACAGCTTCATCGCCAAGATTTAACTTTCCATAAGACAGAGAGGGAGTAGGAAGATATTCAACACTGTTACGTAAATCCTTTTGCAATTCATCAAAAGCCAACCTCAAAACTTGCATGTGCTGTAAAAGACGACTTTCCCTGTTACTAGCAGTGACGGTCTCTTGCACAGCAAGATGCACTTGCTCTGGAGACAAAAACAAATTGGAAGCTCTACCAGAAGACGACAATGGCTGATAATTGTCTTCTAACCACTTATGGTAACAACAAGGAGCAAGAACTAATTGCTCACTTTCACTATCTCGCCACTGCTCAGTTGCTGCCCTTTGAAATGTTGCCGATGCCCTTTCCAGAATCGGAAGATGCTCAGTTCGATCCCGATACCGCACCCTTACTTTTGGATGTGGCCGAGGTCAATTACATACCCTCTGCCTCTGTGCTCGGGGAAATGCGCAAGCGCAATCACCGGCAAGCCGAGCGCTTAATGGCCCTGTTTTACGATCCGGTCTTTGGCCCGGAAGATGGTCGGATGAATGGCCAATTCCGAACCCGTTCCGGAGAAGAGCCGCTACCGCGATTGTTTGCTTCCGTACGGGAAGCCGAAAACATTTTGGCGTTGCCCACCTTGGCCGCCGACCCGGATGCGGTTTTGGTTGCCTCGGGCATGGCAGCCGAGCGCGAAGCTTTGGTTGGGGACCGCTTGGCCGATTTCCGCTACATCCACTTGGCGACCCACGGGAAAAGCGATACGGCCGAACCGAGCCGTTCTCACCTGATGTTCTCTCGTGTCGACCAAGAGGGCCGTGCCACCGAGGGCAAGTTGACCATGAACGACATTCTCGAAATGAAGCTCAACGCCGACCTGGTGGTTTTAAGTGCTTGTGAGACCGCCATCGGTGAAGAAGTCCGGGGCGAGGGGCTGATGAGCCTGGCGCGCGGTTTTATGTTTGCGGGGGTACCCAGGGTTGTTGGTAGTCTATGGAAAGTGGGTGATGATTCGACTGCCGACCTCATGTCCGAATTCTACCGGTTTATGCTCGAAGATGGTCAGACCCCGGCCCAGGCCTTGACCGGCGCGCGCCGCCAATTGAGAAAGGATCCCCGTTGGCGGGATCCCTTCTATTGGTCCGGATTTGTTTTGATCGGTGACTGGCTCTAGGCCGTCAGTCCTCGATGGCGATCATCCGACTGGCGGTACCGTCGAATTCGATGGGATTACTGGCCGCGAAATCGGCGATGGCACCCTTGGGGCAACGTGCCAAACCAGCCTCTTCTTCTTCTCCGTCAAAGATGGTGAGGTAGGCCCAATCTCCGTGAACGGCGATCAATCGGTCGGCGGCTTCCCAAGCGTAGGGTTTCTCGATTTCTTTGCCCTTGGTGGTGAGCATCATGGCATTGTTGTTCTCGTCGGGATTGCCCATCCACCGATTGACCATGAGATTGCCATCGGGCAACACCATGAGATCGCGGATTTGGGGAAAGTGCTGCGGGAAATCGGTCTTCACCTTAATCTTGCGATCGCGTTATTTTATTTAATGTTGCATTTCTATCTTATCAGTCAATTAATCTCTTATTTCAGAGAGAGCTGTATAAACAAAAAAATGGTTAGGCATGCAAAGCACACAAAAAACAACTATATTAACACACAGAAAATATAAACAACACACAGAAACACTGCCAAACGTCAACACTCCCAAAGAGAGAGAAAAGGAAGCCTCAAAAAGACTCCCAGATTCTCGTAAAGCAGTAGGAGAAGACTTGGCTTTAGCAGAAATTCGACAGCTACTATCATATCTATTAGTGGCAACACTGGAAATCCAAGACAACTTAAACAATTTCGTGTGAGTTTGATTGTAGCAAATCTTTACAGTCTTACTCTTACTTAAAAGAGTTAGTAAATAGACCTTGACACCTATTTATAATATATTCCATATTTTCAATCCACATTTAATTTAATTCGGTTCATTGAGCTGCCCATTCCTCTTTTCATATTATCAAACCGGCTGAAACATCACTAAATTATAACCAGACAACTTCCAAATTGTCGGCAATGGAATTTATTAAGTTCAAATGGGAAAACAAAATATTAAAATCGAGTTAGACTAAGTTACGTTTCAAGACAATAAACGATATGAGCAAATCCCATACCAGCCCCTAAAATGTCTTCGAACTAGCCCTTATTTTTTACGAAATATAAAACTAGGGCATATCAGCTTTTACATTTAAGTCTTCAAATTAACCCCCACTTTTGAGGCAAAACATACTATCTATGGTTTTTCGCCTTTTGAACCCATTTCTGAGGTCAAGTATGAGTTAAGATTCCCCCCTTTTTTCAACCTGAACTTAAATGCAATATGTGCAGGGACTTTTCCTCTTTTCTAGTACCCCTCTAAAAACTAAGAAAAATTACCTTAGAAAAATTATATCAAGCCAAAATACTGTGTTTCTAAGATGACGGTGCAGGTTTGAGAAGATAATTGTTTCATAAATATTCTACAACATTCTATAGCAAAGCTATATCCAGGGGACAGATTACTGGGCTTTAACCCTTCCCCCATAAGTTTTATCCGACTCGTATAAAAAGTAAAAAAAATTACATGTAAAAAGAAATGCATGTAAAAAAAATGCATGTAAAGAAAAATCCCAGATATGCCCTTGTTCTACAATGTTCCTTATTGGCACTTACTAAGTAGTAGTTACAACAGTTTCAATTCTGTCTTGTGGCATTTGACAAGGTTTGATGAGGGGAATGTTCAACTGACCAAAAGGCAAAAGGTTAATACTGATGCTGCTAGTAATAATACCACTATTTAATACTATTTCTTGTAATATCAATGCTTCCGAAGGCATACACTCTTCCGTAAATTTCTAACTTTTTGTGAGTTCTTTTTGTTTCTGTTTTCTCTTATATCCAAAATAAAGTTCTGAATTTTAGTTTATCCAAGAAAGTTGCCGGGCCAATACCCTTGCCAAACACAGTTAGACTAATTTCAGTCACAAATGCAAAGAGGGATTCCGAAATCGAGCCCATGAAATAAAAGAACTAGTCAACTAAAGGACTAAGTATTAAAGGACTGAAGGACCAAATTTGTAATCGTGGCAAAGAAGGAATTCAGTAGCAAAAAAGTCTATTTAACGGGTGCAGTCTTTTTGCCCACTCGCGAATCTAGAAGATACGAATTTAAAAGAACAATTAAATGCAAATCGTACGCTTGGTTATAAGTTGGCAACTTGCCAAATACTCTAACTTTTAAACCATTTGAATAGCTGGAATTTGGCGAATAAGACTCGTCCTATTACCAATGTTGACTACTTAAAATCCTCTAGGCACAGAAAATCTGTAAGGGCCGAAGTCCAGAGACCCAATTTAAGGGAGCCAATCATCATTAGAGATAGACTTTTAAAGGGGAGACAATAGAATCGACCAATGTACTTGCACTATACATTTATGAATGGTCACAGTAAAGGACATTTCTTCATTTTAAAGTGATTGTAAAAAGTGAAATTTTGCCTATTTGAAAGATAATTTCCCTAAATTTACTTATTTCTTGTTTATTTTTCCATCACTGCTACTTTGGTTTGATTAACAGTCAAATTTGTAATTGACTGAAGTTTTTCGCAGAAACATCAATGTAAAAAGATAATATAGGATTACGAGTTTAGTAGCAAGAATTGTTCAAGTTAATTTAATGTGAAACCATAAATAGATTTTTTTTACATTGAAGAAAAAAAGAAAACTACCTAAGGTACTTGTCTATTATAGCAACCACAATCAAGTTCTTGATCTGAGCAAAACTAGTTTTTCTGTCTGTATTTGGGGATAATTAGCTTAGTCTCACTTAGATAAACTACTATGCTGGTATATTTTAACTAAATATTTAATTTATAGAATTGGTTAAGCTTTTAATATAATGCGTTCTGGGCGGCCTTTTTTCCCTAATTCTCTGTTGTACTCCAAATGAAAAAAAAAAAAAAAAACTCATCTAGCTCTAAAATTTAATTTGTTGACGGTTGGTGAGACATTACATTTCGCACAAAAGCGATATGTACCAGATTATAGGAGAGACAACAGCTTTGGAAATTTTTGAAATAATAAAACAATTGAATGACTTCTTTCATTTGACCGTTTTCCCTTAAGCCAATCGGATTGATCTACAGATTGATTCAGTGAACAAGTCTCTAGTTACTCTAAGCGTCTGACCGTAAGTTATACCAAGGTATTTCAGAGTCTGGGACTACTGGATTCTGATGCTATTAATGTCAATGTTATATACTTCATCCACTTATGGTAGTATTACTGGGGTCTGTTCAAGGTACTTTTTCAAGTAATGAGTCGGTGTCTGCTTTCCGACAATGAAATTACACAACTTATACAGGAAGATGAAGATATACAAGCAAGCGGAAGCGATGGCGAAGAACATTCAGTTGAAGCAGAGTACCCAGAATTGTCTGACAGCGACGAGTAAGATCTGACCTGCGCTCCTTATGACGAGTCAGAAGAAGTGCAGCCACAAAATAGATCCTACTGTCCAAAGTAGGGCAAAGTAGTCCTTTTGCTTTCAACTTGTAATGAAGAATATGCTTTATCAAAATCTTCCTAAAAGCCCGCATTAGTTGAGTTCTATAATCCAACTAAGGGAAAGTCAACTCCTTTGATCCAATGTGTTTGAGCCTGAGTGCAAGTCAAAAGGCGAGACGGTGGCCGATATGCATGCTGTATGGCACGATGAATAGAGCTATCATAAACTCGTTTATCATTTACGCACACAATACGCACCGCCTGAGACAAAAACTTTGTCAGCGACGTGGATTTATGATGACTTCGTGTGACACGATCGTAAAGCCACGTATGCAACATCGTTATGCCGGTGAAGGCAATAGGACAATTTGTCCACTCAGTTAGCACTACAAAACCATTCATCTTTGAGACGAACGTAAAGCCACATATGCAACATCGTTATAAACACCAGGTTTGCCGCTTCGACTTCGAAAAACCAGTAGAGGCATCCTAAACGTGAATCCTCTTCGTCAAACATCAGCCTCAGGTGAGGGCAATAGGACTAACTGCTGATTCTGTCCACTCAGTAAGTACTACAAAACCACTAATATTTGTACCTTATGCCGGAAACCGTTTTGTAGCAAACACCGACCATTATTGTGCCTAGGTCATAAAATGGTCATGATCCCAAGATTGAGTAGTAGGCAAAGAGAAAGTAAGACAAATAAAAAGAAATTTCATATAGGAATTCTGACAAAACCTCCCAGTGTGAAATTTCCCCTGAAAAGCTTACCCCAAGAAATTTGCCCCCATACAGAAAATTATCCCCTCAAAAACCCACCCCAAGCACTAAAATCCCGTCCCCCTCATGAAAGATGTCTCTGTGCTTCCCCATAACAAATAAAATCTGTAGACAATGGGAAGTTTTATAGCTTATGCCCATCCCCAGGGGCTGGGGGGTATATTATTTCCAAAAGCATAGTTTTGGGACTTTTCTGCTACATAGGACAAAATAGTTTTCTCAAAATTTTTATTGGACAATTTTGGGGAAGAAATAGGTGGAGGAGGGTGGCTAGTTGAACTCTAACCTAAGGACACTAAAAATTTTATTTTGTGTTCAAATGAGCTGTTTCCTATTTTTTTGAAGATCAATTGCTCGATATGATTATCCCTGAAAAAAAAAAAAAAAAACATGCTTCCATTATCTTTCTCCTGACAAAAAAATGTAAAATTCCACGTTTTTGAAGACAGGAGCTTGAAGCCTATGCAGTAGGGGTCTCTGATATGTGGAATTTGATGGTTTGACATTCATTTAGGTTCTTTGATTTTTAAGGGGTGTTTCACCCTTTTTTTGAAAACCAGGCAAATTTTATAAGGCTTGTAGCTTTTTATGGGTAAAATTAAGCTTAATAATTCTTCTATGTTTTTTTAGAATCAGCCTAATGATTTATTTTTTTTGATATATTTATTTTCTAGGCAGAAATTTTAGATTTGTAACCAAAGCTCAAGGAAGAGAATCTTCCATTGACTAGTCCATCCACAAGTCCATCTACATAATCAGGCTGATTATGCTTTTGCATTTGATTCTTTATGTTTGTTTCAGTTTTAGTTTTTTCTTCTTTTGATTGTGTAAAACCTTCTTCTTGCATCAGATACGGCTTCGTGGAGATCGTACCAAAATAGCTGCATTCTTTGCAATTTGTTTACTGGTTGAAAATTTTATTAGTTTTGTGTTCCTTTGTGTGGTCCCAGAACTTACTGACATAACATTTATCAACATTAGAGTTACATTTTAAACATATAGTAGTTAATATAGATTCTAGGGACAGCAAGAATAATCGTAATACTCTCAAGTTGTAAATTAGTGAAAGATCAATTTAGGAAGAACCGCATGAACCCCTTCTCCCCTTCCTCCAGATATTGGCTTTCCCATGCAATTCGTTTCCTTAGATGTAAAAGTACGAAAGACTACAGGTCCGATGGTTTGAAGTTTCAGGAATGAAATACCTCTCCCTGGGGAGTTACGGGTAACTGGGAAGGTAGAAGCCAGCAATCATGGTTGTCAAGATAAACTAGTGTTAAAATCTTAAGTGACCAATCAAAACCCAAAGTGAGGAATTCAGATTCGGTTCTTAAACCCAGGACCCTATACTGTTAAAACACCAAGGACAATGGAGTTCCAATCTGATTGTTTGAATCGGTTAATTGGAAACTTAGGCCTACACAGCAATACGTTTAAGAAACAGGAAAACTGGCAATCTAACCTTTAGTGTAAAAGACCTCCGTAAGCAGTTGTCGGTAGTACCAGGCACCAACTTAAGAAAAAAGAGAAACAGCTTAAAAAGATTCAATTGTGATTATTTATATTTACGTTTCAACGTCAGATTCCACGGTCCAATGTTCACGATCCATCTTTTAGTGTAAATGACCTCCGTAAGCAGTTGTCGGTAGTACCAGACACCAACTTAAAAAAAAAGAGAAACAGCGTAAAAATATGCAATTGTGATTATTTATATTTACGTTTCAGCGTCAGATTCCACGGTCCACAGTTCACGGTCCAACTTTTAGTGTAAAAGACCTCCGAAAGCAATTTTTGTTACTAACGGGTGCCGAATTGAAGAAAAAAAAGCAGCTGAAGAAGATGCAGATTCCTTTTGAAGGTGTAATTCTCTCTATAAATCGACAGATCGTGAATATTTGGCTTGTTACAGACAAAAACTGTTGTGAAATTTGACTAATTATTTTCACCTATTTATAATCACGTTTCATCATCAGGGTTACGGTCCATTGTTTAGTGTAAAGACCACCGTAAAGACCTCCGTATACAGTTGTTGGCTGTACCCGAGCACCATATTAACAAAAAGAGAAACATGGGTGAACAATCACCAAAAAATTATTTAAAACAAAGTGAAACAAATGGCTTAAGAAGGTGCAGCTTCCCTTTGAAGGTATAATTCTCTTTAAAAATCAACAGGTTGTTAGGGTTTGACTTTTTACAAACAAAAACTGTTTGTATGTTAGTAATTTTCACTTATTTATATTCACAGTTCAACGTGGCAACACTAAAAAATATAGGATACTACCCTAATAATTTACTAAAATTAAATCGTTATCAATAATTATAATTAATTAATATTCGTCTTTGCTATATTTCGTTTTAGAAATAACTCATATTTAGTTACTTTTACGTTTAATTGTTATATTAGTTACTATTGTTTATTGATATTATTTGTCAAGCAAGGAGCGAACGCTGAAGCGGATCTAGGCCTGTTGGCGCCGGGGCAAGAATGGCATTTAGTGCATCAAGTCAACAAACCCATTATATAGGCCTATATATATATATATATATATATATTATGTTTTAATATATTATATATGATATTTATATACATTATTCCACTATCGATGATCTATGTTTTTCTTATGTAAATCCTAATATGTATAACAAGTTCAGGAAAAACTACAAGACTCCACATCATAACATTTTATTGGTGACAAAATACATATATAATTTAAATTATACACAATGAATCTCATCGTCAACACTAAAACGTAACTTAAAGTAGTTTTCTCGAAGGAAATGTCTTCATAATGCCTTCCTATGAAAGCTATGAAGCTGTATCGTAGCCTATCTTGTTCTGAGTGAAATATACTCAAGTTTTTCAAGCACTCGTAACCGTCATCCTGTTTATAAGATAGTTTTAATTAACTTTAATTTGGTAAAGGTTTTTTTCATTTGGTCAGAACAAAACACTTTGCGAGAAGGCGCCCTAAGCTGGCTGTCCCTCTTGTATCCTAGATTCGTCCTTTGGCGAACAGGGGGCACTAATTTGAATTCTTTCATCATAGATCTTGAAAAATAAAAGACCCTGAACGAAAATTTTTTTAAAAGAAAACTGAAATGCCCGCCTACACGAGGTATTGGTCAGAAGACCTTGCAAGAGATCCGTACATTGGCAAGACAAGAACAACAATCAATGTGGCAGGCATCTTTGCATTTAGTACAGCATAAGTTACTGAGTGCACGGGCCCTGAATGCATTAGAAGGTTTTGTCCGTTTGATCCAACAAATGGAGCAGGCCGTACAAGGCCTGACATTGGAAGAGACGGTTGACCGTGTGATCGAAACTAGTGGACTGATACCACATTTCAAAAAAGAAAAAGGGGAAAAAGGCGAAGCGCGCATCGAAAACCTGGAAGAGTTAGTCAGTGCTGCGGCTGGCTTTGTTGTTTCGGAAGACTTGCATGGTGACATGGAACCCTTACCTGCCTTTTTATCACATGCTGCACTGGAATCCGGTGAAACGAATAACTGACCCAAGGTGGGAGATTAAGAACATACAAGATGATATAATAATAAGTATCTAGGGAATACAGTCTCACTAGGTTAAGAATACCTCAAAAGCTAGGTATACTTTGATAATTGAATCAATTTCTCCCCAAGGAACTTTGAAATTAGTTTGCCTTTTAATAGCTCCATATTTTGTGGTTACTCTGGAATTACTGACTCAAGGTGGGAGATTAAGACTATACGAGATGATATAATAATAAGTATCTAGGGAATATAGTCTCACTAGGTTAAGAATACCTCAGAAGCTAGGTATACTTTGAAAATTGAATCAATTTCTCCCCAAGGAACTTTGAAATTAGTTTATTCATTTTTTAAATCTTGCATCGTTTTAACAATTTAGATGGTTACATCTCCTTATGATATAGTCAGTCCTGGCTGGTTTAAGGGTTAGATGCAGCCCTGAAACATTTTTCAAACTCACCTTCAGAGTCTGATTCACTATTATTATTTTACCAGCCTGCTATACTTCTCATACCCAAGCGAAGAAGTTTATCACGGAGTCTGGGGTTTCAAGAGTTTTTAAGCCCAATTTTCCAAGGAAAACTACTGTTAATAGCCATGCAAAGATATGTACAGAAATGAGGTAATCTACATAATTTGAACGTTCCTGGAAGGGGAGGAGCTAAAGATTAACCACCTAGTTACCACCTAGCGTCTATGCCTTGACAAACAGTTAACTAATACTAACAGAGTTTCATGTAGATGAGATAGTCCATACAAATTTGAAAAACAAATCTGTTAAATTAGCCGCGAATATGAAATAAGAACACCATTTTCAAGAGATAAATATTTCTTGTAAAACCTCTTATCGTCTTTCTTCAGGGTATGGGTTCTGTAAACATTCTAAATAGGTCCATACCAATGGGACGAAATAGATTTTTTTTTTTCATAAACGTAAAATTGAAAACAAACTAAGTAAATCTTTAGGCCCAGTTACTAAGTATGAGTTCTTTGGACAAGCTTTTGATTTTGGGATGTCTTCAATCCCACTGCGTAGGAGCACAGTTGCATCTATCTACCAATTATTTTTAAACCCCTAGTCACCAAAAGACAGTCTGCTTCTGAGGGTTACTCGTGAATTTAATAGGTAACCTCACTTCATATCTCAGTACTCCATCCTGAGAAAAATTGATTTAAAAAGAATCCGGAGTAGTTATTTCAGGTACTGCTTTGAATCTCGTCAAGAGTCAAAAGATATGCTTGTATTATATGTAATGGGAAGAGGCTTTAGTTTTTCAGTAAAGGTTTGGTTGTGATTACATGTCACTTTTGACCCACTCAGTGAGATGAATAATAGAAAAGGTAGTTTTGCTTGTCCATCTATTGATTGCTATGTTGATATTCTTAGACCACTACAATTGGGTCATGGAATTGGACTATTATAGGGGTATTGTGTCCATGTTGGGTGCAATTGGTTTGCTAAGTTGTTTCGCTCTGTGTCACCCCTGGCTAAAAAATATATTTCACAGATTTGGCGTCCTTTACACTACACGATTAGAGCCCCGGGATAGATTTTAAAGAAAGTTTCTTATAAAACCTCTAGTCTAGCACGTGATCCCTTGGTGAGCTATTGAAATCGCGTCAAAGCGAAAAAGGTTTAAAAAGGATGAGAAACACCTCATCACTTATAAGTCTCTACTCTGTGTCATATCAGTCAGTCAGAAGTCAGTCAGAGCGAAAGGCATATCATTGTCAGCTTCTGACTGACATATCAGTCAGAAGCGAAAAACCTAACTCTTGACAAAGAAGAAAAAGAAACCAAGAGTAAAAATTGTTGGATTGAAAAAGGATTTCTTCTCCTAAAAGTAGCATTTTTACCACATAAAGAAACTCATTCCTCAGTCATCTCATCATTGAAACTTTTCAATGCAGAAAATGTTGGTGTGAGTGTAAAAGAAGGTTACTATGAACCATTTTATCCACAATAACTGCTTTCTGAAAACATACATTTTAAAATTGATTCCAATGAAGAGTATTACATAGATTTGACCTCAACACTTATAGATAAGCATGTGATTGTCAAAAACTCCAACAAGGAATAACCAAGTCCAGCTGAAGGGTTATCCTATGAAAGTTTTGTACTACACAATTTGTTTAGACAAATAAGTGTCTATATCAATGGAACTTTGGTGAGCACAAGTAATAATCTATCAAACTGCGCAAGCTACCTATAGTTCATGTTTATGACTCCAAGGTCCTATAACAAATATAGAGGCTTAGCCATTGGATATAAATGTAAAACGGACACTGACATTATTGGATATACTTCGAGAGGTGACACCTGATGATTTACACTTGGTTGGGAAAACAAAGCATGAAATATTTAATATACCTAAATTGATGCCTCCCAATGTTAAGATTGATATAAAGTTACAACTTTCACTTTACCCGTTGACGGCTTTGATGATGACAAAATACATTTTGTTAACCGAAATCAACCATGCGAAAAAGGTGGAACAGTTTAATGTGTGAATTTGAAATCAACAGGGCTTGTTGTGAGGGATTTTGAACTAACCAAAAGAAAATATTTGCATCCTATTGCTACTGTATCTACTCATACTACTACTACTGTTACTATTATTGCAACTTCTCTTACTACTATTGCCACTAAAGCTTAGGCAACTACAATTAATTCTACTGTTACTGCTACTACTGCTATTAAAACAAAAGGTTTTAAGGTAAAAATTTGGGATGGATAGAAATTGTGTGGAACTAATTCGAAACACACCATGCCCACACAGCTTGTCAAGCGGACGAATCACAAATGTTTCAGGAAAGGCTGATGGTATTGAGCTAAAACTTTCAGCGCGTGTTGAAGGGGATGTTGAAAAAACCGAAGGTGCTATGCGCGGACTGCCGCTAATACTGCTGCATTTATTGCTACTGCGCAAGCTAAGGGCATTAAGGTGAATCTTTTAAGGAATATTTAGGCGGATGTTGAACTAAATAAAAATAAACTATGAGCATGTGGGCTTTCAAAAGGTGATAAAGCAATATCTGAAGAACAACTTATATTATTAAGTTAGACCTTTAAGGATAATTTGTTGGGGATTTGGAACTAGCCAGAACGCATTATGTGTATACTTTCAATACTACAACCACAGTTACTATAACTAATGACGCTAAGGGTAATAAGGTGAAACTCTAAGGGAACGTATGCATGCAGGTTTTCAAAAGGGCATATAAGCTATATCATACACAACACCACTCTATAATAGCTATAAGTATCATTGGCACTTTTAAAGGAGCTAATTTGAATCAAAATTAAAGGTTCTGGTGTCCTTTTTAAGAGTAAAAAAGAGATTAGAGGCCAAGCATCTCTTCTCTCAAGCCCATTCATTTTCCACACGCATCCAGTCTAAATTCTGATACAACCATTTTGTTCAGCATAGTGGAACGGTCCATCAACCCTGTCTGTAGGGATATTGGGAAGGTCAAGCCCCCACAATTTTGCAACTGTAAAATTATTCGTTAAAGCTAAATGTTGCTTTAAACTAAATGAAAAGGTATTGTGTTTATAGTTGCCATCAGCAATATATCAAGAACGACTGGGGGTATTAAGTTCAAACTTTTGGGGCTACTACTATTACAACTAATTCCTCGTAACTGGGTGGATGAGCAGATCAATTCGATGAAGGCGGGTTTTCAATCCGGCGATCATCCCGGTATGAAGGCCTTTCAGGATGTCATGGGGACTTTCACGATGCCGAATGATGTCTTGGCCAATTTTGCCAATGTGCCACCGGGTTTTGCCCAGGCCCTGGGCGCGAATGCATTGGGTGCCAATTTCAATAATCTGAATTTCGGTGATCCTCAGTTTGACGATTTGTTTGAAAAATATCTCTCTATCCCCGGCGTGGGATATAGTCGTGAGACGCAGGAAAAGATCCAGAAAAATATCCTGCTCTATAAGGAATACCAGAAGGTCAATGATGAATACAATCAAGCCATGTCCGAAGTCGGCGTCAAGGCTCTTGATATGTTACGAAATAAAATCATCGATCATGCGAAGGGTGAAAATAAACTGGATTCATTAAAGGAGATATACAACCTTTGGGTGGATTGTAATGAAGAGGCTTACGCGGATTATGTTTTCAGTAAGGAATATTCCGAATTAAATGGCCGACTGATCAATTCTTTGATGACGTTTAAAAAACATAATTCTGAACTGACGGAAGAGTTGTTTGCTGGTTTGAATATCCCATCGAAAAGACAAATAGAGGATCTGTTGGTCTCACAACAAAGTTTGAGACACAAACTGAAACAGGCCGAACAGCAAAAATCCGACACTCAGTCGCGCCTTGAAAAATTGGAAAAGGAATTACAATCTTTACGTGAAGCTGTGAATGGTTCTTCTGTTTCTGAAAAGAAGACAAAACAAGTTCGTAAAGAAACAAAAACGACCAAGAAAAAAACGACAAGTAAGGCCAACAGCGCAGTTAAAAAGACCACTCGAAAAAAAGCGAAAAAGAAATCGGCCAGCAAACAAGATCAAGACATGATCGAAATTAAGTTTTAATGAGGAATAGTCAGTGATCCCTTTTAATATAAAACCAGATGATATCAGTAAAGAAATTTACGAATTTAACTCCAAACTCGCCAATGGCATTAATACTTTGGCCGACCTGGGTGATATAGACGTTGGTGTTTCTGAAAAAGAAGCCGTTTACAGTGAAGACAAGCTCGTTCTTTATCATTATAAGGCCCGCACCAAAAAGCAAAATCCTATGAGCATAATCTTCAACTACTCATTCGGCCATGACCTTTTCCGATTTAAAGAGTAATAGTACCAACAAGACATGACTTATTTTCTATGATATAAAAAAAAGGTATTTGATACGCGAAACCATGAAATTTTGACGGAGAAAATTAATAACACAGGTATTAGAGGTTGAGGCCTTGGCAACAGGTTCTAGAATTGGAGGAAGGTCATCAACCTTATCAGATTCGTTTACATCGATACCCAATATCCTGGTGCTCTTATATTTTTCTGGGCCAAGAACGGACGGCTTTCTAGCTTGCCGCAATAAAGGCATATCTTTAAAAGACTCGGAACTCTCGAAGTCATCATCAAACTCGTCAAAGTCATAGACAGTACCAGTCAAAGCATCTGTTGAACTCAATATTTTCGGTTGGAATATATGCTTATTACTCTGCTTACTTCCCCTAGGCTTTCCTTTCCCTCGTGCACTTTCTGTTTTCTTATTTCTATGCGCCCCAACAGGTTTTTGTTTTGATCGCTTTTTAGTGGAAGCTTCAGAGCCAGGTTCACTGAAAATATCACTGCGTGTATCCTCACTATCATTTCCGACGGAAGACAAAACCGTTGGAGTTGGTGTTTCGAGCTTTGGTAGCAAATTTAAAGACAGCACAATTTGATCTTGTTCTTTAGGGACAGGTGTTGGTGGAACTGGAGTTGACAATGACGGTATTAGTAAACTTTCGGCCTCATTTGCTAGGGCTTGCAGAGCCATTGGATTGACTAGATCAGTGGATTCTGAAGGAGGTCGTAATGTGGGTTTTTCTTCTGTGACTTCAGGAGTTGTTTCCGGAAGCATTGTACTCGAATTATCAGGAGGAAGAATTTCCCGCATAGGTGATGGGGGTTTTGGTAGACGTTGCGAAAATTCGTCAATACTTGAGGAAGAAGTGGCAGCAAATTCTTGAGGTGGCTTCTCTACATTGTTAACTAAAGGCGGTAAGTTTTCAATTGGTGCGGTCTTAGAAACATGGCGTTTCCGTTCAAGCATTTCACGCTTCGTAGGAAACGAGCTGTTATCCAAACTAACTGTAGTCAGAATTTTAGCCACAGTTTGCGTATCACGAAATGCGGGATGGATAGGGTCGAGAACATGGGGTTCAGCAGACAAGTTCTCTGAGGGGAGACCACATTCTTCTTCCATAGGAGGATATGGTTTTTGCGATTCCACAGCTAGCTCGGCTTTTCCAGAAGGTTTGCGATCTTTTACAGGGCGAATTTTATTGTCAATTCCCACAGGTTGTTCCAATTCGTAAGCCACACTGTTTCTAAAATTAAAATTAATTTGCTTCTAAAAATTAAATCAACATACCTGAAGAATTTTCAAGCTCCTTCAACAACTTGTCAATCAAAGGGAATCGTCCACCTTCAAACTGACTTCCTTCCTTATCTGCAAATTTAGTATTACCAGGAGTATCCTCAACCCTTGCAAGAGATTTGCGCGTTCGCTTCCCTTCATAGTCATTGCAACGCTGTACATTGTCACAATCTGATTTCTGATCAGCTTCACAAGAATAATCACACACCGCTCTACCGTTCTCAGTGCAGCTGCATCGCAGACCACAATTGTCAGTAAGAGTAACGCCAATTGGAATAACTTCATTGAATATGCACCCTGTACCTTCTCTTGGTATGCCTGTGTGAAGGATTAAATGGTGTTAAAAAAGTTTAACTGACCCTCTCTTAAACCAAACTGTCAAATGAATTCCATTCAGCCAAATTCGACATATTTAGACTTATATTCAGTACACTTACGAAATGCTTGAACAAAATGTTGGTCGAAATGAAAATTACTGCCTGAATAAAAAATGAGCAATTTCGAAAATTTAAGCATGAAAAAAGTGGTAAAGAAAAACGACTCAAAAGAAAATTATAAAGGATAAACTTAATTATAAGCAAAACTACCTGATTCAAGAATAAAATTAATAAATGAAAAAAATCAGCGAATAGGAAAAGAAAACAAACATGGGGAAAAAACTAATTCCCAAGTGCCTCAATATAAAGGCTGTCCTGAAGTAGTCGGCAAGTACTTCACAGGAATAGAATACAGGGTCATACAGTCTTAAAGCCATAAAGGAGATAAAGATCTCAGAGTAGAACAGGTTGTCACGGAAAAAAGTTACGGAAGTATTTTCCGAGTGTTACCTCCCCCAAAAAAATTCTAAGTGCCCTAACAATTAAATCGTCTGAATTTTAAAACTTTCTTTTGAATTTCTGTACCAAAAATTCCATAACATAAGACCTTTTCTTTTTCCGATTTCTTTACTTCAATACTTTAATTTATTCTTCAATTTATACTTAAGTGTCTTCTCCACTTTCCTTTTTTTCCCTCTTAGTCTCTTGGGATGTTCACTCGGAAATCTCTTATGCTAAATCCTTCTCCCTTTACCTTACTTAAAATTTGATTTTCCTAGCTCTTTTTCCTAGGTCCTAGCGTTTTTTTTTACTTTCGTCGCCTAGACATCTTCTGCTACCCGCTGCAGGGCGGAAATCATCTGCTGGTTGGCTCCGATCGGGAAGATCAGCAGCTTGTCGGTTGCGGCATTTGCCGTTAGATCCGCCGGGGGTCCGTTATCGACGGTCACCTGCGCGGGCAGCTCGCGATCGACATCCAACGTCCAGCCTGTGCGACCGACGCCGATGGCCATTCGGCCGGCGTTATTCATCAAAAACGCCAGCGTCCGATCGTCGTCGAACTGTCGCTCAACGGCGCAATGGCTGAATTCGTTGGTGTCGGGCACGGGAAATGCGCCGCCTTCCCATCCGCTTTCGGAGATCGCGAATTCGGCAGGCGTCTGATTTTGCGCCTGCGCCAACTGCGGCGCGGACAGAAAGCAAAGCGCAAGAAGCGGAAGTAGCATCCTGTCGCGCATGGCAAATCCAACGTTTGATTAGAAATTATCGCGGCGCTGATTGGTCAAACAGGCACCGCCGGCCGGGTCGTTTCTGACCGCCACTTAGTCATTTGTGGCCTTAGCCGCAAGCCGTGGCAGCATCATGGCAAAACTTATCCCAATAGCCGTTCGAACGCCGTTGTTGTCCTTTATGCAGAGAATCATTGCCTAAATGCCGGCCAGAGAGTTTTCTATGGCCCAAACAGGCCGCTTGCAGAGACGCCGCCATGGCGCGATGCTTGCTTGGCCAAAGGCGACCCGCCGCTGTGGACGGCGGCACGTTTGCAAGGGAGTGCACAAAGAACATGAGATCAATTTTCACTACACTCGCAGCCGGCGCCATGCTGGTCGCTGGTGCGGCCCAGGCGCAAGACCTGAGCCCCGCCGTCGTATTCGACATGGGCGGTAAGTTCGACCGTTCGTTCAACGAAGGCATCTACAACGGCGTAGAACAGTTCCGCGAAGAAACCGGGATTGCCTATGACGAGTTCGAAGTCACCAACGAGTCCCAGCGCGAGCAGGCGATTCGCCGCATGGCCCGCAACGGTGCCGATGTCGTGATTGCCGTGGGCTTTGCCCAGGCGCCCGCCCTAGAGGCGGTGGCTCCGGATTTTCCGGACACGAAGTTCACGATTATCGACATGGTCGTCGATATGCCGAACGTGCAGTCGGTGGTGTTCAAGGAACATGAAGGCTCGTTCCTGGTCGGCATGCTGGCTGCCATGGCCTCGAAGACCGGCGGCGTCGGCTTCGTCGGCGGCATGGATATTCCGCTGATTCGCAAATTCGCCTGAGGAAACAGAACGTTTACTTTAAAAAAATAACAATCACTTAATTTCTTTTTGTTGTTTTTACTTGCTTATAATTTTACAAAGGAGAACATACGACATAGAATTTCCCTTTTCGTTTTACTGGCTTAAAATTCACTTACAGAAACACGACACAAGCAAAAGAAAAACCAATGAAAATTACGGCATTTTTTTTACCACGGAATTATAGAAAAGTACGTTATTCTCCTTGATTTCGTTTTGAATCAGACTTACGAGCCGGAATTCAATAAGTTTTTCTGGCTTAAAAGTCGCTTACGGAAATGTATCGGAGACAAAAGAAAAACAGTACTTGTTAATTAAACGAAAGACACCGAAGAAGTAAGTTAGGTTAATCCTAATGAAATATAACCTTTAGTTTATCTAATTAAATAAAAAAAATAGTTTTTTAAACTCAAAATAAGGAGCAGCATCAAAACTTAAAACGAGCAGAAGTTATTCGGTATATGAAAGGGGCTGTCCCTTCCTCAACGCCTTGCTCTTTAAGCTAAAGTTTGACTATTTCTCACAACTCTACTTTTTTTTAAATGAAAAATTTTAGCATAAAAAGTGGAGTGTTAAGGAGAGGACAGCCCCTTTCATATAGCCTACTGAATAATTTCTGTTCGTTTCAAGTTTTAATGTCGCTCCTTGCTTTCAGTTAAAAAACTTGTTTGTTTTTTTTTTTAATCACCAATAGAACCATGCTCTTGAAAAGAGTTCCTCGCGTCACCTATTGTAGGCTCAGTTGGAGGATGGCTAATAATAAAATGGTGTATAGAAGACATCGGTGTTTCAATAACTGATCGTCCATTTTCAAAATAAATTCAAAATAAAATTCAATGTACAATCCTATAAAATGTATCATTAAAGTTAAGCAAGGAAGTAACAACTATCAGCAATGTAAGATACCAGGATCATATGCAAATTATAGGAACATTGAGTGAATCAAAATGAAGAGAGGTATATGGGCGAGTCTCACATAAATCTTGCCATTGATGATTACTTCTATCAAAGATCGTAAATACGGTCTAAGACAACAACAGAGAAAATATCCAGAAAATTGTAGGCTTCTTACCACCTGTAGGAGAAAAGTCATTAGCTAAGTTTGTGCGATCATTAGAGGATGCATGCCGCTTGAGTATGACAGGTTAACTGCCAAGTTTCCTTATTTGCTTTTAGTCTCCTGATGATTTTAGATTAAAACTGACTTTTTTCTAAAAAAATTTCTCCTTTTGAAGCTGACTTCAATCCTAGCTAAAGTTGATATAAATGTCATAAATAGGGAAACAGTTTCTGTTCTCAAGGAACATGAAGAAACACGTGTTGAAGAAAAACAGAAATAGCGAAAACGGCAATAAAACAACAAAACAAAAGGAAAAGGTACTGATGAAGGGTAGCTGTTTTCTGGGTTGTTTTTTTCTGTTTTCTGCCAAAAAATCAGAACAAAGCGGTAGACAAAAAAATTGAAACAAAATCTATTATTTAGTTAGACAGGAAACCTAAATGTAACTAAAACCATAGAAATGAGATAATTAAATTAGTTATGGGATACTTTATTTTAATTTGATGATAGAATTGTATTATCACTGAAATTTTTGATAACTCGGTTCCATTCAAGAAGACAAAGGGAATAGAAAAAAAGTATCTAGCTTCAGAAAGATGGTAAACATTTTTGACATCTCTGTGAAAAGTTTATTGAAGATATATTTTAATCCAGAATAATATTTTCCATTGTATTGTATTGTATCAGGTTAACGACGATATATTTTAATCCAGAATAATATTTTCCATTCTAGATAATACTGAATTTTGAAAATTTGGAATCTTTGCCAAAATATTTATGCCACATGCAAATGAGAATCAATAACTGCATCTAACTTTTCTAGCCAAAGCCTTTATAATGGTGGAATGTTTACTATTAATCGCAATAAAATAATGTTTGTAGATTCTTCATTTGAAAGTAAAAATTAATTTTTTTTGAAAAATTGAAAGTAAAAATTCTCCTTCATTTGAAAGTAAAACTAAACAGCGTGTAAGAAAGACAAATCGTTTTACAATTAAAAGAAAATAGAAATAAATGAGAGAAGAAATAAATAAAAATAAAGTAAATATAACAGTACGTCAAGGTCGGTTGTTTTCTAGCCCCTGTTTTTCGTTTTCTGTTTGACAGAATTGAAGCTATTATTACAATAAAATAGAAATACGTTGACAGAACCATGCATTTTAATTTGTCTTTGATTTGATTAATTTTTATGTCGTGAATGTCTTTGGAAATACTTATTTTTGAGAACATCGAATTAATACTTATTAATTCACCGAACAACTTTCTGATTTCAAACCAAAAATTGCAGTCCTTGATTTCAAGCAATACTCTTGAACTGATTTCAAAACTAACCAATGCTTTTCGCACAAACTAGAATATGAATAACAAAAAAACATGAAATTAGAAAAAATGAAGACTAAAACTTGCAAAACAATACTATCAGTAAGCCACGAACCCTTAAAGCACCGAGGACAAGAAACAAAACTTTTTATGCCCCTTGAACCCACTTGAAGTTCCCATTAAAAAAATTTGACCACAGATACCTCTATAGAAAATATAATTCTCCTCTTTCAATAAAAATTATTAGAAACTGCAAAGACGTCTATGCCCTTTGTTGGAAGGGTTGATAAGAAGGTGAAAAGCAGCATTTGGTGCAATAGAGAGTGTGAAGAGTCTAAAATGATTATAAGAAAAAAAAATTATACTCAGTTTTGAATTTGAACTAATGATACTTGGCAATCATAAGAACATTGATAAATTTGATTTAGCAAGTACAAAAATCTTAATACAAGTATAAATGACTATTTTACATTGAGTAATGATGAAAAAAAGGCTTCTACTTGATAAAGTCATTAGTAGTTTCATAATATATTTTCTTAAAGATTGTTCGAATCGTGGCAGATACCATAGCTCTTTGCAATACATTGCTTTGGATACACAATTGCAAGAAAAAAAAAAATTATGCACAGAAACTACGAATTCAAACTACTGTTTATTTCACATACTTTTTAGCCAGAAATACGCCATAAAATTGACACTAATATATCACATTAACTGTTTCACTGACCATGGATTAAATAAATCTTTTTACTTATTTGTCTGTATCTTTGACTTCTTCTTTCTTTCCTGTCCTGGAACACTCTTGGGTCCCAGTTGTTCCTCCATTGTAGGCTCTGTTTCTTCTTCTTTTGCTATTCCCTTAGCTGTCGGTCTGAAATTTGAAATATTTGCCAAAATATCCGTTTCAACTGTCAGATCTTGAGGCAGGTTTGGATATGGTAGATGATCAAGACTTCCCACACCTTGCCCGTCTATATGTTGTTGTCTCAAATGATCATGTAAATTAATTAGGTTTGGTATGGTTCTGTTCCTAAATTTATTGGCGAACGTCTCTGTTATGGTTGCCAACGTATCGCCAGCTGTATCTTTGTCAAAACCCCGATAAAACCGCCCTCTAGCCACAACAGCAGCGAAAGCATTAAATGCTTTCAATTTCAAAATCACAATAAAACAATCAATATGTTTTCCTTCAATGAGTATTTTCTTCAGAAGTTCTATATTTTTACAGTCATCAAGAGCTTGACTGGTTTTGGTTTTCACATGCCAATCCTCTCATGGACCAAACGTCCAGAGCGTTCTGCATTCTACTAATGTCATGCTTTGAGTATGCAGAATATGTTTCAGCAGATTTCAGGGCTTATTTGGCGGATTGGAATCTAAAAAATTATTTTATATTCGACGAACAAAAAGTTTTTTTTTGTATAACTAGTTCTTTTTTCAATATTTTGTTGATTGTTTAGTAAATGCTTTGATGAACTCTCAAAGTTGTTGAAGCCTGTCCTTCCCCACTGACATCTCAAAATCAAATAAAAAGTGAACGAATTAGTTTAGCCTATGCATAACTCCTTTCTTATGGTCTTTTCTGGCACATGTAAATTTTGGCTCGCTTTTATACCCTGTAGAGAAACGCTCAATCATTCAAAATCTGTTTCAGGTAACAGGCGCGGTTCATCATAAATTGGGGTAATTAAGTAAAAATATTACAGAAAAGGGATATTGGTATGTCCAAGTGTTTAAGGATGAAGACCGCGTAATTGGGGGCAAATCGACATGAAAAATGAAACCTAAATCGACTTAATTTTGAATTAGAACTGACAGATAAGGGGGATCTTGCTACTATCAAGAATAGATTAATGCGATAGTGAAATCGTCGAAGCTACATACAAGTGATTTCGGAAAAGATAAAAAGATGACTTTAAGGTTGAGCATTTTTATGCTTACAATGACAACGGTTCCTAAAACTGAACAACTGACCAATGAGTCAGATTCGACGGTGCTTGAAGCCCCCTTATCACGCATGTTTAGTTAGACATAAATGTCTTAGACACCATCACTCTGAACCAATCAGGGTTGCTTATAAAAGGAGACAGAAATTATTACTGGTGAATAATGAGCAATCCTAGACATTGGTGCCAAGATAAGTACGCATGTAAATTAGACAAACAAATTCTAATCAAAAAGCAGGTCGTCTCCGAACAGGCTGGGAATGGGTTGTAAGAAAACATTTACAGGAAATTCTCGGAAGGGAGTAAAGAGGGAAGCTTTGCATAGACTGGGATGAAGCAGGAGCATCCGCAGCTGTGTTGGCCTCAAGCGGCTTGATGCTGCAATGAGCTGTTAGCAGCATTGTCAAAGAGCAAAATGCTTGTTTTTCAAACTTCTTCATATCCTCAGTTCTTCATAAATCCCTCTTTTCATACCCCCATCCTTTAATTTTACAACTTAAATCTGTCATTACAGGTATACTGAAACCAATTTATTGGACTTACTCTAAGTTTACTGAATCCAGTTTAAAGCTACCACAAATAGAAGTGTTTCTCCTTGATGATTTTCATTTGATCAGTCAATTTATCATTTTTCCTTTGTACCTTCAAATCTTATGTAAATACAATACAAAGAATGCATAAGTAGCAAGGACTAAAAGCTGAAATAAGGAAATCACACAATTTCTGTTTTTTTTTATTATAAATTTATTAAATCACGATTTTATCATTTAATTATGAATTCATCAGTAATGGTTATTACAATGGTTCATGTTTGTGTTTACGTTTGTTTAGCTTGTAAGTGTGCCCCATAAAAATTGCTACACTATTCGTCCGATCGCCAAAATTTTTTTTAGAGATTGTTGTGTTGAGTCTCGTCAAGTTCTTAGGTAAAAGACCCCCTCCCCCTATTCCTCGCAATGCCCTCTTAATACTTTCCACTCTGACTGAAATTATAGATCCTCTGAACACAGATTTGTCAGTTCCTAACGTTCAAATTATTCACAATTTCTGGATGTTAATAAGTTCTCCGCAAGAACGATTTCCCTGGGGGATTTTCATCTGCGAAAAGTTATTCGCAGCGGCTTTCCTTGTTGCAAAACAAGATTAAGAAAAGGAAAACTTAGCGAAAGAACTAGTGACTTAACTCTAGATTTAGGGGTCTTATCAAGTGACTAATCTAGAAATTCCCTCCCTGAAATTTGACAAGAGTTCGACCGGAGCAAACACACATATATGAAGAAACAGAGAGAGTTAATCCTACCTATACTCGACTCCTGTGAGGTCAAACATGATTTTTACTGCTTTTGTTTCATCTTTCGATGCATGTTTATCAGACACATAGATTATATGTTTAATTTCAGCCTAAAAATAGCCTCAGCCTGAAATCAGGTTTTACATGTTAGTGTTCACAAATTAAAGCGCAATCCCTGATCCGCAAATGTTAATATTTACAATCTATGCCCATAAATACCCCACTTTTTGTGAGGTTACCCACAAAAGCTATTGCTATAAAAAAAAGTTTGCTCAATATTCAATCAATTAAGTATGTACAATCTTGGTATAATATCTCACAATTTCAGTAACATATTGTAACATGACGTGGTGAAACCTAATATACCTAAAAACTTAATTTTAAGAGCAACAGTTTTATGGAAGCCATAATCTAAAAGCGTTACTGGTGTTATTAGTTATGTATAAATTAAGTTTGTTGTAGTATGGCGGTCGACTGTTTGTGGGGGGGTGGGTTTGGGGGGGGGGGGGGGGGGGGGGCTATGGGGTTACATGGGAGGATCTTTTCACGGAGAAAATTATGATGAGGGAAGAAAATTTCTATGAAGGGGGCGCAGGATTTTCTAGCATTATTAAAAAACAAAAACAATGAGAAAAAAAAATAAAAACAAGTTTTCAACTGGAAATAAGGAGCAGCATTAAAACTTAAAACGATCGGAAATTATTACTAATATAAGGGGGTTCGTCTCTCCTCAAAACCTCGCTCTTTACGCTAAAGTATTTTTAGTAATTTCAACTATTTATTCTTTGGGCTTTGGTATTCAGGGGCCAGACTGAAAAAATACAAATACAGAAGAGAGAATAATGAGGGCTTTTTTTCCCATGACAGTGGATGAACAAAACCTATTTGAAAAAAACAACAATAAAAGAACTGTCACTGTCTTGGGAAAAAAAGACCTCATTATTCTCTCTTCTGTCTTTGTATTATGGAATGGCAGTGTGATCTTAGTCATTATTTATAATCTTAAAAAATTGAGACACAATTCAAGCTTTAGGGTTAAAAACAAAGTACCAACGAGAGGGCGAACCCCCTGATATACTTAATAAAAATATACAAATAAAGAAGTTCGTTGCGTAAGTTAATTCGTAAGTTACGTATGTTTATTACACATAAAAACGTTCGTAACAAAATATTAGTTGCCTTTTTAAGTAACCACAAATTTGAGGGCAACTAGGCCTCCTCCCTAACCCCTTTTTTTAATCAAAATTGTCCAATTAAAGATATGAAAAAACCATTTGGCAAAAAAAATTAATATGCAAATTTCATTTCAATTATTCATCTGCGATGAACCACAATCAAAACATACATTAATTCAAAAACGTTCAGAAATTGAATTAAAAAAGGTTTTTCAACTGAAAGTAAGGAGTGACGTTAAAACTTAAAAAAAAACAGAAATTATTCCTTATATGAAAGGGACTTTCCCCTTCTCAACGTCCCACTCTTTACGCCAAAGTTTATATATTTTTTAAAAGTAGTCGTGAGAGAGTCAAACTTTAGTATAAACAGTGGGGCGTTGGGGAGGGGACAGTCCCTTTCATATATGGAATAATTTCTTTTCGTTTTAAGTTTTAATGTCGCTCCGTATAGTTAAAAAAACTTGTTTTCTCTAAATGAAAAAATAAAAAATCCCTAATAATACAGTAAAAATAGAATACTTTTCTCTAATGATTATTATGAGCAACAACAAAACTTAAAAGGAACATAAGTTATGCTATATTATAGGTGCCCCAAAACCTCTCATTCCTTGTACTAAAGGGACTTTTTTTTGGTTAAGTTCTAGGTGACTAGTCTTTTTCTATCTTGGAAATTAGTTTAGTTTTGTGAATGAAAGTTTCAGGGATGCATCCAGGGTCTAAATAATACACCTAAAGATGTTATCAAGTTACTACATTTACCGTGTCTTTATTTCTAGGGGCTAATCTAATGTCTATACACTTCTCTTTTCCGGCACTTAGAACTTTCCATACTTGCCAAGTCTTTTTATGACTAAGAAAATGTCCATTAATATGAATAAATCTTCAAATCAACTGTAAACTAAGTAACAATGAATCAGCCTTTGAAATCCTTTTAGCAAAAGCATGTGCACTGGTTCCTAGGGAAAAAAAAAATAACAGTTACGTTGTGACAGCGCGGCAGAGAAATCCATGCCTCTGAATTAAAGGTTTTTGGTTCAACCCTCCGTGTCGCAAGGAAGGAATTGCTTTCAAAATCCGTCTTGATAATTTCATGTTCTTTCTAAGCCAATAGGCTTTTTTTAGAGGGCAATTTTGTCCTCTAAATAAACAAAACCCAAGTTTTTGACAAAATAGGTTTATCCAAGTTCTGAAAAAAAAAACGTCATTTGCTCTAGCTTTGAAAATGCAATTCCTATTATTTCATTTTATGCGGTATATCTCAGCCATGCATATAAGGCTCGGAACACTTTTATTGAACTAGTGATCGTTGAAGATCGGGAGAGGGCCCATTCGATTGGAAATTAAAAGTTCTAGTGCCCTTTTTAAGTGGCCAAAAATTTTGAAGGGCAGCTAGTCCTCCTCCCGCGCAAAATTTTCCAAAAAGTCAGCCGATTAAAATTTTAAGATAGCCATTTTTCAGCATAGTCGAACCTGTAATAACAAAATCTTTGAGGATGAATTAACCCCCAAGTCCCTGGGGGAAGGATTGCAAGCTCTGAACTTTTCCCTCGTATACAAATAGTATTGGTTATTGGGAAGTATACGGAGTATTTTAACAGGGATTTTTCTGGTGGGGGGGGTGGGGGTACGTGGGAGGATCTTTCGATAAAGGAATTTTTCGTGGGGGAGACAATTCTCCATCTAGAAACTGGTCTTTGAGTTATAAATGTTTATCACTAATCAGGTTCTCACCTAGGGCTACGCTACCTGTGCTCCTCACCCCCTCTTCCACATATTACTGGCAAATTCTTTAAGTTTACAATTTTTATCATGTAGTTGACCTTTGTGTTTAGTACTTGGATGAACCCCCCCCCCCCACACACACACAGTAAGAGAGCTAACACACAAGAACTTTCATTCAAGATTTTTTTTTCATCTGAAAAGTTGAGCAGTAAGTTTATTCCTGAATGGTCCCGCATGCATCTGCATATAAATCTCCCACTGGCCTATATTTTAATTAATTGGACTACATTTTCCACAGGATAATTCAGTGGAAAGACTGTGACTCCTATGAGGTCTTAGTATCATTCTTTGATAGTATTTTTTTTCGGGCAGGGGAGCAAATTTGATCGTTTTTTTTTCTAGCCCACAATGGGTGACGGATGATATGTGCTTTAGACAGGATGATTGGCATCTAGTGCACCTTGCCAGGATGATTGGTAGCAGGTAAACAATATCAGGTAGTGTCAAATGGCACTAAAAACAGGCTTTTACTTTTAAAAGATTAGACAGGGCTGTTGCACAAACCAATACATTATTTACTCTGGTCGTAGGGGCAATTTTTATTAGAATTATATTATAATTAGGTATGAACTTTCTCGAACAAAGCCGCTAAGACCAGAGAGAAAGGAAACATTATTTGTTGGTTTTCTGAGGTAGCAAGTAACAATGAACATAACAGAATCAGGTTTTATATGTGTTTTCATTTTATGATTCTTATCAAACAAATTTAAAACTTGTTTGACTAGGTTTTAAACAAAATCTTTTTAACCTAACAGTTTCTCAAAAATTTGCTCTATGTTTAATTTTTATAATCTGTAACCTAGAAAATATTATGCGATGGTAATAATTTATGAACGTTTCATCGTTCCTTTGCTTTCCGAACTGAAATTTGGCTTTCCATAAAGCACCCGTCTGACATTGAGGTTCATCTTTTTAAAACGCAAGTTGAAACGTAAATATATAACAGACATTTGAAATGGCCAGCACACACTTACAGTTCCATATTTTCCATTTGTTTTAAGTTTTAATATCTCTTTACTTTCCGCTAAAAACAATCATTTCAAATTTATATTTACAAGAGACAGTTTTATTTCTCACAATCAGAAATCATAGCCAGGGCAACAGGAGGAGGCGGCCAACAGGAGCTGCTGTCCGTTGCTCTCGAGCATGTAGACCGTGTGGCCTGGTGTATGACCATGGGCATCGAGGGCTGTCACGCCTGAGACGACCGAACCCCCATCGCCAAGAAACGTCATCTTCTCGGCAAGCGGTTTGACGTTCTTGGTCATCAGTTTCGTGACGCCATTTGCTTCCGGGTCCATGCCCGCCCAGAAATCATACTCCTTTTGGGCCGTCACATAGCGAGCATTGGCAAATGTCGGGGCGCCGCCTTCCATCAGACCACCTATATGGTCGGGATGCATGTGCGTGATGACGACGATATCCACCTGCTCGGGGGTGTATCCCGCATGACCGAGCGCGGCCCGCATATTGCCTCTTGCCGGCCGGCCACCCTCGCCGACACCGGTGTCGAACAGGATCAGCTAATTGCCGGTATTCACCAGAGTGGGCGTAAAATACGCCTTGAATGTATCCGACGGTATGAAGTTGTCGTCTGAATGCGCGACAAACGCATTGGGCTCGACATTCATCCCGAAGGTTTTTTGAGGGTCACCGACCGTCACTGCTCCGTCCAGAAGCGTGTTCACCTCAAAATCGCCCACGGCGTAGCGTGCGATGGGAGCAGCCATGGCTCCTTGCTTTTCCGCCGCCGCGAAAGCCACGTTGGAGGAGGCAAGACCAGCCCCCGCAATTGCTCCGCCAGCGCCCAAGAGGGCGGCCCGGCGCGTCAGTTCCACTTTGATGCTCATCTTCTATCTCCAGCAGGATACCTGTGACCAGTTCAATGCCCCAAACCCAGGGCATGACACTCAAGCGAGCTTTCCCGAACTCGCTTCACGGCGTAACGTGGCGCAATATGTCGGGATGAAAAGGCACTCTTTCTTCAGTCAAAACCATATTTCGCGATTTCTCAGGCAGCCTTTACCTGCAGATTTGTCCCTTATAATTTAATAGGTTAAGGTGGATGAAATTCATGCTTCTTGAATGACAGGCCATTTTGAGATGTTTCGAACCTACGCAGCTCAAGCCACATTTCTCTCATTGGCTGCTGCCTGGCTGCTGGCCTCGACACAGATCCAACGGCCTGATGATTGGCACCTCGCCGGCCTTTATGTCTATTGGACCATTCGCATCATGATCGAGGCTGGGCTATTCGTCGCCTTTGCGGAACTGATCAGCCGGCTACCCGGACTTGGCTCAAACGTCATTTTGAACGCAATTCTGAGGATAGAAAGCAATCCTGCTTAATTCCTGCTATCTCTGTGTTTTCTATGATCCTTTATTTTAATTCCTGCTCCTTTTGGGTTTCTTCTATTCTTTAATAGTAATTTTTGTTCGTCGTGAGTTTGACTTATAAAAGGAATTAATTTCTGCTGATCTCAATTTCAAGCTGATCTCTTTAAATTTCATTAAAAAATTATTGTTCGGATTTTTTTAAAAATTAATTTCATAAAGCAGAGAAAAGTGAATTAACTTCAAGTTATCCTCGGAACAGGTGATGGTACCATTGAAGAAAGTCTACTTTTCCCATCCGTTTCACTGCCCAATGCAAAGTATAATGCCATATAATCATGCCGCATAGTTCAACTGAAGTCCAGTGTCCATTGTCCAAGGAGTGCATTTTCCAACGCTAGTTATAATACCTCATAATTATAATACAAAGTCCAAGCGCAAGTACACTGTCCACTTTCCAAGAGGCGAACTGTCCAACTCAAAGTATAATTATGTACAATTATAATACAGTATAATTCAAGTATAATTGTATAAAATAGGGTCTTCCACGGCCGACACATCGCGAGATGTACCAATCAAGTAATAATGTTGAAAAATTACAGGCTATAATACTGTGTAAAACAAGGCTTTATTGCATGCCGCTTTTGCCTTACATTATCTCACAAACTTATATATACATGAACTATTAAGCCAAGATAATCAATCAGACTTGGCATTTGTTTTACGGAAGTACTGCTCACCTGTCGTCAACCGTCAGATGTTGCACCCATGGGTAAGAATAATGTTGTCTAATAATGAACTGATATTGTGAAAGTTTGCCAAATTGAACAGTCGCCGAATATCAGAGTTAACCTATGATCGCTAACTAAGTAGAGAGCGATATATCTCCCAAGTACTTTTCCCCGTCCAAACTGTATAAAGCAGATGATCTTAGAAACGTGCAATCGAAGTAAAAATTCGGTAAAAATTGGCGTAAGATCCGAAAAATAGTTTGAGAGATGGGAGCAGACCCCAAAATGAGCCCAAACTTAACCAAATCACTCCACTCTAGAAAGATACATTGCAGTAGAAAACGTGGCAATGTTACACCCTGTTAAAACCCAAAATTTTAGTTTTTTAGAGCGTTGGAAAGAACAAAAAACTCACTCTTATTCGTTATAAATTCTGTCCTTTTTAAGTTCTCTTCATTAATCCCTATTATTCTTGAGCAGTTTCTTCACGTTTACTCTCCCAAAAGTGCCGCGAACATCAAGCATACCGAGACGGCTCCGGGGTCCATGTGCCCTTCCCCGCCGTTTTCCACGTAGCGGGCCCGCCCGCGCTTGGCATGCATCGGTACGGTCGCGTCGCGACCCTTTTCTGCTGCCAGCAGAGCGGCTTTCGCGTCGCCGCCTGTCTTCAGCGTTTCCACAGCCGGCGCCAGTGCGTCGATCATGGATTTGTCGCCCTGCCGGGCCTGTCCAAGGTCGCTGATCCGTTCCAGCGCCCGGGCCAGGTGGTGCTCCAGCGCCCTGCCATCACCCGCCAGATGCCGTTCAATTTCGATCAGGAGCAAGCCGAAGAGCGTTCCTGACGCACCGCCCGAGGCACGCATGAACGCCTTTGCTTTCTTTCCATCATCCGCCGCGGCGGCTGCAGTCAGACCACGTTTAATCGTGGTTCCGTGATCGCCATCTCCAATGGCCGCATCCAGCTTGTTCAGACGCGCCTCTTGGGCGCTAAAGACATCAAGCAATCTATCGAAATAAGCCGTTGGCGCGATCAAAACGTGGCCCTCATATAATCGAGCGTTCGCCGGGCCGCTTCCGTCGCATCCGGCTCAATGGCACGCCATATGTTGAGATCGGCGCTGGTGGGGTGGTTCGGTATGACGAACATTTCAGCGGTGATCCAGCCGTCGTAACCGATATCGCTCAACGCACTGGCTACCGAGGCAAAATCGAATTGTGCCCTACCCGGAACACCCCGATCGTTGTCCGAGATGTGGAAATGGAAAAGGCGATCTCCGGCATACCGGATCGCCGCGGCCGGATTCTTTTCCTCGATGTTCATGTGGAATGTATCGAGAAGGACACCGACCCTTGACGAGCCGCTGGAGCGCGCGAGCGCTACGCCTTCTTCTGATGTGTTGACCAAATCCGTCTCGAATCGGTTGATGGCCTCGATACCAAGTTTGACGTCCTCGCTTTCCAGTATTCCATCAAGGCTGCCAAGGAGGTCGGCGGAGCGCTTAGAACGCTCGCCTTTGTTCGCTGGATCAAAAACACCCCAGGGCGCGAAAATAACGCCTGCCAGTTGGCGCGCACCCAGTGCGGCGGTGGTCCGGATGGCGTTTTCCATCGCGGTTTTGGCTGCTTTTCTGATGTCTGGATCGGCAGATGTGGGATCTTCAGATGGGCCCAGTCCAGTGGAACAGCGCCCCAGGGAGCCGCCTGGATGGGACAAGGCGAAGTCTTCTTCAGTGAAACCACGGGCGGTTAATAACGCAATCGCCAGGGCATCACCCATGGCCAATGCGGCGGTCGTGCTGGATGTGGGTGCCAGGCCCATAGGGCAGGCCTCTTCTTTAACATTGACGTCCAAGATGCTGGATGCGGCCATGCCCAGGGTGGAGTCCGGGTTGCCGGTAATGGCAATAAGGGGAATATGTAATCGCTTGATTACAGGGAGCAGGGTCAATAGTTCATCCGTCTCACCGGAGTTGGACAAGGCGATGACTACATCTTTGCCGGTGATCATGCCAAGATCTCCGTGGTTGGCTTCACCGGGGTGAACAAAGAAGGCCGGCGTACCGGTACTGGCTAGGGTTGCAGCAAGCTTACTGCCAATATGTCCTGATTTCCCCATGCCAATACAAATCGTTCTGCCTTGACAAGACAGGATCAATTGACAGGCTCTAGCAAAGGCATCATCAATGCGCACGATCATGTCATTGATAGAGGCAGCTTCGGTTTTTAGAACTGCTTTACCAAGACGTATAAGCTCTTCATTATTTACATCATTCATGTCAGTTAAAGGCCAGTCAGAAATAATGAATATTGATAGGCAATAAAAGCCATTACCAGCGTCAGGCCCTCTCCTCGACTAAATTGACCAGAGCCATGGATAAAAACCATCCAGCCCATTAATAATGCCAGGAGAAACATGGCCAGGAAATCCCGTGTCAGGACTATCATATCAAATTGAACGGGATGAATAATGGCCGGGATGCCGAGTACCATTAACATATTAAATATATTGGAGCCGACAACATTACCAACAGCGATATCGGATTCTTTTTTTATTACACTCATGATTGAAGCGGCCAGTTCTGGCAGGCTGGTTCCTATTGCAACGATCGTCAACCCGATCACCAGGTCACTGATGCCAAAACTTTTGGCAATAACAATGGCATTTTTTACCAGTAATTCGGCCCCGCCCAGGAGTAACACCAAGCCCAAACAGAAGAGGAAGATGGCTTTTTTTGTGCTTTGGGCATGGGAAAACTCCTGATCAAATTCCGTGCTTAATGGGTCTGTCTTGTTGGCGTGAGATCCGATCAAGGTAATGATGATGGCGGCAATCGCCATGGCAACGAGCAACAGGATGCCATCATGCCTGCTCAAATCCTGATTTACTAAGAAACCTGAGGTTTGCTAATTGATCAGAAGGTTCCCATTTCAAACTTCTTTGCGATCTGGCTTGTTTGTAGAGCAATGCCAACGCAGCGTATGAATTTGTCAAGTTACTCAGCAGGATTTCCACCATATTTTGATTCAAAACATTTTTGTCAGCTGGATATGACAATAAGGCTGATATTCCTATTACCAAGATTGGGCACCGGCCAGTGACCCTCCATTCTCCCTCTAACCTAGCAGTAGTAGAAAAACCCATTAAGACTTTCAAGAAAACTGTAAGAAAACTATAGCTGAGTTTTCACCGTTATCACATGCGACCAGACTGTATATGAATTTGTACATTCTGTGAGAGCAAAGAATCCCGCGCCATATTCTGACGCTGTCCTGAGGATGGTTGATCTCAATATTTCATTGAACTTTAAGAGTGCGATCGGTTATATAACGACATCCTCTGGTTTAGAAGAGCTGATTTATGAGGCTTGAACTCCATATTCTGACGTTGTCCTCAGGATGGTTGATCTTGGTGCGATTGGTGATATAACGATATCCTCTAGTTTAGAAGAGCTGATTTATGAGGCTTGAACTCCACTAGAAGAAACTGCAAAGAAAGTGATGAGTGTAAAGCCGTATTGTAAACTTCACATACAAAGGTGTAGATCTTACAAAGGAGATTGACTTTGAACGTTCAGAAAACTTTTTTTTACTTGAAACATTTAGTGATTTGGATGAGGCTCTTGACACTGATGCTCAGTTGCCCATTTTACAGGTTGCTGATGAGCTGCCTCCCTTGTTACCTAGTCATGAGTTTACAAATCACACAAACGAGATTTTTCCACAAGGTGGAACTCCACTTTCAGCATGATCCAGAGCATTCTTCAGCACAAAGGTCCTTTGTCAAGTGTTCTGTGCAAAATAGGGAAACCAGAGCTTGTGCCAGACGACTACGAAGTGGAACTTATAAGCGTGAGAAGGGGGACTACCAACCAATATTGGGAAGGAAAGAATGTATGTCTCAAGGAAGAAAAACCTCACATCATAGGCAAAGCTATGAAGGAAGAACTTCAATTCATTCCCGAGGCAAGACAAACAAGGCAGATAAAAGCAAAAACGAAGTTTATTGACAAAAAGACAAGAGGCACAACCCTTATTGTGGCGATAAGGTTGTTACATCTGAAATGGCTCTACAGCGAAATTTGGCAGCCCTCAAAAGAAAAAGAAGGGTTGCTGGCACAAAGTAAGTATGTTAGATAGCGGCTTTTCTTTATTTGGAAAATTTAAATTTAAACTCACGTGAATTCTGGTCGGAGAACCTGCTGGAGCATAAGTTACGGGTTTTTGATTGATATTGGTATTTGAATTTATTTTATTTTTTCTCCTTGCTTTTTTATGCACTTTTTCTCCATTTTAATTTGCTTTAAGCACCTCTTTAAGATATCAAATACCCTTTCAGCCCTCCTGCAACTTGTAATTTTAATGCAGTGCCTCTCTTAATCCCATGGATGGTCGAATTTTACAGTCAATGTAACAATCAGGTCAGTTCCACAAAAATTGCTAGAAATTTTACGTGGTGCAACAATAAGTAGTTATAAGTAGTAAGCAGTTATTCAATATTTTTGGGAAGGGATCTACGAATGAAAACCCCTTTTGTGCCAGTTTATCCTAACTGTCAGGAATAAATGGGATAAAATAAAAAAGGATGATTGTTGAGTATAAGCATTAATGAAGCTAGACTCGTCAGTCGTGACTTACGGCTGTCCACGCCAGAACTTTCAAGAGCTCCATCCAAATGTCATAAATACTATTTTTGTAGAAAAAACAGTCTATCACGCTGGAATACTTTGATGGAAGGAGTGTCTGTTATTAGATATTACCGACAACAGTTTTATGGCATAAGTGATTCACCTAATAATAGCTGGTGCAATATAGCCAGGGCTTACCAATTGAGACTGGTTTACATACCCTTTAAAGAAGAATAAAGTCCAGCACTAACCACTTGTCTAAGAACCAGTGACTCTTTTGTTTGTTTGTGTGTTTTTTCGTAAGAGAAGAAACAACCCTTTGAAAGAGAAAAAAACTTCACCTAAAACCTACATCAGAACCTACACATTACTTAGCTATTGTACAAAGCCGCTAGTCAAGCGATCTGGTGTATCCTACAATTAACAGACGATTTCCAAAGCGAAAATTGAAGTACATTTAAATGCAATTAAACAACACACTACTTGCCTCGGTAATTTGGTCTAATTTACTCGTTTCTGGATGGGGTAGCTCCATGGCATTTAAACCTACATTCCACGGCCATGGTAGCTCCACGGCGGGTGATGAATCTCAAAGCTCATCAAACCTTTCATCTTCATCGTCTTCAACGATGTCTCGAGTGATGTCAGCACTTGGATCCTTTCTTTATACCTAAAATTAACATATTAATTTTAAAAAATTTGGAAATCAGTCAAATTTTCTCAGGCTCTTAACTTTTGATGAGTAAGACTAAACTTGATGAATTTTATATATTTGAAATCACCATAATAATCTGATTTCTTGTGTATTTACTGATATTAAACTTCCGTTTTTTAGGGTTTCGGCTGCTATTGAGCGGAGTTGCTCCTTACTTACAGTACGTTACCACGAATTGTTTGATTAAATTTAATATCCATTCTGTATGACTTTCCAAATAACAGTCTACAATATATTACCTTTACTGTTTTAAAAGTTAGCACATGCATAGCTATGCGAAAAAAGAACCTTCAGTTCTTAAAATAATCAATTAAAAAAAACTTTCCGAAAAAGAAGTTTTTCAAAGAAAGTAAAGAGCCATATTAAACTTAAGACCAGCAGAAATAAATTCCTATAATAATTCAAACTCAAAATAACCAGAAATTACTATTAAAGAATAAACGAAACCCAAAACGAACAGAAATTAAATAAACAATCATAGCAAAAAACATACAACAGGTACTAATATAAACAGATAAATAAATCGCAAAACGAGTAAAGCTTAAGTAGAATATACAAGTCAAGCTTAAAATGAACAAAAATATTTTGCTATTGAGGCATAAATGAAACCCAAAAACAAACATAAATTAAATAAACAATTGTAGAAAACAAACAAACAATAATTACTAACATAAATGAGTCAGACTTTTAAAGTGAAAGAAGGAGGCAAAATCCGAACTCTTTTTTGTAGTGATTTTTGTTCATTTCAAGCTGGATTTGCATATTCAATTTAAATTTCAGTCGTTTTAAGATTTATTTACTGTAACCATTGTATGTTTGTTTGTTTGCTATGATTGTTTATTTAATTTCTGTTCGTTTTGGGTTCCATTTATGCCTCAATAGCAAAGTGTTTTTGTCCGTTTTAAGCTTGATTTGCATATTCAACTTAAGCTTTACTCGTTTTGAGATTTATTTATTCATTTATATTAGTACCTGTTGTATGTTTTTTTTGCTATGATTGTTTATTTAATTTCTGTTCGTTTTGGGTTTCATTTATTCTTTAATAGTAATTTCTGGTCGTTTGAGTTTGAGTTATTGTAAAATTCGATTTCTTCTGAACCTAAGTTTAATATGGCTTTTATTTTTCTTTAGAAAACTTCTTTTTCGGAAAGTTTTTTTTTTAAATAAATTTCACAAATCGTCAATATTCAATATTTTTAACATCTGATAATGACAGTAATGATGGAACACTTCTAAAGGTTGGTACCCAAAATAATTTTATCCATTTTTTAACAAATTGTTTCTGGAATTTATTCTTGATTAGTGGTTTTGCTTTAATTCCTAAAATTACTATGCTTGGAATATATGCTCCAAAAGTCGCAATTATAGCACCTTCTAAACCCATTTTCCAAAAATATACTAACAATAATCCTAAAGGAATTTTTGTTATTTCAAATGCAAGAAATCCGTAACTAACTACCTGTGGCTGTGAACCACGATTAATTGCATTTAAAGAGTCATTTACAAACATGATGGGAATCAAAATTCCTGCAAAAATTAGCACTGATAATTCAGCACCTGACTGATTTCCTACAAATAATGCAAAAATTATGTAAATTCCCAGTCCTAGAATTGAAAACATACTACTTGAAAATAGAACTGTTTTTCCCGAATCTTCGCCTCTTGCAATTTCTCTCGTTGCCCAGTAACCTACTATTGGATGAATTGCTAATGCATAAATGAAAATCCCACTTATTACGCCCCAAGTTCCAAATTCTTCTTGAGTTAACTGTCTTGTTACAATTAATGTAAAGGCAAGTCCAGTAATAATACTGGATAGTCTTATTGATAATGAAATTAATCCTGAATAGGTAACTCTAATTCCTGCCAATTACATCTCATCTCTATATGACGCAAAATTATTTTTTTCAAGTATTTTTAATAATTCAATGTATGTATTTGCTGATTCTTTTTTAATTTTAATTAAAAGATAGAAAAACAATTAAAATTTGACCACCCCTCAAAATTTCCAAGAATCGACGCCACTGGGCACTCCATTCCAGAAGTTTTCTCATTTTTCCCGAAGAAAATTTGTTACGTTCAATTTGCCACCCATATCTCATTTCTTTACCAATAAGGCTAAAATAGAAGCAAAAGTGTCCACATACATTCGAAACTTATAAAAATGGAACTGATTTCAAACAGCTCCAGGTATGTTCTTCACAGCTTCGTCGACGCACCCAACGATACATTTAAATCAAAGTCAAATAAAAAGTTTTAAACTGACTTTAGACTGTAGTGAAAGGTCATTGCCAAACTCACGAAAGTGGGGCCTTATTTTAAGCAGCTACATAATTGTACTTTTGGGAACATCTTACGTATGTCTTTAAACCAAGCTCACATACACAAAAGCTTAAACTGAAATTTCAAAAGTGACGGGCGGGGGAGAACGCTTGTTTCTGCGGCGAACTGGCAGCGCAAAAGAAAAGGCCCGCAGGAAGGCGGGCCGGAGGTGGGGGAGGGAAAAACGTTTCGGGATCAGGCTGCCAGAATGCGGTCCAGCAGGTTGCCCAGCGGTGCGGGCAGGCGGGCGTCTTCGTCGCCCATGCCGGTTTCCGCAAGGGCGCGGCCCGCGTCGCTGGCCAGTACCTGGCGGGTCTCGGTCAGCGACAGCTGGTGGAAGGCGGAGTCCTGGGCGTCATCACCGGCAGGCATCAGCATGCCGCTTTCCGCCCAGACCAGCTCTTCTTCCTCGAATTCGAAATGGATGCGGCCCAGGCGCTCAGGCGCTGCAGCAGCGATGCCCTTGTAGCCGGCCAGGGCGATCAGCTTGGTGACCACAACCGGCAGCCCGAACAGGCGCTCGGCGGTGTCCATCTACAGCGCCACTTTCTGGTTGGAGGGCAGCATCAGGTCGGTGTCATTGCCCATAGCGCCGGCAGGCACATGCATCAGGGTGGTCAGCCGCGGCACCGCGTGGCGGACCGATTTCACTTCCTGGGGGCCGCCGTCGAAGGTGAACACCATGTCGCCGGGCTTGACGTCGCGGGCCTGTTTAAAGCCCTCTTCAGTCTCGACCAGGGTATCAGGCAGGAAGCCGCCGCTGCGGATGCGGGCGCGTTTCGGCGCCGGCTTGGCAGTTTCCGGCAGCAGATCGGTCCGCAGCAGCACATCAACCGGCAGGAAGTCGGCAAAGTGTGTGGTGTGATCCAGCTGCATCGTATCGTCCCTTCTGAGCGTCTATGGCCCGGCGTTTTGCCGTTGATGCCATGTGGCCCCCGAATTGGGACCAAATTGGGGCGAGCGTGCGGCTCCTTCCGGGATGGCGCAGTTTTCTGGGGACAAAACCGCGAATTTGCGCGGTATTGTTAACCTTTTGACGGTGCAGCATGAGGATTTGTTAAGATTTAACCGCCGGATTGCGCTCGGAAAGGTTGTGCCGTGACTCGCGATTCCCGTTCGTTAACAGGGTGTTAACGCTCGATTGCGCTGTTAACCTTTGCAGCGCCCGGGCTGTGGATAAATGTGTGAATACATTGCGGCCAAAGCAAAACGGGCGCCCTTGAGGCGCCCGTGCGGTTCTGGTCCGGCGATGTCTGGCGGGCGATTACTGGCCGCAGCTGCCGATCAGCGCCTCATACTGCCGTGTATAGGCTTGTAAGAGTTTGGAAAGGCTGCGCCATGGGAAAAGAATCACAATTGGCCCAACAGTTGTGAATCTAGAAAATGGCACTTCTTCATGACTACCCGAAGGGTATCCTCCCCATGGGATTTCTCTCCTCCGAAGCAGTCGAAACGCTCCTAATAGTTTATAGGACTAATATTAGATTTCATCCCAAGCTTTTCCGAGCCAACAAAAATTCAATACCTTCTGATTTTTCCAAAACCCGTTATAATCGGTTAAATTCTACCTTTTGATCATCTCTGAATGTCCCCAATGAGTCCAAGACCTTCTCCTCCCTCCTAAACTTTTTTGTCCTCCCGAAATTTTATAATTCTTTCATAATATTACTCGCCACCATCGCAGACTGAATTTGTAAATCAACTACCTTTTTTGTAAATCTTTTCTGTTTTCCAATTTTTTTCCCATTTTTCTGCACAAAATATATCATCATCAACCTCTAATTGGACTCTAGTGTCGTTTTTCTTAGACTGCACTTTTTTTGGCAGTTTCATTTATAGTTCTTTTCTGTTTCTTAGTTTTCTTTTCTTTTGCGTGGGATTAGA
>JAAAKM020073195.1:105534917-105557900 GCA_010016025.2 Alatinidae sp. Z8VKAUB7J3
AGTAAAAAATAATTAGCCTATAAATAAGAACTATATTATTAAATTGTAGTTTCGTTTCGTATCTTTTTTCTCTATTAGGTCACTTTATTTTTGCAGAAGAAGATAAAAAATTCGCCATCAGATGGGAATTGAACCTTAACAATAGGTTTTTCATATAGGACTAAAATTTAACGGACTTTACGAGAAAAAGCCGGTACAATAAATTCATTTTCAGGCTTCTCTGGCATACTGAGTGCCTCATCTTGAGTGCCTAAGACTTACTTATTGGCGCCTCGTATTTGTAATGTGTCCTGAAATTTATTATTTTCCCAAATATTTCCCGACAAATTAATTTAAAGCGTATCATTTTCTTTACAAGTTGGCTTAGCCACTTCGGCATCCCTGACTCTCCTGCCGAATGGGAAGTTTTTTCCCTCTTTTATAGAAATCTCCTGTATATTGTCCTTTAGACGGGTTAACTTCGCCATTTCTGTCTCTTCAAATCTCCTACGAAATGGAACTTCTTCCCTTGCCGTTATAGAAGTGGCTTTTACGGTGAATAGATCCTCTGTGTGTCTGAAGTTTCCTCCTACTAGAACACATATAGCTAGAGAAGAAACTAAGCCTGCTTTACTGTTTTTAAAAAATGACATCATACGAAACAGTAATTTCTTCTGAAAAACGAATTTATCATCATTCATTCTGAAAAGAAATGGCAAAAAAATTATATGATTTACTCATTTTGACTGGTTTCCTACCATATCTTAATATATAGTGTTTTTCCCTAAGTGTTTTGAAAGGTCTACTTCGCATCAAAGATCCCATGGGAAGAATGGATTCCATGAACTGTCTAGGTGTTTCCTTCACCTTTGTGCACTATCCCACCCTGGGACCATCTTTGTCCATCCATAGGAACATATACCAACTTAATGTGCTTTGTATATTTTTGTTGTGAATCTTTCTTTTTAATAAATGTCCTTGAAATACGTTTAGCTCACAATTTCATGCACTTTCTTGTATATTTTAATACATGTCAGGTTTTGGATATGGTCACTTTAGGTAGCTGAAGATTAACAGTTAATGTTCCAATAATTCTTATCATATACCTAGAGCCCATGGTTTAATATAAACCTATCACCAACGATAAATCCATCTTCAGATAAATGCAAACTCAGCATGGGAACGCGCAACGGCACACGCAGGGAAATTTCAAAGCAATACGCGCTGCGGTGACAGCAAATTTGATGAATTGCATATATCAATCATTAAAAGATTTTCACAGCTTATGTATCAACACTGCAATCGATTCTATGACGGATTTTGCCCTTAACTTGACGTCACATGTTCACAACTGACTAACTGGTTGTCAAACAGTTTGTTTCGTTTTTTCTTGCATTGCGTATATTTAAACTATTATATAATTAACTATAGTAAGAGTTAATTGATATTATTAAATTAATAAATGAGACCTTAAACATCTCTCTATAATGTTATAAAACCCCACTAATTAATAGTTAATTATAAAAATATACAATACTTTCTGCTGTCCCAATTATTTGAACGATATCTTACATATTGATTTAAGATATAAATCATATTTTACGTATTAATGTGTCTTTTGCTATCAAAATTCTGGTTCTTGGAGTTTCGTATACCATTGAGCTGAGTCGAGTTCGTTACAATGAATTGTCTGAAAAGTCTATCGCGAGAGCCTGAAAATAATCAATAGTGGTGTCTAATCGAAATGAAAATGGAATCATAGGATAAGATGCGTCTGTTATATCATCTTGCATAAAAATTACATTTTATTTTAATATTATTTTATAAGTAATTACATCTCTGCATGTCGTTCCAACTCTACAAAAAAAACAAAAAAAAAAAACAAAAAAAAAAACAACTGTCTTCAGAGCAATTTAAATTCAAACTCACATACCTGTACGGTTTTGTTTTACCTATTTAGGAATGTAGTTAAAACTGACAAGACCTAAAATTAAATTCAGGCTCTTGAGCAAGGTCTCCACTTAATAAATCTGAAAGAGTAGCAAAAATTCAAAAGAGTGACAACTGGTAATCCTGCGCTTTTTAAAGTTAGTTAATCCATTTTTTGAATAGTTGAAAGATAATTCTATCTGTTTTGAAGCATATACAAAGAAAATTATTTTGTTCAGGTATCAAATCTGTAAAAAGAAAACGCAGAAAATATTTAAAATAAATGAAAAATGTTGAATGTCGCAAGAAATTTTTTTGTTTTATTTAAGTAAATGGGACATCCTGTTTATTCAGTCGTCCTGGCAGGATTTTCCATTGAAGAATTTTGTCTTTTCTTGAAAAATTGGAATATCAAACGAAGCACCATAGAGAGTGGTATATTAGCTTAACAAATTTTTTTTGACTATTTATATGAAATTGTTTATTTAGAAAAATTTAAGCTTCTATTCAATTTAAATGTGTAAAGATCATGTGAATTTTGTTGAGAATAAAACAAAAGAAAATAGAAAAGGTGCAGTGTAAAAAATACAAAACATATCATGATATGAAATAAAAGATTAGACATGGTTTTAGCTGTGATCTGCATTTCTTACAAAATAACAACAACAAAAGTTGTGCTTTGTCTAATGTGGTTTAGAACAAGGATTAAAATATGAAGAGATATTTGCTTTGTCTTATGGGAGGTAGTGCACGTATTACAACACCAACAATACGATCCTTTCCTAGTCTGTTAAGGTTAAAAAAAAGGGTTAGAATAATAACAATAAAAGTTTCCCTTTGTCTATCAAGGTTTAGAATAAGCATTAGAATAACAACAACAACAAACCTTTGCTGGACTATTGAGGTTATAAGCAGGGATTAGAACAGCGAATTTCTACTTAGAATTAAGGATTAGAACCACAAGAAAAATTTCGCTTAGTTTCTTGAATAAGGATTAGAGCAAAAGCCACAAAATTTTCACTTAGTTTGTTTTGGTTAGAACAAGGATTAAAACAGTGCAACAATAGTTTTGCTCTATTTGCCGAGGTTTACAACAATAACAGACACAATTTTGCTCAGTCTGGTGAAATTCATAACCCAAACAAGTTCGATTTACAAAAGGCCAGTTAAAAACAAACGTTTCCTTGTAATTTTTGTGTCAAAAATTCCATTTCATGATCCAGAACGATGATGGCCCTTTGTTTATAAAGACAGAACTAGAATTAATTATAATAAGTAAGCTAATAAGAAACAGATTTCATTCAGAACTTGAGCAACTTGGAATTTTTAAGAAAGAGAATTGATTAAATCGGACCTAAATAATTGCTAGGCAGATGGTCATGTCTTTATCAATTGCAACACAATGTTCATTGTCCCTACAATGGGATTTTTGACGAGCTTAAAATCATATTCACAAAAATCTCACACTACGTCACAAAGGAACAAAACGACTCAACTCTCTTTGTGAGAGTTGAGTTGTATTAACAAATTTTTAAAAAACTCTTGTGAGAGTTTTAAAACCCTGAGAGTTAAAAAACTCTCGTGAGAGTTTAAGTCTTGTGAGTCGTATTAAAAAACTCTTTGTGAGAGTTGATCATATTAACAAAAATCTCACACTATGTCACAAAGGGCTCTACAAAACGGCTCTACTGTCTTTGTAAATGATCCTTAGCTTTTCGGTCGTTTCAATTTTGCTCCGAAGTTCCCTGGGACGATGCGGATACCAGACTAAATAGGAATATTCCAATAGCGGCTTGACAAATGATGGAAAGAATCCTTGGGCAAGGATAGATCCTTGGGCAATAGAACTTATTCAGAGGTTTAATCAAGGAGAGTGACGCATTGTTCTCCTAATTCCAAATTAATTTTTGTTTTTAAGAAAGGTTAAAAATAATTATAATCCAAAAATATTTAACTAACAGTTATTGTACAATAGTTATTCTCGTCAAAACTCGAGGATAACACAATTATCGGTGGAATTGTGCTCTCTAGTAAAATTTTTAAGGGTCAAAATCAATTGTATTTTACTTCAACTATAAATTTCTTACCTTTACTGGGGTACATGGATACTCAGGAAAGGCATTAGCAACAGCCAACGCTCCAAGCACATTGGTTCGTTCTGTTAATCCGACGAAAAATTCTCTGCCTAAAACCGAAAAGAAAATTAAGCAATCAGTAATAATGCTTTATAGACCACTTCAAAAATTTTATTGGGAACAATAGTTACTTTTTAAACATTCAAATTCACCGCAACTAGTTTTTTTCATGATGACAACTCATTAGAAACCATAATTTTGCGCAACAATCATTCGGCTGGGGATTACCGGGGCGGCGATTGCGTCCCTTGTGACCAACGGTGTGTCCTTTGTGCTCGTGCTGGCTTATGCGCTGAAGGTGCTGCCGGAGCATGAGCTGCTGAAGAACTTCCAGCGGCCTGACTGGGAGATGCTGGGCCGGGTGTTCCGCATGGGCACACCGATTGGCCTCACGACGCTGAGCGAGAGCAGCCTGTTTGCGGCCTCGGCGATGATGATGGGGTGGCTGGGCACAGTGCCGCTGGCGGCGCATGGGATTGCGATCTCGCTGGCGGGGCTCACATTCATGGTGCACCTGGGGCTGTCCAATGCCGCCACCATCCGGGCGGGCAATGCCTTTGGCCGCGGCGACCGGGCGCATATGGCGCGCGGCGGCAAGGTCGTGGTGGCGCTGTCTCTGGCGATGTCGGTGGTGGGTGTCACCCTGTTCCTGACCATGCCCGAGATGCTGATTTCCCTGTTCCTGGACCGGGCCGAGCCGCAGCGCGAGGCGATCATGGCGGTGGGCACCGGGCTTCTGGCGGCGGCAGCGCTGTTTCAGATGATGGACGGGATGCAGGCGGTGGCGCTGGGGCTCCTGCGCGGAGTGCAGGACACAGCCGTACCGATGGTGATCGCCGCGCTCAGTTATTGGGCGGTGGGCATCCCCGCCTCCTACGTGATGGGCTTCATGCTCGGCTGGGGCGGCGTCGGCGTCTGGATGGGGCTGGTTGCGGGGCTCACCACCGCGGGCATCTTCCTGATGCTGCGTTTCTGGAGACGCTCGATCCACATCGCAGGGCAGCCGGCAAGGGCCTGATTCATGGCTCGAGACCGGGCCTGAGACCGGGCCTAAGATGGGGCGCTAGGCCTCCGGCGCGTCTGCCCGCCCCATGACGTGCAGCGGTGTGAAACTTCCTAAAATCAGCCGCTTGCGGTCAAACGGCAGCTCAGCCGGAATGTCAAAGCGCGCGTCCTCCTGCATCTTCCGCTCCGCCGCCTCCAGCACCGCGCGGCTGGGCCAGACCTGCCAGGTGAAGACGATCTTCTCCTCCGCCTGCGCGTCCACCGCGCGGCGGAAATCGGTGAGCTCCCCGTCGGGGACATAATCCTCCCAGGCTTCGACGATCTCCAGGCAGCCATGTTCGCGCAAAAGCCGCGCGCTCGCCTCGGCCCAGGCGCGGTAGGCCTCCCTGTTCTCTTCGGGCACAGCGATCACGAAACCGGCGATCATATACAAAAAGCGGTACAATCAGTACAATCACTCCTTTGGGAGATAATACTGGAGAAGCACCAAGAAGTAGTTCAATTAAAGCCGAAACAGAGCCTATTATAATATCCAGTTTGCCCGCTAGCACAGTATCTTCCTCAACTTTGCTTGTAACCGTGCCTTCAAATACGGAAAAAGTACTGACAAGTACTTCCAAAACTGGAAGTGAGAAAAGCAGTCCAGCTCCTTCGACAGCTACTTCATTATCGCTTGACAAGGATAGTGAAGAAGAGGCCCCTAGTAACTCCAAGAATGAGAAAAATAGTGAGGAAGAAGAGGAGGACAATTATTCTCCTTTAGAGGAAGTAGAATCTCCTAAAGATTCTAAAAGTGTTACAAATGGAGAGGACGCTGTAGAAGAAGAAGAGTATGAAGTGACTGAGTATTATGATGAATATGACGCAAGTATTAATTCTCAGGTTGTACCGGAAGAAGTCAATGACATTCCTGGAGGGCTTCTATCTTTAACGCCCCATTCAACTAGGATTGCCACATTCTCACCGGCTTCATTTCAAAACACACCGAAAATGGAAACAGATGGTTGGCGACCTATAACACGTCCGACAATGGCTCCTCTTCTAAATCGTCTTCCAGTTTCTGAAGTAGTGCCTGTTGATACTCGTCCATCTACTTCTGAACCCGAATCGACGAGACGTTTGACTGGCTTGGACAGACTGCGGCAGAAACTAAGCAGCAGAGCAGCTGCAGCAGCTACTGAGAGCACACTGGGGAGGAGGGTTAGCAATTTAAATTCAGATGAACTGACCTCTAAAATAGATAGCTATTTTAAAAGGTATGAAGTAAACACTAAATGGCAAATTGGAAAACAATAATCGAATTTCCGGTTTTGTGTAGTTTTTTTTTTTTTGCATCAGCAGAATTTGGGTTTTCCCTTTGTCTAACTTGAAAAAAGGTAATTGCTTCAAAGACACATTTAATGGTTAGCCTGGCAGCCTTTACGTAAAGCTACTGTTTGAATGCGCTATTTTCTTTGTCAAGCCAATCTCTTCTATTATTAGTCCGAGAGCAATCTGCTCCACGAGCAGGTACTCCCTATGACTTGGAAGACAGCCTATGTTTCCATTTAGATTCAGTAAGTTACCATTACTGAATCTTCTTCAAATTGTGAATCTTCCCCGCTTGACTGTTTTTTTTTCAAGTTCTATTTATTTTCCAATTTTTTGGTTACTTAAGAATTGCGCTAGAACTTTTAATTTTAGTTAGAATGAACCCTCTTGCAACATTCTAGGACCACTGGGTCGATACAATCACCCCTGGGGAAAACAAACAAACAAAAAACAAACTAACAAATAAACACGTATCCGTGATCTGTCTTCTGGGAAAAAATACAAAATTCCACATTTTTGTAGATAGGAGCTTGAAACTTCTACAGTAGGATTCTCTGATATGCTGAATCTGATGATGCGATTTTCGTTATGATTATATGACTTTTAGGGGGCGTTTCCCCCTATTTTCTAAAATAATGCAAATTTTCTCAGGCTCGCAACTTGTGATGGGTAAGACTAAACTTGATGAAACTTATATATTTAAAATCAGCATTAAAATGAAATTCTTTTGATGTAACTATTGGTATCAAAATTCCATTTTTTAGAGTTTCGGTAACTATTGAGCCAGGTCGCTCCTTACTACAGTTCGTTACCACGCACTGTTTGATAAAACATACATTTCATATATTTTGCTTTAAAATTGCTTAAAATATATATTGCTTTCAGTAAAGTGCGAATGAAACTCCCACTATAATCGAAGTGCAAGAGAGACGACTTCTCAGTTCATATATCTAGTAATTTCTGTTCGTTTTGAGTTTGAACATCAGTTTTATTTCTGGAATCTAATAAGTTCAATGTTGGTTTCGTGTTTTATCAAGTCTAATATCCGAAATATCCATTTCTTTTAACAATAACATCTGTTTTTTCGTTACATTATAACTAGAGTACAAGGGGGACTACTTCCCAGTTCATATATCTTGTAATTCTGTTCCTTTTTAGTTTGAGTTGAATATCAGTATGATTTTTGGTACATTTTAAGTTCATTATTGGTTTCATTTTTTATTAAGTTTAATATCTGGTTCTTTTAACTTTTAATTAAGTGTTCATTATAATGTCTGATCATTCTTTACTCTGCTCCAGACATAGCTTTGCTCTAAACTTTTGTAATTTTTATTTTATTTTATTCAATTACTTGAGAAGAGCCAAAGCCAAAGAACCTTGTGAAGAGCCAAAGAACACATACATTGCGTCTTTTAATAGACAGAAGATCATAAAGAGAATAAAAGAAGAGAAAAATAATTTTTTTCAATAAAAGTAAAGCGCAATATCGAAACTTAAAAGGAATGATTTCCCCAGGTTAAAAGATATTGTTAAACCTTATACTGCACCTTGAGTGGGTGGGCTTCAGACTCATTTTGATAGGGGTTTAGCACTGTTTATCGCCTTATTCGCCACACACCCAAACTGTAGCATGTATGGCCTTTCTTTTTCCACAAAATGCAGAGTATACCTTTCATGCACCTATCATCCTTCGTGGAGGTGTGGTTAGAAGCACCACAACGACCACAAATAGGCGTTGACACACAGTCGGCCGCTATATGACTAATTCCATGATAGGAAAAACACCTTTTTGGGAGAAATTTGAACTTCCGCTGGCAGCTTCTCATAGCCAACCCGAACTGATACCGCAAAAAAACTTTAAGATCCTTCCTGGTCCAAAAATACAGCTTAAACACTTTGGATTGCTCAAAGTTACCGATTTTTATTGTCCTTGATGCACTTGGAACAAAGGATTCTGTATCAGTATGAGTCATGTTAGGTGGAACCTGCTTCAGGATGGCAACAAACAGTTTCTCTTTGAGCATAGCAGCAACCTCAGGCTTACTAGCTTTCATTTTCTCAACAATTTTCTCAGCAGATGATTTAGATTTGACGTACAATTTCCAGTCCTGTTTCAACTTTCTTAGCTCACTTATTTCCGCTGAGTCGGGACAAACGCTGTCCAAAAGCTGCTTACAAGCATTGGGGTCATCAAGAGATTTTAGCATTTTGAGAACAACGGCATAAGATGGCCAAGGGTCGACAGCTACTAGATTAGCAAGTTCTGGGACTCTACTCATCGAGGGACATCATAGGCCTCGCGCTTTAGCTGTAGACACAAAATTCTTGAATTCTAGGCATAAATCGTTTACCTTTCGGATTAGCGTAGCTCTTCTCACCAACAATTGTAGAGACTTCATCTGGTTCATATATAACGAACTTTGGTAGGGTCACTGAATTCTTATCACAATAGTCAAGAACTTTCAAAATGTCTGTAAAAGTGTCATCAACTCTCTGCCTCTTGGTTTGCCGAGTAGTATACGTTGCCATAGGCTAAATACTTTTTTTGCTTCGTTTACCATATGTTCTACGAAAAATCGCAGCCAGTTTTAATGATATCGTTGTTAGTATTTCCTTTTTATTTCACCTTTATGGAAAAATTCAGCCCAGCATTCTATACTAGTCAGCCCCTGTTCACCTGATTCCGGTGGTTTAAGGGATACTCCCGGCTGGTATAACGGCACTTTCGGCACCCTCTTCTGCTTGTCAATTATCTTGTCAAGTTTGATCTTCCCGGCTGTTGGACAAAAAATTCGTGTTGTTCAAATGATGTATATTTTCAACTGTTGGAACTTAAGTCATGTCACGTTGTTTGTATTCGGCTTAAGCAAATGGACCTTAAAGTAGAAGTAGCGCCTTTGCGTAACTACACTTCGCAACTCGGTTACTCAGTATTTTGCTAACTGTTGACCCAATCTATACGTCTTTTGGTGCTGGATGTGGTTTTGCCAGCTTCTGCTTCAGACTTCTTCTAATCAAAGCACCGCCGGGCCCTGGCCCAGCTACACGACAAACTTGTATGTATTGATTCTCATTGTCACTTGTCTTCTTCTTGATGTCATGGCGTCACCATAGGCTCGATACAACCACCCAAGGGGAATACAAATTCTTCCTTTAAATTGTGAAATTTTTAGATTGTTTATGTTGCCAGTAATGCCAATATGTCCGTTTTAAGAAAAAAACAACAACAATATAGCCGATTTTGAGGCTGGGCCCCAGGACAGCAATGCCGTAAACTTGTATAAATTGATTCTCATTGTCGCTTGTCCTCCAAGACAATGTTAGCTCCTTCTTGATGTCATGGCGTCACAATAGGTTTGATACAACTACCCTGAGAAAAAAACAAAGTCTCCCTTAAAGCTGTAACCTTTACTAAAAAACTCATTACGCTTGGTATTTTAACCTTGGCTATGTTTCTTGTCTAATTTTGCATGCATCTTAGAAACTAAAAACTTTATATCCACTAGGGGGGCAAATGAGACGTATGTATGCTTTTGAAATATGTGTGAAGTGTCACTTTTAGAGTTCTTGCCGTAGCTTGGTTGAGTTTACTAGTGACAATATTAGATTTCTTTTTTATTTTATCAATTTTTTCATGAAAAAAAAGGATTCAAACTTAAGAAAGTTTTTGAATCCTTTATAGACTTTATCAGACGACCGTTTACTGTCCTTCTTACACACGTCCCCGAATCCTTTAAGATTTTTAAAACTATATTGGTTCCACGAAGTTAAAGTTTTAAACCTTTGACTTCCCTGGAACTCCGAGCTTTATCTTGGACATAAACTAAGTCGCTTTCTCATGAAACTAGTAAATTTACAGCCTTTTTATTATACTGTACTCTTTAAGACTATCCCTGTTTTCCTATTGTTCATCATAGATCCTGCAAACCGTAAACTAATTTCCAACTAAATTAACCATATAATCCAAGCATGGGTGCTGAAGTACAACGACCACTTGCGACCGTCGTTATTGGCGGATTGGTTACTTCCACAGCCTTGACCTTATTGGTTATCCCATCCTTGTACGGAATCATAGGTCGATCTCATCGAATGACGGAATCACCACACGACATGGCAACCGTGAGTACAGAGCAATGAGTATTGAGTACGACCGGAAATCTTCGTGTGGGTACAGCGGCAGACAAAATGGCTCAAGTTCCCCCACCTTAATCCTCCTCTTACAAAGTGGAAGACCGGAAGATGCTCTTTATAGCAAGAGGAGGAACTCAGTACTGACTCGCTCAAAATTCAAAAGAGATACATAAAGGAAGGAACGCAATATGTCTGCAACGAAAATTTTTCTCACGCTTCTTCTCATGAGTGGACTAAATACCACCTTCGTAGAAGCTCAGGTGGACTCGACCATCCTCGCAACAAAGACCTTCACCCTTCAGGAGATTCTTTCCATCGCATTAGAGCACAATCCGTTGATCTCTGAAGGACAAGGTCTTGTCGAGCGAAAAGAAGGAACAGCACAGACGGCCTCAGCTTATCCCGATCCTACGATAAGCGTCCAAAGTGGCCGGGGATCCATACGGGATCCTTCCATGAACACATCGATTACTGAACGATACGTCACCCTCAGTCAACCTTTGGAATGGCCAGGTACACGCAGCGCTCAGCAACAGGCTGCTCAGGCGAGTGTACAGAGTGCTCAAGCCGGGCTAGCTGAAACCAAGCTGAACGTAACGGCACAAATCAAAAAAGGATTCTTTGATTTGCTATTCTCAGAACGAGAACTTGAACTTGCAAGAGAAAACGACAAAACAGTCAAAAAATTAAATCAAGCGGTGCAGGCCCGAGTGAAAGCTGGAGAAGCCCCACCGTTCGAAGCCATTAAAATTAAGGTCGAAAGCTTAAAGATTCAAAAAGAATTGACTCGAAGCAAAGGGGCTGTTCAGTCTGCAAAAGCCGCACTCAATAGCTTAACAGCCGGAGAGTTGAGTGATGACTTTTCCATCCGAGGAACATTTCAAACTTTATCAAATGCCCTGGACATTACCGTTCTGTCACGACAAGCACTGTCTACACATCCAAGAATGCTGAAAGGGCAAAAACGAGTGGAAGAGGCGAAAGAACGACATCGACGTGAACTTCACGCAAGAGTTCCCAACGTGACCCTCAGCGGAAGTTATCAACCGAGTGCTCTGCGGCAGACGGCCCGATGCCCCACACCCGCGAGCAATTCCTTCTTGCGCGTCAGGTCGTCGTCCCGGCAATGGTGGTTTGCCTCAACAAGGTCGACCAGGTGGACGACGAGGAGCTTCTGGAGCTGGTGGAGATGGAGGTCCGCGAGCTTCTGTCCTCCTATGAATTCCCGGGCGACGACATTCCGATCATCGCGGGTTCGGCGCTGGCGGCCATGGAGGGCAAGACGCCCGAGATCGGCGAGGAGAAGATCCGCGAGCTGATGGCGGCGGTCGACGAATACATCCCGACGCCGGCGCGCGCGGTGGATCAGCCCTTCCTGATGCCGGTCGAGGACGTGTTCTCGATCTCGGGCCGCGGCACGGTGGTGACGGGTCGCGTGGAGCGCGGCGTGGTCAAGGTCGGCGAGGAGATCGAGATCGTCGGCATCCGCGACAGCCGCAAGACCACCTGCACGGGCGTGGAGATGTTCCGCAAGCTGCTGGATCAGGGTCAGGCGGGCGACAATATCGGCGCGCTGCTGCGCGGCATCGCGCGCGACGACGTGGAGCGCGGTCAGGTCCTGTGCAAGCCGGGTTCGGTGAAGCCGCACACCAAGTTCGAGGGCGAGGCGTATATCCTCACCAAGGAAGAGGGCGGGCGCCACACGCCGTTCTTCACGAATTACCGTCCGCAATTCTACTTCCGGACCACCGACGTGACCGGCAATGTGGAGCTGCCCGAGGGCGTCGAGATGGTGATGCCGGGCGACAATGTGAAGATGAACGTCACGCTGATCGCGCCGATCGCCATGGAGGAGAAGCTCCGCTTCGCCATCCGCGAGGGCGGGCGCACCGTCGGCGCGGGCGTGGTCTCCAAGATCATCGAGTAAGTCAGGCGATCCGCGGCGCGCGGCGGGCCGATCCGTCGCGCGCCTTTCTTTTCGGGGGTCCGGGAGCCGAACGCCTTCAGCATGAAGACGCGGCGACGCCGGACGAAGACAGCCTGAGGGCGAACCGATGCAAGGTCAGAATATCCGTATTCGGCTCAAGGCATTCGATCACCGCGCGCTCGATAATTCGACGCTCGAGATCGTGAATACGGCGAAGCGCACCGGCGCGCAGGTCCGGGGGCCGATCCCGTTGCCGACGCGGATCGAGAAATTCACCGTCAACCGCTCGCCGCATATCGACAAGAAGAGCCGCGAGCAGTTCGAAATCCGCACGGGGCTCTGTCCAAGCTGTGGTCGCCTGAACACATAATTTGATCAATAATACTGCTTGATTTTTAAAAAGAGAATATTTTGAAGGTGTCTTGGGAATGATGAGATGTCAGAGGATTCCAGAAGGCCAGTCATAGTGTGGCATGGTGGCGTGAATTGTCATGGTGTATTTCGCTTAGGATGGTTTGTAAAAACACAAACCGATGGATTTAAAGGATGATTTTTTACAAGAAAATACCTTGAAAATGCCTTAGAAATGATTAAGGGTGCCAGATGGTGCCTTGTGCCATTCATAGTGTGGCACAGCGGTGTGAACTGACTTAATGTATCACATTGAGGGTGGCTTGCGAGAATAAAATCCAATGGATTTAAAACATATTTTTATCAAGGGAATAACTGAAAAAATGTGCTAGGAATGATGAGGGGTCCACTGGGTGTCGTGTGCCATCTATAAATTGCCACGGTGGCGTAAACTGTCATGGGGGATATCACGTTGGGCACGGATTGCTATAACACAAATCAATGGATTCAAAAGCACATTTTTATCATGAAAATATCTGTAAAATGCCTTTGGAATAATGAAGGGTGCCAGAGAGTGCCGTTTGCCATCCATGGTATGTCACGGTGACGGGAATTGTTTGTATTAACATGTTCTGCAGCTTAAAAATAAGGTGAAAGGTGAGAGGAACCGAAACAATGCATTTTCGTCAAGGCCTCTCAGAAATATCTCTTAAAATGGCTTAAATTTACCTTTAGTAACAACCCTTTTGAAATTGCTTGCTGTGGTGGGCCAGCTTAATGCTGTCACAGTGGCGATAACATGTATAATCTTGGCTCAAAGAAACAGGATAGTTTCATCAAAACTCTCAGAAATAACCGACTGCAAAAATGCGTCTCTTTTTTTGCAGGTGCGTCTAATAGAGCAATAGAAACAATGTATTTTCTAGGGCCTCTATTGGGATTGACTCCGGTTGAATTGGTTGCTAGGGGCCCTCGTTGGAGTTGACTGCTAGGGCCCCCGTTGGAATTGACTGCAATTCCCCCCTGTTGGATTTGGTTGCTCGTCCCCCCGGTTTAATTGGTTGCTAGGGATCCCAGCGTTTTGAAGGTTCTCCACTAGCGCGCCCTGAAGGTTTTTTCCTGGCCCTCTCGGGTATGTAATTAACACATGTACTGTTTAGAGACCCCCCCCTATTACGTAAAATGAAACTGTGTCTTTTCTGCTAGTGAAATTTTTTAAGAGAATTTGAGCATTGTATGAGGGAGCAAAGAGTGAAAGTTTGAATAGGTTGGGCGGGAGGAAAAGTATGGAGAGCTGTGTTGACGTCAGGTTGATCGGTACTGCAATAAACGTTTTAGTAGCAAAAGTAACAGAAATTTGTCAGTGTCTTCGACAGTGTATTATGAGGTAATGATTTTGAAAAAAAGTTAACGTACATAAAACTATGTAGATGCGTTGTAGGGTTAACCTTGATGAGTCTTTCCATGCTTAAATTGTCCATTACAAAGTAAAAATTGTGCATTTCAAGAAAAAAACGATTCTCAGAAAAACTTTCAAAAGGTTATAATTATTGAGCAGTTAAAAAGAATACTGGGTGGAAGGCAATGGTGATTTAGATGATTTGGCTATGGCCCCTTCGTAATGTTCAAAAATCACGGACAATCGTTCTTTTTTTGTAAAAATCTTCGTTTCAATAAGAGACTGGACAATTCATTGCTATAGCTTGTACTTTTTCCTCATCCCCTTAGTTATTTCCGCATGTTTGAAACTGTAAGTCGATTGCTGAAATTCATCCTACGACATGTCATTGTGTGTTTGTTGTTTGAAAGTTCAATTTTGAACAAACAGCCTATAATTATGGCCCCTTGTTATGAATTAAATCTTCTATTTTAAGTTAAACAAGGAAAAAGTTTGAGGAGTAATACAAAAGTTGGGAAGTGTCGAAGAATTTTGGAATACATTATAGAACTTATCAACATCTAGGTGCCCTTAAGTCTACACTACTGATGTTTAAGGTAGAATCGAAGATAAATTTTATTTTCTCTTTGATGTGTTAGATGTTAAAGAGTGTCCTTTACTGAAGCCTTTATCCTCTATATCTTAATCAGAAAAAAGTGAACCATAGTAGGTAGTTTCTAAAACTTATAAAACCGTATTTCCGAAGAAAGCTTGTACTAAAAAGTGTTTGTAATTAAACATTGAATCACCTATTATAATTTTTTATTCAGACTTAAATCAACACTGATTTGTAATTAAAGAAAAAACTATTCAAAATACGACGGTCCATAGTAGCTAAAATCTCAAAAGAGCGGAAACAAAAAAATTGTTTACGGAGTTTGGTTTCCTAATTTATTCAAGTAAAAAAAAAACATTCTTTTCATCCAAACTAAATTGATAATTGGGTGGAGTTCCAAACACAATCAAAGCACGGACCGGTATCGTGGTTAGCTTCGGTACCTGGCAGGGTAACACCCTGACCGACGGTAGCGGTGATATCGAAGGTATCATCGTTGTGGTTGACGGCGAGTCTGTCAACAAGACCCCGTTGCCCACCCGCCACGGCGAGTGTGATGACACCGATTCCCTTCAGACTGGCCCCCAAGGCTCGGATGATGGCGATTTCCCGCGTGGTGATCCTGGCACCTTGTGCTGGACCCAATTGGAAGTGAACTTGACGGAAGACGGTCTGTTGACGGTGACCTACAAGGGTCGCGTTCTGTTGGAAAACTTCCAATCGAACTTCTTCCCGAGCCCGGGCCGGTTGGTGCTCGCTGGACGAACCGGTGGTGCTAACGAAATCAAGCACTTCGACAACGTTCGGTTGGTTACGGAACTGGCCGACGGTGCCTTGCTCTCCAGCTTGGATGTCGATGTCGTTCAGGGAGCGGGAACCCTTGTCAGCCCCAGCTCGAAGATCGTCAAAAAATACGTGTGAATGCTCGGGTAGGAAACAGGTGCCCAACCAGCCATCAGCCAACTCACCGGTCATCTGTAATGACTTTGGTCCCAAGGTGGCCAAATAGATAGGCAGCTCAGGTCGTGGTGGTTGAGAAAGGCGGATAGCCTTGCCTTCGCCACCGGGTCGAGGTAACAGGTAGTGTTCACCCTCGTAGGCCATCTTCTCACCGCGCAAACCGATCCGGAGGATTTCCACACACTCGCGCAGCCGCGACAACGGTTTTGCAAAAGCCGCCCCATGCAACCCTTCTACAACTTGAGGACCACTCACCCCAAGCCCAAGAATAAAGCGCCCCTTGGATACCGTATCCAGACTTTGCGCAGTCATAGCGATCATGGAAGGCACTCGAGAGGAGATTTGCAAAATGCCTGTGCCTAACTTAATACGCTCGGTCTTTGCCGCCAAATAAGCCAAGGGCACAATGGCATCCATACCCCAGGCCTCCGCCGACCATGCCTGATCCACACCTGCTCGATCTGCAGCCATGGTGTAGTCGACGAGTTGATCCCAATCTTCACCGTTGTAATAAGCCGAGCCGATAGAAATTGCGGTATCCATGAATCCCCCCTGAAGAGTGTCTATTAGTTATTAAGCTTTCAGGTGTCTTTGTGTCGGGAAAGCCTGTGTATGTCAAGTTGGCATGAGCTAGGGCACGTTCCGGAATGATGCGTCTCGACGAAGTCTTTCTCGTTTAATGAGTTTGGTCAATTCCACTCACTGGAAGTTATGACTTAAAATGTGAAGCTCCTACTACAGTTGAGACCTGCAGCAATATAATTGACAGAATCAAGGGGAGGATTTGGAAGGGGGAAGGTTCAACAGTTTATTTTGCATTTATATATAAACCTATTGTAGTAAAACGACGAATTATGGAAATGAGAGAAAAAATTGATGCTAAAAAGCCCATAATGTTGAATGGAAATAATTTTCGGTCCACACAATCTAGATTCCATACCTGACGTAGGGGAGGTGAACAAGTCACTCGGTTCCGTTTTGCATACATCTTCCAAATATACTAATCAATTCACTCGCAAATCCATCCCCTTCCTACCTCATGGTCCCATTAATAGCCCTAATAATGTATTTCTTCGTTACATCAATACAGCCATAGCTTATAGCTCCTATTAAACCTGTTATCTAATTTTTCTCACGAAAACAATGAACGAAAGTTCATCATCAAAGCCAATTGATTGAAACAGGTAATGCGGTTGTTTTTCCTCTTATACTCCACTAAATAAATATTTTGACTACTCTCTTAGACATAGGGGAGGACTCCTTAAATCCAGGACCATAGATATCGGCAGAAAAAGGGAAAGGCTCCACCTTTTGAGGCAGGAAGACATTGAAAATTTATAGAATAGGGAAAGAAAATATTTACATTTAATTATGTTAGAAGAAATAAATATCGCGTTAGTACTTGCCTCTGTCCCCACCCCTGGAAAATTTTCCAGGTTGCAAGCATGTCCAGAACCGTCCTGAATTTCCTTGGAAACAGAATCATTATACGCACAACCCCTATCTATTACCATTTGTATTACTTAGAGAGGTAGGATTAGCTCTAACTCCCCCCCCCCAAAAAAAAAACACTTCAAGCTCTTCCGCCACAGAGTTTTATTAATAGGCCTATCTGGCAACTCATTCAGGTAATATCGTGATAACAAGAATTTAGGATTTTTTCAATTTGTGTCGATGATTTTAAAGATTTTACTGATCACATCACTTCAGGTGGTAATTTTGGGGATTATATTTTCGTAATTGCAACCCTAGCTAATCAGCAGATTCATAATCTTTTGTATTCTTATTCACGTTTTTCTAAGATTTACAGTGACGTCAAACTTACGACACGTGATTAGTAAAATACTATTAAAGAAAATAAAATTTCTCTCATAGTGTACCAGCATGAAAATCCGATTCTTTTGATGTATCTTTTAGCATCAAAATTCCAATTTTTAGAGTTTCGTTTACTATTGAGTCGGGTCACTACTTACTACAGTTCGTTACCCCGAACTGTTTGACAAAGAACATAATGCAAATCTTTCAGAATTGAGAAGTTAATTCAATGAGCGTTTTGAAGACTTCCAAAATTTTCGATTGCATCGCAGTTCGTCACATCTTCTTTTGCAGAAATTTGATACTGAAGAATTCTTATACTTTTGTCCTACGACATTTTTGAGAAGACGACGCTGTAGTGGAGATATAGCCAAGTGATTTACAAAGTGTCCTTTCATTGAAATTCCTCACTTCAAGTATTGAAAATATTTAACATGATGCAATCCGTGATTTGACTCTGCTGCCCAGTGCTACCATAACAGAGAGTGAAAAATAGGGTATTGCTCTCCATAAGCTTGAATCATGATACCATATTTGAGAGTAGCTATGTATATTCTTTCGTTTATAGACAGAGTTTTTCTTGTTGGCATGGCCGTAAGTAACTATTCCATGCTCAATTTTTGGCCTTATGCATTGTTTATAGAAAACGTTGAACATAGTTGATGACTTTTTCCATTTTGTAGAAGCTCCTCTTTTGCTATTCCTTTTCAGAATATCAAGAAGATATCCTTTACAATTGTTTTCAGGCCTCTTTTAATGTAAACTCAACTTTTTAGGTTCAAATTCCACTGTTGATCAATTGTGAAGCCATTCTTTAACTAATTCAAGTCTCTTTCCTTCAAGATTTAACTCACTTGTTTTTGTTTTTGGGCTGATAAATCCATTCCTTCTGCTTTGAAGAATGTTTCTAATTATATGAAAGCAGAGTTTCAATATGCTATTGCTTTGTTACTCTCCCCTACTACCCAAATGGTAAGGTCATCTGCAAAGTTCTTTAGTTGTATGTGCTTACTTAAAAATTTGTGCTCACCTTGAAAGTGAAGGAAAAGTAATGAACTAACTTCAAAGGACGGGGACTTTAGTAGAGAAGTGAATAAGTTTCAATAGATTTACATGAGACGAGCTGAGTATAAGCCAAGGACTGTGGAAGTCTCCGATCAAACAGTTCGTGGTAACGAACTGTAAGTAAGGAGTGGCGTGTATACAATAAAACAAGGATTAAAATTTATAAAACGACAATTTAAAATTAGTAAACTTTGATTGATTAAGTTTTGGCCGAAAGTGTCTGTAGGCTACTTCCTTTTTATTTTGTATTGGCTATATATTTCTTTATATACAGTTAAGGAGTTGCATAGCCAAGAGCCACACCTAAAGCTTATACAAAATCTAACAGAGCAAAACAAATTTGTGCTACTGCTAATTTCAAAGTTAAGCTTACTACTGACAACATATATACTTGTATTTCATTTGACTCACCTCTGCTGCTCTCTCCACCATGGTCAGACTGAGCTGGGGGCTCTGCCCTAAAGGAGTGACAAGCAAAAATTACATGTGACCTAAAAAACATGATTGTTTTCTTACTTTGTTGGGTAGCTCACAGGAAGTTTTGTGAGCTGTTAAGCTGCTCAATCGCTTAAGTTTGCAGACCAATGGTTTGGGCTAAGGTCAACGTTGTATTAAATGGTATAAACAACTGCTGAAACATGGAAGAGGAATAACTAAAATTGCAGTTATTTAATTTGGAAAGCTTGCATTTTGGCATATTATTTTTTGGTTTAAACCAAGGACTGCGTTTGAAACTTGTTCTAAAACTGAGTACCACCAAGAAGGTTCTTATTGATTTCGACTCATCGCATTTTAGGAGGGTATTTTATAATCTCTATAGGAGGTACTTGTTCCAGCTTATGCTGGCATATGTACACCGTTACAGTTTTTATGGAACTTACGAGTCCCCTGGCTTCAACAACAAGGAAAATCACTTTTTTTCCATGTTTAGCACTGATATGTGCTCTATTTTTCGCTTTTTTTTTCTCCACTGCTAGGGGAGCATTGGACCATCATAGAGAGCTGCTTGAGTGCTCATCTTTAAGGAAATTGATGTATGTAGTGCCTTTAGTGATAAAAAAAACACAAACGTTTAAAAAAAAATCAATTTTTGGCAAAAAATGCAGTGGAATAAAGCCCAAATAATAACTCACCAACTTCAATAAATTTTTGGTCTGTTTTTCCGGCGGCCAGTTGCGCTCTATTTCGCGCTTCTTCAAGCGATAAAAGTTTTCCAGGTGTAGATATTGCCAGAGATTTCGGTCTCAGTCTTTTAGGATCTAGAAAACAATTCTTGAAAATAAACAATACACACTTGACGGCTTTCTAGAAAAAGAAATGAGAAAATAAACATAAGACTGGCAATCCTCTATAGCGCTGAAAAGGTCTTTGATAAAATCCAGTGTCAAGAAATTTCAACAGTTCAAATCCGAGTAGGAAACTATTAGTATATAAAAAGGAATACTTTCTTCACAGTTTTATACTTTCAATCGTCTAAAAATTATCAAAATAATCGAGTCATTAATACTCATCAACCAACTAAATGTCACATAAAATGACATCTTTTTGTTCGAACATAACTGAATATTCAATTTTGACAAACGAATGAGAATATTGAGAGGTAAACTAAATCAATAAATGATTCACATTTTTTTTATTTTCCAGTCATTAAAGGAACATATTAAATCGAGTTTCTAGAACGTTCTCTTTTTTATCGAGTCCATATTGAAGGATAAAAGTTAGTAGGGATCAAAAAGATTTCAATTTTCAGTTTGAGTTAATAATATCAATGAAAAGGTCTCTTCTAGATCCAGGGACTCATGTTTCTAAGAGACCTAATAAAAGAGACAATGCCAAATAAATCAAACTCAGCAGTATACGCTCTAGAAAGGTCACCCTTCTACGAATGATACTAATTGACCCAAACAGGAGTCCCCCCCCCCAGTTTCCAATAAAAGATTATATGAAATAAGATATGAAAATGGACGTCTCAACATTAAAAGCAAATCATTAACGATCAAAGACTTTACAAATGTTATCATTAGTTGCGTCGATTGGGGGGAAGGAAGCACGGGGGCTGTGCCCCTTAGATTCTGAAAAAGATATCTATCTAAGGAATTGTTATTGGAAATGCTTTTTTTATTCTTCTATAGTAAAAAATTGAAAAAAACGACACATTCCCCCATTAAATATTCAAAAATACAGTCCTTTAGCCTTGATTTTGAACATGATCGAGGAGAATTATTTTTACCTTTGGAGAATAATCTTCTTTAATTGGAATATTCTTTGATAATTTATTATACTATCAAGAAAAATTTTGTTATCAAGAAATTTCTGTTACTTTCTCTGTAAGATGTCATGTTATTTGGAACACGCTTGAGTCAGCTTGTAGGTGTCACTCTTTTACGTCTTGCAAAGAAATAGTGCTAAATTCTATTGAATCTGATTTTTTTTTTTTCGTCTTTTGTTTCATTTTTCTGCTTCTTTTGGGTTGTAATTTGCAATATGAAGTATCTATAAGGTGTAACTAGTTGCACTTGCCACGGTATCTTCTGTTTTACCAGGTCATGGAACCTTGCACGGACGATGACTTAATTACTGTTTTTCGTAATTTTTTGAGATATCAACTTTCGTCACAATGGACATGAGATTAGAACTTTGCTGCGCACTCATGGCCACGTCGTTCACGAAGCCCGGCACCATGGCGCCGTTCACAACACCCGGCGTAGCATTCGGCAAGTAGCCGATCTGCGTCCCGTACTGGTGCGCGCGCAGCTCGGGAACGATCAGGAAGTCGTCGTTGTTGGCGGCGAAGTTCATCCCCTGCACCGCCAAGACGTTGGCCCCCGCCTGCAGCGACGCGAGCAGTGCCGTTGCGTCGTGTTCTTCGAACTGGGTCGCCAGCTGCTCCACCCGTCGAGCCGAGGCAGCTGAGTTCCACTGCGGCACCTCGGGAGCAGCGCGCTGAGTGATCCGACTGCCGTTCAACCACGCGAAGTAGCCGTCGTCGTACTTCATCGCCAGGGTGAGGCCCTGATAAGCCGACGGATCGACGACGTTGAACGGGACGCGGATGTACGCAGTCGCGTTGATGCCGTACATCGCGGCCTCGACGTTCAGTCCGATCAGGCTCTCGAAACCGGTCGCACGCTCGAAACCGACGCCGGTCGTCCCCGTCGACCAACCCGTCACGGTTCCCTGCTGCCATGACGTCCCGAGACTCCCGCTGGTTGGCACATGGGCCTCGCACACCGCGCCCTCGGCAACGAGAACAGTCGTGAGCCCTTCGAGGCCGTAGGCGACGTCGACGCGCTGCGGTGGATACTGCGGCGCGAACTCCGTTACCGCTGTTCCACCGGGATCAACGAGCGCGAGGTACTCGCCATCCCCGCTCAGCTTGAAGTTGGTGTGCAGCTCCTGGCCGGCCACCGCGCGATCCTTGCCGGAGGCAAAGACCACGAGGTGCTGGCCCGGTGCCACGATCTGCCCCGGGAACAACCACTTCGCCAGGTTCGCCGCGTCGTCGGTGAGGGCCCACCCACTCAAGTCAGCGGGCACGCTGCCCGTGTTGCGCAGCTCGATCCAATCCGACGCATCCCCGTCCTCGTCGACCGTGGACGTCGCATTGCGAGCCATGAACTCGGTGATCACCACCTGAGCTGGCACGGTCGAGGCGGCGAATCCAAGAAGCGCCACCACTGGGAGAAAGAACGTTCTCAAGCTCGTCATGATGTCTCGCTCCTCAGACTCAGGGGCAAAGGCGGGTCGCGATCGCGTTCGAAGTGCCACCGCTGCTGCCGGTCGTCACCAGCGACTGCACGAACAGAGTGAGCCCACCCAGAGCGGGGACGTTCGGCACGGGGAAGGCAAAGGGTCCGAATTGTCGACCGCCAGGGTGTCCCGGTCCCTTCCTACCAACGCTACGAGAAGTGGATCAACCAACACCGAACAGATGCCTCCATCCGCGCCTATCGCTTTGTGGAAAGCCCGCTGGCCAATCCCACCACGTGTTGCCACCGAAAAGTCTACGACTCGGAGATTCTGGATGGTCCCTTTCCTGAGGACTACGACTTCTGGCTGACCGCCACTAGCCGCGGATTCCGCTGCGGCAAGGTATCAGAAGTGGTATTGGATTGGATGGACAGCCCGACCCGCACGACTCGCAATCATCCCAGGTATTCCCCTGAGGCCTTCGACCGCTGTCGGCGAAAGCATCTCCTTACCGGGCCCCTCAAAGAGCAACCCACGGTCGATCTCTGGGGCGTCGGACTCACCGGCAAACCCTGGCTCCGTTGGCTCCAACAAGAAGGATTCGCCATCCGTCAATTGATTGATGTATCACCGAAGAAGGTCGGGCAATCCATTCACGGTGTTCGGGTCGTCTCACCGGAACAGCTCCTCC
>JAAAKM020073195.1:105557910-105580737 GCA_010016025.2 Alatinidae sp. Z8VKAUB7J3
CCCCCCGGATGACACCCCGCTTCTCGTGGCAGTTGGGGCCGCCTCGGCACGGGAGGAAATTGAAGCGTTTCTCCGACAACGGCACTACCGAATCGGGGAACAAGTCTGGTTCGTGGCCTAGGGCGAAACGGAAACTGCGACGACATTCTCAACGATCGAACGCAGGATCTCGCTCGCCAGTTCGGCGACAGTGATCCCGGCAGGATCGGTTCCGAGATCTTTTAGGTGCAAGTCCGGCAGGTTCATTCCGATCCCCCGTCCGCCCAGTAGGGTCGCCGTTGCGTTCACCCGTCCCGACTCCAAGATCACCTCATCCACCTGCAGCGGCCTTTTCAACCGCTTATCGAGTTCCTCCGGTTTCTTGACCTTGGCCTGCACCGTTTTTGAAATCACTCCGAGATTGCTCTTCAACAGCGAACGCTCGTAGGTGGCTTCCAGGGCGTGGAGATCCAACAAATGTAAACGGGTCTTCGAACTAAAAAGCGAACGCCACTCCAGGGCCAGCTCCATCCGCTCCACCGAGAGAGCCTGTTTCGTCTTGAAACCTTCCGGATTGCCTACCACCAGAGAGTACACTTCGATGATCCCCGCCATCGGTCGCACGCGAACCCGCTCGACCGATACCGGCACCTCAACAAATTCACTTCCGTATCGTTCTAATGCCGCTTTCCACAAAGGCGATTTTTGATAATATAATTTTGTCAGGTCTTGGGATTCATGAGGTACTCAATTACACAATAGCTGATCTCAAGTCTGCAAAAAAGGCTGATCAAGGTTTCTATGGAAAACAAGGAGCTGAAATGCCAGTTCTAAGACAGGCTCAAAATCTTGATGTAATAAAAATAATACTAGTGACTTATATAATGGGAACCTCTGCCACCACAAATATTGTGTCTTTTTATTGTATTGTTGTTTTTTTTGTGTGCCAACAGGAGCTTTTGCTGAATGAGTATATTTATGATTTTTTTTTATTTTTAACATATGAGGAGGTATACAAGTACGGGTTCAGGGTACGTAGGTAAGGGTAAATATGAATGTGATACAACTTAAGGATAAAAGTGACCTGCTTGAGAGAAATTCTGTGAAATTTTATGAAGAAATGAATGAAATTCTGCGTAATGATTGGGAGGAGGCAATTTTTTAAGACATTAAAGGTGTAAATGAGCCGTCAAAGTATATTTTTGTTTGTGAATTAATGATTGTTTCGGATTTGAATTGACAAGATCATTTTGTGCTTTTTCATTTAAATCATCAAGGGCTGAATAGTTCTTATGATTATTTATCGGAGTTGTGTTATAATGTGACTGAAACTTGTTTAAGTGCTGAAAATGAAAGACTATTAAATATTTTGTCTTATAGTTTTTTTAGGAGGAATAGAAGCGTATCTAAGCATGGTGGGTTGACGGTTTACGTTAGATCGGGCTTCAAAGCTAAGGTAAGAGAAAATTTATGGCAATATGTTGATATGATGTGTGAGACTTTGGTACTGGAGGTTGGAACCCAGACACAAGATAATTTTTTCGAGGTTATTGTGCATAAGTTGCCTCCTTCAAAAGTATGCAGTTTTATGGGTGATTTTAATATTGGTTTGATGCAAACGAATGATAAAACTTGCCAAAGCTCTTGTGATTTAATGAATAGTTTCATATATATTTTGAATATGTTTGCACGAGAGTAACGGAGAATACTGCTAGTTTAATTGATAGTATATTTGTCAATAAGACATTTAGTAGGCCAAAAGTAATCATCAATGACGTGTCAGATCATTATGTGATTATCGGATCTTGTGATATTAAAGCTTCTTATAATGGTTCAATTAATCGTAATAGTTTTAATCAGCAGATTTTTATGAAAGGTGGTGTCCTGAAGTTTCGGAAAGTATTGAGCTCCTATTGACTCTTTTCGCCGCTTGCCAGCCGCCTAATGATTCGCTTTCGTTGCTCTCCATACGCATATTAGATGAAAATCGCAATCCTACGCCCGTTCGCGTCCGCTTTACCAATTTGGAAGGAAAATATTTTGCGCCCGACGGTCATCAAGCCGATTTTCCTATCACCCAGGCCAGCGTTCCGGAGAGCGAAGAAAAAGACCTGATGATGGACGGCAATAGGCGATTTGCCTACGTCGACGGCGAATTTAGCATTCGCCTACCTCTTCGGCAAATTAGAGTAGAAGTCGTGAAAGGCTTTCATTATAAAATCTATGACGATACATTAGACCTGACAAAGAGACCGGAAAAATTGGAAATCCAGTTAGAAAAGTGGGCGGACTTACCAGAAGACAATTGGTATAGCGGCGACGTCCACGTTCACTTCCTCAATCCGGAAAGCGCCCTACTGGAAACAAAGGCGGAAGATCTGAACGTATGTAATGTTTTAATCTCTGATTTCACCTTCGACCTCGATCGCTTCCGCGGCCTCCCCGAACCCATTTCCGAACCAGAGCACATTATTTACTACGGGCAAGAATTTCGCGAAAACCGCCTGGGGCATATTAATATCCTAAATCTGAAAGACCGCTTAATCGAACCAGCTAAAGACCAGCGCCAACATCAATACCCCCTAAATATGTACGCGATGGACGAGGCGCATAAAAACCAGGGGCATGTTTCCTGGGCGCACTTCGCCGCCTGGCCCGGCCTGGAAGGGCCTCTGGCCGCCGTACTTCGAAAAGTAGACGCCGTAGAGTTACTCTGCACGATCGATCCCTTTCACGAACCTATTTTCGCTTCCGACGTCGTACCGGAAGTCCGGATGAATTCGGGCCTGAGATTGTGGTACCGGCTTTTAAACTGCGGGCTTAATATCCCGGCGACCGCCGGCACGGATAAGATGAATAATCAGGTTAGCGTAGGCGCTAACCGAGTGTTCGCTCAGATGGAGGGCGACTTCACTTACGACGCTTGGATAAAAGCGCTAAATGAGGGAAAAACCTTTATCAGCAATTCGCCTTTTCTGTTTTGTCAGGTCGACGGACGGGGGCCGGGTAGTATTATCGAAGCTTCCGGGAAGAACGCTTATACCATTAAAACGGAAGTATGGAGTCAATTGCCGATCGATCGCCTGGAAATTATCGCAAATGGCGAATTGCTGGCGGAGACCTCGTGTGAACAGTCACATATCAAAGAACAAGTTGTTCTAAGAGTCCAGTTTGATCCTACTGTCTAGATTATGACTATTATGAAGGAAAAGATAAAGTAATTAAGATTTTTACTAATCCAACAAAAACATTCAACTTCAAACATTGAATACTCTCTCAAAAGGCCGTAAGGGCAGGAATGCAGGTAAGTTACGTTTTGCGAGTCAAGGATGCTAGGTTGCCAAATCCTGCTTTCGGCAGTTCAGGCCAAACTAAAAGCTGGTCAGCCACAAATGGGATGGGAAGATGTCATGAGGAAGGGGAACACTTAAAGGAAATCCGAAGTTCATAGGAGGGGATAAAGTGTGAAGCTCTGAATCGGTTGAGATGGAGAAGTGTACGCAGCTGTGTAGACCTCAGACGGCTAGGTGCTGCCTTCAATTGCTAATACTAATGGTAAATTGTCAGGATAAGAGCCTTACCATTCTAAAAATTTCACAGCAAGAAATACATCACTAAGAGATTCGAACCTCAAGTCAAGATGAAATTTAATATCAACTCAAGTTTCACTACTCAGTTGAAGCAGGTGAAATATAGCACTTTTAAGGCATGGAAAAAAAATCATTTAGTCGACTTTATTTTTTTGAATAGGGATACAGGTATCAGGTTACCAATTTAGCAGAAAACTCTACATTAGGCATAATTATTCTTAATCAGCATAATAATATCCTTTCTTTTATCTATTTTGTTCATATAATACGTTATTGATTAGATAATTGGTAATTGAGCTTACGACAATGAAATACAGACTTCAGACACACTTTTTTTTACATTTCCGGCCGTTTACTGAACCCTTGTGGTTCTCTACATACGGGACAGAAAGGAAACAAAACAGCTAAAAACTACAAATATTAGAACTTACACATTTATTTAGGGCAACTCACCGTATCAGAAAAGTCCTGAGCATACCCATAATAAAGTGGATTCCTGCAAAATCCCTTCGTGTCTCTTGCACGAGAAGACGAAGCCTTCAATACACGTTCAACATAGCTGTAGGTAGAGCGAGAAAAGCTGGAACTTTTGCGATAATAAAATGTTTGACGTTTATCCCTACTTAAATCCTAAAAATGAAATTTTCAAATAGAAAAAATAAAAAACTATGTCTAAACAAAATAATTTTGTGAAAAAAATATGCGACTAAAGCTCAATAGAAAAAAAGACGCTTAGCGACAATTAGTAACTTTTGCTCGTTTTAAATTTCGACTTCGTTCTTTATTTCAATCAGACAAAAACGATTTATTTTATTATTAATAAAAGTATTTCAAACTATAATAATAAAAGTATTGAAAACTGAAAACTATTATAAGTATTTATGGTTGTGCTGTAGATTATAGTGCTACATATGATGGTGATTACGTCTCCCTAAAGCCCATTCTCTAAACGTAAAAATTTAACTTCGTTTTCTTAATATTTTAGGAACAAATTTTCTCACACAAGAACACAATGGGACACAATAAATGTTACACATAGTATATAATATGTCCCATATATAATAATATGTGGGACGTAATATTTTAATTACAGTTCAGGGTTTAGCAACATCACTTTCAAATCAATTTTTCTAAAGGCAAACAGGCAAAAATACTTAAGATTTACCATCTGGCTACATGTATTTTACACTAAAATGGTTTCAGTATAATTACTAGTTAAACTTCAGCGCAAAAAAACATAGAGCTGAGGGTGAGGCATCCTACATTAGCTTTAATGTCGCTCTTTACTAACATTTGGAAAGGGTTTGTTTGTAAATTCAGTTAAAATAAGACACTGTCTTGAAATATACTATACAATTCTGACAACTTTGTAATAAATAGATTACCTCTCAATTGTGCTTTTAGATATGAACAAGAAATTGTATTTTCCAAACAATAAAAGGACCATGTTACAATGACTCTACATCTTCGCAGTGAATGTTCAAGAAAAGTATATTATAATCTTGTAAAAAAGAAAAAGTTTCCTCGGCTTTTGCAATTATGCGTTAAATTAGCAAATCAAAACTGAAATTTCATTCATAATTAGACGTGCTAAAAAAAGGTTGGGAAAAACAAAACTTGACTTATTTACCTGATTGCATTGGACCAAAATCACGGTAAAAATAATCGAAGGGGAGGGAACATTTTCAGATGCAACGCTCTAGCGGTGCCTATGGTAAAAAACCATAAAACATCAGTCTATTCTTATTATTTTACATTTTATTTTCCCCAAAGCTACCTCATATGGAAGGAGTCGCCATATAAACTTCGGAAGGGGCTCATTCGATTAGAAATTAAAATTACAGTGCTCTTAATCAATTCAGTTGAAATTTTGAGAAAGATACCGAACACAGTCGAAACACACTATGTGCATTCTTATTGTCAAAATTTTATATCAGTAATATCTACGGAATGGTCGTGACACGGTGAATTTTGCCAATACCCTTGCTGGCGCGGCCATTTTTGCCGGTTTGTATTATGTCGTGATTCTCTAATCCAAAAACTTTTGAGGTCCTCGCTAAACCGGGTGCCATTTGAACCGTTCCAACTCCAGAAATTCCCATGGAGCGAATGATGAAAAAATTAGTATTGCTTTTCGTTTTGAGCTTGAGTCTGGTCGGTTGTAAGTTCGTTTCGATTTCCGTTGCAGAAGAAGGTGAAAAAACGCGGAGAATTGTCGTGCCTTTTGCCCTCATCAAAACGGCGGTCCGTTTCACCGATGCGCGAACCTTGGAATTCGATGATTTGGGCGGCTTTGATTCATGTATCGATTTGGGTGCCTTGGCCTAAGCGCTCGCCGAAGACGGTGATCGCCTAAAGTTAGAGATGGAAAGCGATGGGACGCGAATTCATGCCCGCAAAGATGGAAATCTCTTCCGAATCAATCTTCAGGAAGAAGAAGAGAATATTACCTTGAACCTTCCGGTCAAGCTGATGACCACTTTGGCCAGCGCCGAAGACGGTACCGTTAAGTCGGGCGAGATAATGCGCTCTTTCCGCAAGTTTTCTGGCGTTCTTTTGGAAGTAGAAGGGCCCTACGAGCACGTAAAGATTGTTTTAAAATAGTTCATTCGGTACCCACCACTTTGAACATCGAGAAGGACAGGGTGTAGACCTTCGGGTCGACCTTGTCCCTTTTGGCTATAATGATGAGTTGGTGGAGGCGGTATGGCGTTATTGGGTTCTCTTTTATTGTGTCTCGTGGCTGGAGAGTCCTCCGTTGACCTTGTCCGCAACGGGTATTTAGATATCAATAACCGAGCGAGGGTGGGCCTGGTCTTCGAAGCCTATTCCTGGTTCGATTCATTTGAATGGCGGGAGATCCTTGAAGGGCAAGATGCCAATTATGTCCAATTTCGTGGTTTTGTTGACGATGCCAAAGCCCGCACAGCATTCTTTGAAGAGCATCGCTACAATTTCAAATTTGCACTAAAGGCCATGCGTTTGGAACCGGTTTATGGCCTCACGAAAGACCAAGGGTCGCTCTGTTTTGAAATTCGGTTCGCGGTGAATGGCAGTGATTTCCGTGTTGCGTCGGGGAAGTTGGGGTTGCGAACGACACCAGAGGCTGATTGGCAATGGGTTTCACTTACCGATAAAGCGCTACTTCATTTGGTGAAGGGCATTTTCAACATCTCCTTCCCGCAATATCACCCTGGGGATGCTTTATGGGCTAGTTTTCCCCCTATAACATGACAAATCATGTAAATTATGTGTTTGTTTGTTAAATAACGGTTATTCAAAACGGTTTTTGTATTTGACAGCCTCGCCCCTGAATCTGGAAGATGCATTTCGAGCTACAAACCAGAAACCTGGCCAAACCCTTAGACATGACGTCCTTGGTTTAAAGAGCTCCATTTTTTATCAGAGCCAGGTAGATTCAGACCACCATGATGAGTATCAAATGATCAGTAAACATATTTGAATGTAATGTTAATCGACTTTTACTGCTACTGCTGCTAATAATACTAATAGTTTGTGTGGCCATCAACAGTAACAATGTAACATAGTACCACTAAATTCACAGCATCTTTATGATGTAGGCTAATAAATGAAACTGCAGTCAACTTAGTATCTATTCTTTTGAAGGCATCATGAACAATTAATTTTTTTACTTTTTATTTTACTAACCTTTCCTAAAATTAATTTAAGAGTTGAATGTTTTGTTTTAAAATATTAATGACCCGAAACGACAACAATGGAATTTAAATTTTGCAACTTCCTCAATGTACTATTTTCACACAGGACAAAATTTTTCAAATAGTAATTAGTAATTTTAATTGCAAATAAAAGTGATAAAAAGGAAATAATAAACGGAATAGCAATACTTACTGTTACCTATTTATCTTTTATGACAACACTGACCTACTGACCCTTAACCTACCGAGCCTAAGCGACCTAACCCTTAGTTCCCGCATAACTGCGTTTTGTGGAAGACTGCGGCGATTTTGTATATTCCTGAAGACTTTTACAATCTTTGCGTAAAAAGAAAAAATCCGCATATGATGATATATTCCCTACGCATACCAAAAAACGTGCTCAAGTTAACTATTAAAAAATAAATGACGTTGAAAAACTTGATTATTTTTCCAAGCAGTAATAATTTATTAAAAAAAAACACAAACAATCAGTAGCGCAACAAAAGTATTAATTGCGAGGGTGTGCTACTAATAAGAAAAACAAATTGTGTGTGTTTTCGTAGCATTTCGAGGGGTTTTGTAGCAACAAAAAAGTTTCAAGATTTTAAGAAGTTTAAGCAAATAGATTGAAACTCATCTTGTATACGATAGGACAAGGGTATACGATTTTCAAAGTATTTGTGTGGGGTTTTTATTCAAATTAAATAGAGCAAACGAAGAATTTCGATGTACAGCCAAACCAGGGTAACCATGAGAGAAAAAGCTGCATACCATTCAGTTTTTTTCGGGGCTCCGTTTTTGGCGCCTTCTTCGATAAAGTGAAAGTCAAGGACCAAGTTCAAGGCGGCGATAACTACAACAACCAGACTGAAACCGATACCGATCAAGCCATTGCTGTGAATCAGCGGTATGGATGTCCCAAAAAAGCTCATGACAAAACTGACTGCGTAAACCAAGAAAATTGCGCCTGTTGCTGCCGCCACACCACGCATAAAATTGTTAGATACGCGAATGATTCCCGAGCGATAAGCGAACAGCATAGAAACCAAAACGCCCATGGTTAACAAAATGGCCTGAAGTGGCAGGCCGGGAAAACGGACTTCCATAAAGGCTGAAATGCCACCTAAAAACAGACCTTCGAGCGCTGCATATATCGGTGCGGTAATGGGAGCAGCACCGGGTTTGAAAATGGTGATCATGGCAACAATGAAGCCCCCGATCGCGCCACCAAGCATCCACATATTGACGCCGGTGACCTGTCCGCTTAGTACCTGATTCCACGTGAAGATGGCCGTCGCAAAACAAATGACGGCCAAAATGCCCGTCTTATGGATCGCGCCGTTGACACTCATCCTTTCTTCCATGGTGTCCTGGTATCCGTAACTTTGAAAAAAATCTTGCTTTAGTGCTGGGTTCGAGGTTCTCATGACATTCCTCCCAATCTTGTAGGGTCTATTCTAACCTAATCTTTGAATGGGTTTCGACCATCAAACGGCATCGATTGTATGGCCTGGCTTGACCAACATGGATGCCCTTGCAAGGCGTGCCCCCATTGCCTATGTTTTGAAACGCAAAAAGAAGAATTCTTGGCAAAAATTGCCAGTTCCCTGGTTAGCTTTTTTTCGGACCAGAATCGGTCCGCTGTTTTTGCGCTTAGCATTTAAGCGTGGAAAATAAAAAAATGTCTCAAAAAATAAACAGAAAGTGGAAAAAACTGGCCTTGTTTTCTGTCTAAAAAAAAAGGGCCTATGACAACCTGTACGCGAAACCCAAAATGGAAGGAAAAAAGAGAGAAATTTTGGTGGGCTAGAGATGAAGGGTTGGTTTGGGAGGAGTCGAGTAGAGGAGGAGGTTTCTTAAGATCATCATAGGCGTTTTGGACAATTTTTATTCCTGTGTTCCCTAAAGCCAGTTTCGTGGCAAGTACTGAAGAAAATTCGTCACTTTTAATCATAAGAAGTGGTCTTTGGGAATTTGCACGTTTGAAGTAACAACGAAGTGGTCTTCCGAGGAAGTGGCAACAGGTACTAGATAATTTAACAATAAAATGCATAAATGAAATATATTTGTAGACTGCAAAATTCTTTTAGCCTTGCATACTGAAGGGTTAATTTCTGAAATTTGGTGTCTTTCGATAGTTCAGATTTAGCTTTATCCATCTATCTCATTGCTTTTTAGAAATTTAGTGTGTACTTTTTTGTGTTGATTGAAACACATGATTAAAAATGTGTGTAAAATGGGAAATTAAGAACATGCTTTTATTTTTTAAGCAAACTTAGATGATTCTCTAAGAAATATTCTAATTTCTATCAGTTTGTCCATGGTGATGCCCAACTAAATAGAAATAAGTTTACCTCTTGGCTTCAATGTATGGAATGTTACGATTCTGAATGATTTGTCCTAAATGTTGGTCTTTGAAATTTTCTCCTTCACCTGGAATTCCAGGATGACATATGGAATTTGGCGAACCGAAACATAATTTCCAGTTGCGTTGTTGCAGTTTGACAGGGAACTATGACATATGTTATGTTCTGGATTTAAGTGGTGAAGAGAAAATAAAGTTTAAGCCAAAAGTAAGAATTCAAAATTATGAACATCCTTTTGCGAGATATTTGCGCCTCTCCAAACCTACCCAAGGGATAGAGATTCCCCTAAATGGCCTTTTAAGAGTATATAAAATCATATTGAGACAAAATGTCAGACACGCTTTTTGGTAGAATGATATGCAATTCCATGCTATAGGATAATGCTAATAAAGAGCGCTTAAACGCATGCCTGAATTTAAAGATTAAATATTATAATTTGTAAACGGAATAACTCTAGAAATTGAAGAAAAATTGTGGAAAATCATTTAGTGGTTCTTTTCATTAAATAAGCCAACTAAATCCTAGGTGGTGGTTAATTGAAAATAGATAGAAACATATTACTTCTGCTCACTTCTCAAAATAAAGTCTTGGCTATAATGTATGAAATCTAGCGACACCAGATATCTTATTTTAAATTTGCTCTTAGAAATTGATTCTTCCTTCTTGTAAAATTTCAGACTGATCTTTGTAATTTGGCGAGGTGGATCTTGCTTTGTAGCTGCATAGCTGCAATGACTTGTATTTTGATCGGGGTCTAAGGGCTATTTCTGAGAGTTCCATTCACCTACCTCTACCACTTGTTTCTAAAAAAGTTCGGAAAGAAAACTATTTACCCTCTGTTATAAAATAGATACAATTCCGCGCTCTGTAAAGTTATGCGCACTTATTCTTGAAAGCTACTTTTTTTTATTAATTTGATTTTCTTTTAAGTCTTGTTATTGCAAAATTTGAAAGCTTCATAAAGACAAACTTTCTCTTTTGTCATTTAAATATTTTTTTTATTTTTAGCCGTTTGATCATGGAAAGAATGTGGCCAAGTTCTATTATGCTGATAAGGTTCGTTTTTTATTTAATTCTAGTTATAATAATGCATCCACTATCTGGTTTTTTACGTACATTAGACTTGCTTTTATGGAAGTATTTTTTTTACAGCTTTAGCATTAATTCGTCCTAAAACCTATCTTCTGTTTCTAATCGTTCGTTTTATTTGCCACTTTGTGTAATCTTGATATGGTAATTAGGGTGTTCTGCGTATCAATTAAAATCTTCATTTTATTGAAACAAGAGGTGCAATATCTTTTCTTTTTCTAATTAAAACAACATAGCCGAAAATTCAAATACAAATGAATGCCAAATTGAAAACGTCGTGTATTTTGAGGTGAGAGTACATTCATTGAGATGTATGAAAAGCAAAAGCTGATGGATTAAATAACAATTATAATATCATTTTAACTGAAACCTCTGGCCATCTCTGTGATTGCGCGCTCGCTTCGGTTTATGTTGCATCAACCCCCTTGACAGGGGATAATATAGCGAGCTGTCCCTAATCTGTTCTCAAGGAAATATTTCTCACCTTTTTCGAAAACCACCTAAGTTTTGCCAAACTTGTAGCTGTCGATGAGGAACATTAAATTCAATGAATCTTGTATATTTGGAATCAGGATAACAAGCCATATCTTTTGATGCAGCTATTGGTATCACATTTAGTCTTTTAGAGTTTCGGTTGTCATGAACTGTTTGAAAATGTTGTTTTGTGTAATTTTGATAAAGAGCCTGAAACCCCTTGAAATTGTTTCAGATGGAAACTAAACTATAAAATTCTAATTGTTATTGTTGATAACCCTGTTCGGGGTATTTACATACACCTACCTTGAACAAAAAGATTTTTCTTTTTTTCTTTTTGGCATGCGTTTTTTTTCTGCTTACGTGTCTTTTCTTTTTCTGTTTTCAGCTCCGCTAGCGGCGCACCGGAAAACAAAAGATGACAGGTTTGGCTAGATGAAGCACCAGTAAAGAGAGGACATTCATATTCTATGACCTGGGATAATGCATGACATGAATAGTGTCAAAATGTATTCTTCAGGAAGGAGGTTTTTGCGTCTTAAAATGACTCCTAGCTTCCATAACCAGGAGGATTTCGGTTTGATCAAGTGTTCGACCCACGTGAGGCCTGACGAGCAATTAACTCTAGGAAGGCGTAGTGTATCTACTTTTGTGTTTGCCTCTCCTTTAAAAATGAATACAGGATGAACCTTAACAATTCGCGCTTTTCGAGTTCTATAGTTTCTGATGCATTGGCTTCCGCATTTGGAGAGGATCTGTTTCTGTTAAGATTTTGTTAATAATTTACATTAAATTAAATAAGTTGTAACGGACGAGCCTCGCTTCCATCTATGTTTGAATTTCTTTTTTCAAATACGGCTGAAGCTTTTGATCGGGTTTGCTCCGATCTTCATCTTTCGCAATGGACTTATTTTCATGTTAAATCGTATTCTGCTCTGCAATTATGGTTGAAGTCGATGAAGTAAAGTTGAACTTCCCAAGTTGTTTTTTTAATTGTTTTTAGTTACATGATCTAAAGCTCAAAATATGTAATTGGTTGTGACGGCTGGGGAAATGATGATTTAATCATTTCCCCAAATGATGATGATTAATGCTTGTAGTCTTACTAAGCTCTTGTAATTATAATTGAATGGTAAATTTTTAAGCTAACAAACTGATTTTCCAGATATTTGGCGGGAATTTTTAAATAGTTGACTAAATTTTGAACTTGAATTTTGTATTTTTAGGAGATTTGTCTCAGCGGATTGACTTGAAGATAAATAATACGTTTGAAAAACTGATTAGTGTTGCTTCATCTGAAATTGATAAACGTCGTAAAAATAATGAAGATACGCCACCTCGACCTGATGCAAGTCCACATATTACTAGACATTATCCAGACGGTTTTGGTCCATATAATTCCCCTCAGAAGAGTAGTCGTTTTTCCTCACCTCATCACTCTACCTCTCGTTCGGATGTGAATAAGCGGTATGCATCAGCATTACTTGCTGTCTATAAATAATTACTGGATTGGACCTTTGGGAAGTGCAAATACCCAAATTGCCTATCCCCAGCAGTCTAAGGACAAATATCCAGCTGGTACCAATACGGCTCTTGGTGTTTGTTATCGCTCTCTTCTGCACAGGTTTCAACCGATCTGTCAGCTTGATATCGTCTTCATAACAAGTAAGTCCTGATTCTTTTAACACCGCTCTTGCTGAACTAAAGTGCTGTTGTCGGTCAAAATAAAAGCCATAACAATCAGTCTGTTGATAGGATTTCAAGCCAAGTTTTTGTGATTCAAACGGGATTTGATTTTGAGTTAAAGTTTGGCTGGCTTTGCCGAACTCGTCTTGCGAAATAAAAAGTATAAACCGCTGAGGCGGCGTAACGACTTTGATAGCCCCTTCTTCAGTAGCAAACCAAAACTCCAGAAACGTCTTTCGATGTTGTTCAATTTGTTTTTTTGAGAGAAGAAGTCCTTGTGGCACGTTGTAGCGAAATATGTTTGTGGGACCACTATTGTAGCAGCTATCACGACAGAATTTGTCAGTAGATTCTCAATTCATGTCACATTTATGTCCAAGTGTGTTTCATGTTCGTACAAAATAAAAAAAGAAAATGTCGACTTTGCTCCAAAAATCAAAGAAATGGTGTTTAATTTAGGTAAGTATTTTTTATTTGGTGCACAGTGATGAGTGACAAGCCTAAAACGGTATCGTGTCCAGAACCATTTGTTCCTTTGTTTAAGCAGGCTGAAGAAAGCATGCAACAGTTTTTTTCCGGAGAGAAAAGTAATCCGGAAAAAGGAACACTCACTATCAGCGGTGAACGTTACATCATGGCGAGAGCAGAAACCTTTAGCGTTGAGTTGAGAAAGATTCTGGAAGATCAGTATGGAAGAATAGCTGCTGACAAGTTGGCTTACAATCTCGGTCGGGCAGCAGGAATGAAAGATGCAGAGTTTTTCATGGAAAAACTTGGCTTAGAAAAGGGACCGGAGGCACTGTCAGCAGGTCCAGTGCATTTTGCTTTTGTTGGCTGGGCTTTCGTTGATATTTTTCCTGAATCAAAGCCGACAACAGATGAAAACTTTTACTTAATTTACGACCACCCATACTCATTTGAAGCGGAAGCCTATCAAAGAGAAGGCATACACTCTGATCGCCCGGTATGTCTTATGAATGCAGGTTATTCTTCGGGATGGTGTCAAACCGCTTTCGGCGTGGAACTTGAGGCACGGGAAGTCACCTGTAGAGCAACAGGTGACGATAAGTGTATTTTTGTCATGGGACACCACTCTAAAATTTACGAATATGTCGTTGATGCAAAATTGCGTTACGGCAAGGCCGATTAACCCGAGTTTTTGTAAAAGAGCAAAAAAATACACAATAAAATTGCAGGAAATCTAATTTATACTAATGAAGCACAATATCTAAAAAGTATATATCTTATTTTTATCCCACTTTGGATAAAAAGGACCAGATATTGGCACATATCTAGCTTATAATTTATAATAAGCTTTAAATATTAATATATTATTTAATTAACAAAAAAGCGTTTTCAAGCAAAGCAAGTAAAGCTGTAATAAAACTAGAGTTTTTATAACTATCTAAAGTTCAACTTGAGGAAAGAATATTTCTTCAGATAGCATGGGAAGAGGGCACAGCCGTTTATAGGGTTGGTGGTGCCCGGCGAAAAATTAATTACAGCTTTCCCTCCCCCGAGATAATATATAAGCAAAAAAGCCGAATCCCCTCCCATCTGCGCCACCCGGCGCAGCTCATCCGGATGCCCCGCCCTAGGAACGGCTTTGCATCTCCCTAAGAAGTAATTTCAGTATGATGCTTCCTTATCCTTCCAAGTCTGAACTAGTTCATTGACTTTGGTATCGGTAACCCTGATGAAAAGGTTTTGAATCTCCCTCTACCTGTGATTTGGATTACACCTGTGCTCGCGGTGGATCCTGGGCCAAGCTATCATACGTATTCGAAATTTTATGAAAGAGAAAGGAATAATATGAAAGAAAAAGGAATATCTATTGTCCTCGAATTCACTTTTGTATTTCAGATCAGTGAAAAATATCATGACTTTATTTTATTTTTAAGTTTACGATAGGTTGACAGCTAAAAGGTTTGATGGGGAAGGATCACAATCCCCCCATGTCATAGTCCTGATATCAGAAGAACGTTTCAAATTTTGTCTCTTAATATTTCTGATAATGAGATTGCTGACCCTTTAGGAAAAAAAAACCTCAAAAAATTTCCTACAGCATTATTCCGGCCCCTATAGCACAATAAACTGACTCCTCCACACTTTTACACATAAGAAATCGTTGTTCCCAGTGTCGCAAATTCAAGAAAATGTAGAGGAGATGTTAAGAATTTTTTCAACTAAGATACAAGAAAAACATTTTTAAACTGTGAGGAATTACATTTAAAAAAAATTAATCTATAAAAAGAAGTATTTTCAAAATTGGCGGGGGCAATTACTACGCCTATAGGCTGTCATGCCTAAGGGTTATATCTGTTTTCTTTTCACTCTTCTTAGATAATTGCCAAAAGAATGTTTACCAGCTTGCAGCTAATTGAGCTCTGAAACGCAAAGTCCAATAAGCAAATAATTAATTACAATAGGTTTCATTAATGGCTTTTGAAAGCTAAAAGTTACGAAAATCAATTGGAGTAAGCTTGTAGAAAACAGGGATAGTGTTAAATGAATGAAGAATATTTTACTGGTAAAATACTTAACTAAAAATGAATTAAGAAAGGACAGAAATTTTTTCCCAACTTAGGCTTCTAGCCGAAGTGGGATAGAATTTAGTCAGGGATCCTCCGGGACCGGGTCCACCCATTTCCCATATATCTCAATATTTTAGAGTTATTTCTCATTGTTGTGTACTTTTATATAATTTAATTATTTAGTAATTTAAACAATTAAAATAATTAATTAGTTAATTAAATTAGTAATAATGTAATTAAAACAATTTAACGTCTTTTTTTTCGTCCCACCTTTGAATAAATAACTGCGTATCTGCCTGCTAAGACACCGTGTTATGACCTGGTAATTGCCAAAGATCGTCCGTTATTTGTGTATTCAAGCAGCTAATTTCAAAATTTTAAATTTCTAATTTCTAATTTCAAATATTGTAATATTTGCATGCTCATTTTCGGTGTTGTATATTTATTGGGGCCTATCTCCTCCACCTCCCCTCCTGAATACTCCTTTTCCCAATAACTTCTTATATTTCCTTATGATTAGAACTTTTTGTTCGGATTATGTCCCATAAGGACTTTTTAGGACAGCTTTAACAGATAAAAAAAACTCCATAATAAAAGCCGGAAAATCATAAACCAAAGGTCAAACAGTTGAACAGCTAATTTATAAAACTATTCTAATATTAACTTTCGGGACCGTCTCCTTACCCTCCCCATTACCGTAAAAACTATTTTTTCTTAATAAGTTTTTAGATTTTTCTGATAACTAACCTATTTCTCGTTTTTTTCCCCTAAGGACATCTTTAGGACTGCTTGAAGAACCAAAAAAAAAAAAGAAAAATTTTAAACCAAACATTAAGCAGATAATTACAAAACTATACTGGAACATATATAAGAGCATAACTATACTATAAATTTAAACTATACTGGAAACTATACTGGAATTTAATGCTCGTTTTCAATTTGAATATATTTTGGGCCTGTCTCCTTCTCCTCCCCGCCTAAAAAATCATTTTCTCAGCAACTTTTTCTACTTTTTTTATGTTAACCCATTTTTGTTTTATTTTTTCAATAAAAATCAAAACCAAACTGTAGAAATCAAGGCCTAACTCTAAATATAAAGACCAGTCCGGAAAATGAAGAGTGCGTGGCAGAACCGACACCTAACCTACCATGTGTAGGTTAGGTGTAGGCTCAGCCATGCTTGGTACTTTTCCCTAACCTACTAGCACGTACGAAAAAGGCTGAATCTTTTAAAACAGTATGAGGCTGCATGAAATACTAATGACAACCATATTATTTTTCTAACTGTTAAAACAGGTTGGCTGGAGGCACCTGGGAGGGCCACACGTTGGTTGCAGGTATGAGTCTGTCTAGGTTTTTACGAGCTGGTCATAATTTGTATGGGCTTGCTCTTGATTTCTAAACATTAATCTCTTTATTTCTTCAGTTTCGCCTTGATTTTTATGATATCATCATGATTTCTAGGGTCTGGTCATGACTTGTATGTGTTTGTCTTGATTTTTAGATTTGCTCTTGATTTCTTTTGATTGGTTTTGATTTTTAGAGATTGACCATGATTTCTAGAGTTTGGTCTTGGCTCTTACGGTTTGGTCTGGATTTATATTCACTGGTTCTGATTTCTAAGAATGATTCTGGATTTCATCATATTGGTCTCTTGATTTCTACGGTTTGGTCATAATGTCTATAGTTTGGTCAGGATTTCTATGGCCACGCCTGGATTTTTGTGAATTCGTGTGAATTTCTATGTATTGCTTATGATTTCCGAGAATTCGTCATTATTCCTGTGTATTGGTTATGAGTTCTAGGGATTTGTTCTGGGTTTCTGCCTATCGATTTTTGATTTCGACGGGTTTGGTCTTGATTTATGTGGTCTGGCCTGGATTTCTATGCATTAGTCTCTTGATTTGTATGGTTTGGTCTGCATTTCTGTGCTTTGGTCTGGATTTCTACATAATGATCTTTTGATTTCATCGGTTTGGTCTTGGTTTTTACGGTTTGGTCTTTATTTCTGTGCACTGGTCATAATTTCTAAGGAATGTTCTGGATTTCTGCATATTGACTTATTAATTTCTTCTTATTTTTCTTAATGTCTATGGTTTGGTATGGATTTCCAGGGTTGACTGAACATGATTTTTAGAGGTTGATCTCGATTTCATCTTTTCGGTCTTTGATTTTATAAATTCGTTTGGATTTCTAGGGCCTGGTCATAATTTTTATGTATTAGTCTTGATTTTTAGATGATACCCTGGAATTCTTTGAATGACAAAAATATTGATTCACAAGCCTAGGCGTCCTCATAAAAGTGAATATCAGTTTAATTTTGACAGAACACGGTAACCCCCTACGGACCAGCGGACCATTTACCCTCTTCCCAAGTGAAAATTTCTAGCTATGTCCACGAGAGTAACACAAATATAAGGACACTCACCTAGCGTCTGGATGAACTTGTTTGATCTTATAAAGTTCAGTGTCATTATCATATGTCATTGTACGAACACCACTGGCAGCGGCATATCGTATATGCGACATTTGTTTGGCAGGATTGGCAAAAATAATCCTATCGGTGGAAACACCGAGTCCAGTCACCTTGGAGATCTCGGCCTAGAGAAAAAAGGCAATTATTTACCTGAGCTAGGGGGCTGAAGCCCCCGAGTCCATAGACATGACATTTTAGAATGATAAATAATTTGATCAATGTATGAAAAGAACATGCAGAAATTGGATATTTTCAAGGTCAGTCCCCTCGTTTCTTAAAAACTACTTTGATATTTTAAACTGTATATTTTAAATTTGTACATATCTTAATTTGTATTGTAATGCAAGTATGAAATGCATACGTATTATTATGACACCGTGATACAAAAGAATTAAGTACAATTAATTTAATTGTTGAGAAAATAAGACAATTCGAATAATTTACGGTTCAGACAACCAAGTTCCATCCAGGAAACAGAGCCTCAGTCTACACTGGGCGGCGGAAAATTTTATCCGGGGTGGTCGTCTACAAGGATCAGTCAGTAGTTGTTTTTTTCCAGCTCAAGGTGGCGTCTATACTGCTGTTCTTAAAGAAATCAATTTTCTCAATTCTGCAAATTAATGTTTATTCACGTAATTAGCGGAACGCTGCATGGTCAATAATTATACTTCAGTAAAAATCGTCTAAGCTTGGAAGCAAAGGCCAAGCTACTGGGGGCAAGGGATTGCCTACAATTGTTTCGGGCGCAGCATCTCTTGAGGTGCGATTTAAGTGTATAGCTTATGAAATATAGACCCATTAAGTTTTAAGGATAGTGGGCGCAAAGGTAAAATTCCACTTTAGTGACTTCTTGCTATCTCGGAAGGGGTTAGGTGAGGAAAATGGTTAGGTACAATGGCTAGGTAGGTTAGGTATAGGCTAAAGTATGGGCCAGGAAGGTATTTTGAAGTACCTACCGCCACCCCTTTTCCCTCTAGAAGGCCCTGAAATTCACCAACCATATCATTTTTTCAACACGACATATTTTGCACCTCAAGACCTTTTACTGGTACTAATATATCTTCTTTTGACATTTAAAATAATGCTATGTATTTATCGACTCGTTAAATTTGGCTTTGGTTCATTGATTTCGGTACCCGATTTTACAATCTGGACTGCATGACAATAGTTTATTTATTTATTCTTCTTTGCCATTATTTTTTCCTTCTCTATAACTATTTTTGCAACGGTTTCGTTTTAATTTTAATTGACTCGATGAATTGGCATGAAAGATATCCCGGTCACTTCCTGCAGCATTATTTTTTGTTCTGATTTCTTTTTGTATTGAGTTGTGTTTATGTTAATAAAAATGTAAAAAAAAGTTATCTGTCGACTGATCTATCAAAAGGTGATTGAAAATACAGACTTCAAGGATGGAAAGTTGCCTAAAATGTACTGTGAGTAATACAGAAAAGGTAAAATATAGAAAAATACTTAGGCATTGTTCACGTTTGTGTAGTAAGGTACAGAAAGGCAAAATAGATTAAATAAGAAAAATATATTTCAAATCTGTTTTCTGTAACGCATGAACAACCAGATTGATTAATTGGTTGCGTCAGCAGGTCATTGGATATGGAGGTCAAAATAAATAAATATTTTATTATATGGTTATTTTTCGCAATTTGTATTGTAAGGCCACACTGCTTATCACACCAATGTGAAAAAACCCATAAGTTGCCTCAAAATACCGTTAAATTGATAATAAAAAATCGAAAAATTATATTTTTAATTAGAATCAGATAGAACCTTCGTCTTTATTTACGATGGTAGCTGATACCTTGCCACTTTTCATATGAGGCAGTAGCTGCTCGTACCCCTAAATACATACGGCACTTTCTTTGATACACTTCATACACTATTTTGTTTAAAGAGTTCCACGTAACGTTTCCATTTCAAGATTGTTCTGTCTGACTGAATTGAACATATACTTTTGTTTTTGCAGCATATCATCAGCTTGCTCAATTATGTTTATCAAGAATGGGATAAACTTGTAGGAATGTTTTCCTATATAATGGTGATCATGGTTCCATTGCAATGAACCCCTGTAACTAAACCCCCGTCTAAATAAACCACCGTATAAGTGAATCACCGAGCATATGATCCCTGGCGTTATTAAAGCCTTGTACAACTGAACCCAATTTAACTAAATCCTCGTGTAAATTGAACCCCCGTCCTATTGCTCTCAAGATACCTTTCTGACGAAGGCACTGGATTTCAATTTAACCAGAGTTAAACAGTAATTTCACTTTAATATTAGAAACATATAACAAAAAAATATTTTTAGTGGTTTATTCCAGCCTTTCCGGCCGTAGCCTGTACAACCCTGATATTAAACCATACCTGTAAACGAACAATAAACAATAATAACCGAAAAAATAACCGAACCTGACTGCACCCTTTTCGATGTTTTCAAGCTAGTATAGTTGAAATTCTGCTCCAAAAACATATTTGTTTTACTCCTTTAGCTTCGAGGACCTGAAAAATCAACTGTAAATGGATAAGTTTTTTCCAGGTCTCAGCTGACTTTCGCTGATGAAATTGAGTCCTATTTCTTGAAAAAGGATGAATCACTGGATTTTAATATACGGACTTTAATGTCTGCCGTCTCAAATTCGACGTTTAGTCTGTTAACAATGGGTCAAACGTATTTAAGAAAAAAAAACTTCTGGATTGAGCAAATCCACATAATGATTGACAGAACTCATGTCCTTTCCTCCTAAGAAATTTCTTCAAAATATTTAGGATACCACCTTTCTAATACTATTTTTTAATAGCCTTTATAATAATACTCACATTCACAATGAAATTATTATCACCAGGATGAAGGTGAATTTTAGCAGAGTCGAGATAGTAGAAACTCTTATTAACAACGGAAAAATAAAATATATTTCTATAGTTATACAGGAGACCTCAGAGGGGATGGGAGCTTACAACATCAAAACTGGGAACATGTTACTTACAAATAGCATAGTATAAAATCAAAAATTCTAGCTTAACTAATCCTTCACCCTCTTTAATGTTTAAGTATAAGCTTGGTTATAATCAAAATTGGCTCATTTTGACAGTTTCAACTATTTTGTCAGTATCAAATATTCACACTCCCGTATAAAAACAACAAGTTTTGCTTATAACCTGATATTATGTCCAACCATTTGGAACGGGGTTTGGGTTGTTACCCCCAAGAAAAAAACATTTGTCATCTTATGATCACATACTTAAAATTAATGTACTCATCTGTTAGCCAGTACACAATTGAGAATTTGGATCTATGTGTACTGGATTGAAACAACTCAGACGTTTGGGAGATAGATGGGATACAGATGATTTGGGCTTTGCATTTGCACATTATGGGGGGGGGGGGGGTTGTTGAGAAGTTAAATATAGCGCCTACAACAATTAGTGAGGCCTGGAATGGGAAGTATGGTAACGAGTGGAGAAAAGCCACAGATGATGAGTTTGAATCTTTAAAGAGAAATGAGACGTGGGATTTAGTGCCGGTGCCAAATGGGAAGAACATTGTAGGTTGTAGATGGGTAATGAAGGTGAAACGCAAATCTGATGGCACCTTGGACAGGTTCAAGGCACGTTTGGTGGCCCAGGGTTACTCTCAAACTCATGGAACCGATTACCAAGAAGTTTTCTCTCCAGTGGCTCGTTACGCAGCTATCCGGTCATTGTTAGCTGTTGCAAATCATTGTGACTGGGAAATACATCAAATGGATGTCAAGACAGCCTTTTTTTACAAGGTGAACTTGATACAGAAGTCTTTATGAAACAGCCACCTGGTTATGTTGACATGGATAAGCCCGATTACGTCTGTAAACTTCGTAAAAGTCTTTATGGTTTGAAACAAGCAGCAAGTTGCTGGAACATTGTTATACACAATTTTCTTATATCATCAGGATTTAAATGTAGTGCAGCTGATTCTTGCTTTTACATTAAATCGATTAACCAAGATGGAGCGATTTATTTTGTCATTTTAGCTTTATGGGTAGATGACATTTTACTCTTTTCGAATGACATTTCAGAATCCCTTAAGAGTCAATTCGAGATGGTTGACCAAGGTGAAGCCCATTACATCCTTGGTATGTCAATTAAGCACGACAGAAACAAGAAATGTCTTTGTATCAATCAGACACAGTATCTCAAAAATGTGTTACGTAAATTTGGAATGGAAAGCTGTAAACCTATAGCTACTCCACTTGAGCCTGGCAGGAAGTTTACTAAAATTGTTAATGATGATGAGACATTTGACATCAAGCAGTACCAGGCAGCCATTGGATGTCTCACATATTTAAGTACAACAACCAGACCTGATCTTGCATCAGCTGTCAGTGTTCTATCCAAATTTATGTCAAAACCTAGCAAAGATCACTGGCAGGGTGTGAAGCAAATTTTCCGTTATTTGCAAGGAACTTTAGACTATGGATTAAAATTCTGTTCAAATGATGGTGATGTTAACTTAATTGGCTTTTCTGATGCTGACTGGGGATGAGATCTTGACACTAGGCGATCAACGCCAGGTTATGTTTTTAAGATTGCTGGCTGCACAGTAAGCTGGAGCAGCAAGAGGCAAATGTGTGTTGCCAAGTCAACCTTCAACACGATTCCATATGCGCATGCGCATTGCCATCATAGGCACAAATTTCGCAAGGCACAAATTTCGCGCTACACGGGGTTTAGGAAAACGGGATAACATTCAGCCCCTTTGAAACTACATAACTGCGGTCAAAGCTGGTCGGGTCATTGATACATATTATATTTGTGCATCCCTTGAACAACTACATACTTTAACAATTTTAGAGAAATGGAATATAATGTGATGAGGCGAAACGAAGAGAAGTTTGAAGGCATTCTGTAGACTGTACATTCTATTGCTGCCCCGAATAAGACTTCATTTACTGCTTCTGTCTTATA
>JAAAKM020073195.1:105584470-105669470 GCA_010016025.2 Alatinidae sp. Z8VKAUB7J3
CCCCCCCTTTTATTAACTTTAGATCCCAATGATAACCCCCTTCCATTTATTCAGACCCCCCACGTTTATTTGGCACTCCAGAGTATGTGCATTTTTGAAAAATATACTGAAGTTATACTTTGAAAGAAGGTTTCAGTATTTCTTGCTAATGATTGTATTACCTTGCTTACTGACTTCATTTAAATATATGCTGTTTTCCCAAGTGGCTGAATTGCTTTCTTTTTCCCTAAAAGATAGCATCTTAATGTCGAGATAATAAGCCCTAATAATCAGTCTAAAATCTTTTCAAAGCCCAGTGAACACACTTGATTGGAATGAAAATGTTGTGGCTGCAGTTCATGCTGATATTCCTCTTCAGTAATACATTGAAAGGTTTCTTTACCCAACGCCTGGTGATGCACACCTTTTTCAAATATTATAATTAGATAGACAAATAGCTTACTTATGCAAGCCAAACTTTTATCATACTGGAAGAGCGGTACCATGTTACGACAGAAAAAGGGATATTACCTTTATCACAGTGGTAGAAAGCAGGGGCTTGGTATAATGTCCAGGGAAAGCTGACTTGGTATAACTTTGCCCCTAGCACATAGGCCACATGGAGTTATTGAATACGTTATAATACTGACTCTGAAAATTCAAAGTAACAATTTTCCGCTGGTGAAAAATTAGTGCAAAAAAAGTAACGGATTTTATCAATGCCCTTTAACATGGAGTTTACCTGCAGACATGTTGTATGGCAATGCATGTACTTAAGTTTCACAATGGCATGACCTACAGGGAAAATACCAGACAGACTATCTATACGCAATAGACTAAGAGATCACTTTACTATCAAATGAATAAAATCCTGTTAATATCACACACAGATTTCACACTGACACATGAAGAAATACATGAATATCACAACCAACAAATCACACAACGCAAAGCGACTATGTCTACTGATTCCGACTGGCAATGCGCAATAGACTAAGAGATCACTTGACAATAATATTCAATAACTCCTGTTGATATTACGCAAGGATTCCACACTGACACATGAAGAATAACATGATTATGACCACGGGCAAATGACACAACCGCGCAGCAACTATATCTCCTGATTTCGACTATCTATACGCAATAGACTAAGAGATCACTTTACTATCAAATGAATAAAATCCTGTTAATATCACACACAGATTCCACACTGACACATGAAGAAATACATGAATATCACAACCAACAACTTACACAACGCAAAGCGACTATGTCTACTGATTCCGACTGGCAATTCGCAATAGACTAAGAGATCACTTGACAATAATATTCAATAACTCTTGTTGATATTACGCAAGGATTTCACACTGACACATGAAGAATAACATGACTATGACCTCGGGCAAATGACACAACCGCGCAGCAACTTTATCTCCTGATTTCGACCATCTATACGCAATAGACTAAGAGATCACTTTACTATCAAATGAATAAAGTCCTGTTAATATCACACACAGATTTCACACTGACACATGAAGAAGTACATGAATATCACAACCATCAAATCACACAACGCAAAGCGACTATGTCTACTGATTCCGACTGGCAATGCGCAATAGACTAACTGCTCACTTTACTATAAAATGTTACAACTCGTGTTAATATCACACACAGATTTCACACTGACACATGAAGAAATACATGACTATGGCAACCAACATATCACACAACGCGAAGTAACCATAACTACTCATTGCGACTGTCAATGCGCAATACACTAAGAAATCACTCTACTATCAAATGTAATAATTCCTGTTAATATCACACACAGATTTAATACTGACACATGAAGAAATACATGACTATGACAACCAACAAATCACAGAAAGCAAAGTAATTATATCTACTGATTCCAACTGTCAATGTGCAATAGACTAAGAGATCACTGTACTATCAAATGTAATAATTCCTGTTAATATCACACACAGATTTCACACTGACACATGAAGAGAAACATGAATATGACTAACTTTAATGGGCTTTGGATTGATGACGGGCCGGAGGGCAGTTCTTCCTTGGTCAAATCACATGGCGCAGAGAGGTTGGTTTCCAATTGCGTTAAACTGGGTGTCAATTCCCACCGGTGGATGATTGGGAGCTAATGTGGCGACTAGAAAAATAGAGTATGTTAATATCGGAGGTCACCTAGCTCTGCTGGTAGAGCGAACGCAGCGAAAGCGTGGGTTACGGGTTCGATCCCCGGTGGTGACATATTTCTATTTCTCTAGTGTTCTTTTCAAATCTAACCTTTCAAATCCTTTCTTCTCGATGATACTTTCTAACTTTAATGGGCTTTGGATTGATGACGGGCCGGAGGGCAGTTCTTCCTTGGTCAAATCACATGGCGCAGAGAGGCTGGTCTCCAATTGCGTTAAGCTGAATATTGATATCCACCGGTGGATGATTGGGAGCTAATGTGGCGACTAGAGAAATAGAGCATGTTAATATTGGAGGTCACTTAGCTCGGTTGGTAGAGCTCACGCCGCGAAGGTGTTGGTCACGGGTTCGATCCCCGGTGGTGACATATTTTCAATTTCTCTAGTGTTGTTTTCAAAACTAATATCTAGTAATAGCCATGTTCACGCACGGACTTTTTACCATGGTAAAACAGCATTTGGTCATTGTAAAGTTTATATATCTGTGTGACCACTTATTCCCATATCGAATTCACTGTTGAAAAACTCCATTGTTATGTAAAGGAGAGCTATTTATTTTCCGTTACACGTACCACGTTATGTTAGTATTTTTTGAGAGCTCCTGAACTATATTAACCATTCATGTAACATGTGGACAGGTTAGTGTGAATCCCGAAAATTCCCGCTCAAGTTTTAGTTCGGATGCCTGGAGCCCCTCAGGTGTTATAATCTGGAAAATGATTCCGCGAGACCAGGAATGCCGTAGTTATCAAAACTATAAACAAGCCGTGAGACAGGCTCAACCGCTCAGTAGGACCGTCTCTCGAGGATTATGGAAAGAAACTGTCATCAATGAGAACAGATACTACATCCGTTCCTTCCCAAAAGACCGAGAAGCGATCGAAACGTTGTCTTCCCGTCCCCCAACCCCACCCTTATTTTATGCACATTTTAAAACCTGGTAAAAGACACTGCCAATAGCATCTATCTTATAACCTACCAGAGAAAACCCTTATAGATAGTTGGCTACTTTACTATACTATTTCTCCAGAACAAATTGTTTTATTCATCGCATCTTATCATACGGATGTAAAAACAACACTCAACGAAGTTTCATAGCATTTGGTTTTTCACATTTGAAACGCCTTAAATCAACACGATTAGCAGGAAACTGCAGGTGCGCGTTCCCTTTTAATTTACAAACCGAAACAAGGAAATTTCCTTTCCTCTTAAGTTTTACTCCAACAACTAGTTTACAACGTCGGTTGATCATTGCTTAAGAAAAGTAAGTGGTTAACAAAGAAGGTTTCCAATATAAAAATATATTTTGCCTTGAGTAGACTCGGAAAATGATGAGCTAGTTTTGCCCACAATGTCTAGAATAGCAATTAAGTTATTCGGATCCTATTTTTGTACCTGAGAAGATCCATCATCCTAATATTAATAACCCCATGTGTCAAACTTTGGTTCATTTTGTCCTATATCCTTATTTGAAATTCGGTTTTCACCGATTAATGTGTTGACAAATAAATGAAGAAAACACGCTTCTGTAAAAGTGGGAGTGGAATATACTGCAGTCATTAGGTTTCATCTGTCCAAGTTACCAAACAGCAAATCGTAACACGAATGGTTTTATTCTAATAACTTTTGGTTTGTCAAAATAGGTAAATATTTGACATCATGGAAAGCAATGCCAGAGCTCACTAAGAGTTATTGTTTAAATAATTTACCTTGAGATTTGTGTATGTGCTTTAATGTCATGCAAAAGCCATGTTGAACAAATCATGGGAACATCGTATAATCTCAGCGAGTTTCATACTTTCTAGCAAATCCATGCCAATCAGGAACAGTAAATATTTAAAGAAAATAATCCTACTCCTGAGCTAACATTATTCACGCAATTATACTGACCTTTCATTGTTGTTGGGCACTTTTAGAGTGTCAAAAGGCAATCAAGACAAAGTAGTCGACTGGTTTTCTGCTTAAAATTATCAAATACGTGTTTGAAGGATGGTCATGTCATTTAAATTGAGACATGATGTATATCACAACTGTCACTCTTGGTATAATCTGTAATTACACTTCCTCGCAACTGAAGTAACAGTATTTATTACAACTTAATATCTCAGTCAATACATATTTAGGTGGTCTCTTCATTGTAGTAAGTAAAAAGTCATCTGTTGTTTTGTTAGATCAGTTTTCTGATGACTAACGAGCTTGTTTGGAGCGTTAAAATATCCTCCCCATGCTGCATATTCCCAATTAAAGATGGAGAGAAGAATCATAACATTTTGCTTCATCGTTTTTAGCATCATTTTAGCTTTTGAAAATCATGCCTGTCAACGAGTCCACGAGTCAAGATTGAGTAGCTTTTCTTATCTTGCGAATGATCTTTCTACTTGTGTCTTAATTAAGTATAAAACAGTTGAAGTCTTGCTTTTACTCTTCACAAATTAATAATGATTCTGGGCCAATATAACGACATGGCAATGAGCGATCTATATAACTAGACCCTCCGTTAAAATACGCTTCCCACCAGAAAAACTAAGCTAAGTTTCCTTTTCATGGTGTCCAAAGTACAGTGATTGTAACTTTCGTTGAAAACCCCAAATGCAACACTTGTTATGATGGCTTTAATTTCTAGTTCTTGTACGTAACTTTGCAAGTTTAGAGCGTTTGTTACCGAATCATACTTTCATACTGGTTACATAAGAATTTCAATATATTATCAGTTTACCAAATATATGCATCAAATTAGACAACAAAATAGTTTTCCTAATTATATGCTTTCCGTACACTACGTGTATTGTTAACAAACAATCATGCGCACATGCACAAACATAGGGTATTTTTCACTTGAAGTGAAAGAAATTTCTATCATGACAGTTTCAATAGATGCCTCAGAAAAGTGTATAATATGCCACGGAAATGTACATTTGACTTTATGAACAAAAGAATGATGTAAATTTATGACAAAATTGGATATGAACATATGTACATATGACCTTCCAAATGTTTGCACCTTTGACTCACGAAAGTCTGTTCTTGCAGGTACGCATTTTAAAACGAGCCTGAAATTTTACATTACCTTCTTATAAATGTAGTGAAGTTACGTCGATGACAGACCGACAATGTTGTTGGGGTATGTTTTGGAATTAACAAAGTTAAAATAGTGACTTTTGAGCTTTCCTGTTTCCAATATATTTCAATGCAATAAAAACTTTGTATACCGAACTATGATGCAAAGGACTCTTTCTCTTAACTGTGTAATCGGAAAAACCAGACTATCGGATATTAGTTTTGAAGTATATAGAAATTTGAAATCGATGTCTTTCAAAAATGCGGCAAAAGAGGGCCAATATTAATGTCTTGTTATAGTGGCCGAAGATACTTCTCCCACATTACAATTGAACAGATTCCTATTAGGAAGGGATGATGATATATTCAATAGAAGTAATTTTCTAAGATTCTCTTTGACAAAATTTCATAGTTACTTGGTTCTGCTGCAATGGCTTCATCATGGCTCATGTTATCGAAACCTTTTACTCAGTTACTTTATAAGCCACTGGAACAAGTCTTATTGATCATTTGATTATATAATTAATGTAAAATTCTGACTGAGTTCTAGTATCTCTTTACAAACAAGACTACTGATAGATCAACTCCCTATTGTTCCTTTCAGATCATTACATATGTTGCCTAAACTATTCCAAGCACTAAGTATAATCTGATATTGAAATTTTCGTCATTACGTAAAATGCCTGGAGATTTCAGTCATTACGAAATAATACAGTATATATGTTAAAAGCAATTAGTGAATTCAGCCATTACGCGTAATGCCTGATTTCACTAAATGCCTTTAACATATATACTGTATTAATGGCAATCTGGACACAAATAGGTAACATAGTAGTGCATCGATAGTCAGGAGATGAAAAAAGTGGGTCGTAACAATCTGCTGACAATAACCCCTTCGAATCCTTTCAAATACTTTGTGTGACCACCGACAAATGCAGTAAAATTGATCTGTAAGGAAGGAGTTTTATCAAATTGTTATGATAGATTTTATGCACGGCTACAGACAGACGTCTCCTTCTGCAAGATAAACGATACTGAAAGCAACATGTTTAAAAACTATAAATACCAAAATGATATAACTAAGCCAAGAAGAAGTCCACTCTTCAATGTACAGAAAAGAAATCTTAATCTAAGTTGGCGGGTAGGTCGTACTCCAAGACAACCATAGGAGACCAAAGTTTTGTCCTATATTTATGTGATTTATATAAAATCCTTCTGTATGTTCATATTATCAATGGTATCGTTGAATTTTAGAAAAACAGAAACACGGTTTAAGCGAACTTAGGCACTCCAACAATCGGAATAAAATTCCTTCAGGGAATAGGATTTTACAATTTACGCCTTTTTCAATAACAAGAGTGGCAGAAAAGGTGTCGCTCTCGTGACCGTTAATTTCTACGACGTGTTTTGGTGTTCTCGTTTCTAATAAATTCATGGCAATAGCTTACTCATTTCACTCCATACGATTTCCATGATCAGTGTATGGCAAAGATGTTTAGCAGAATGAATCCGTTATTCAACGCAACATTCAAATCCTAAAACCCCGAAGCCATGGGGTAATATTCCATTGTGTTGTGCAAGTTACTACAACTTGAGAAATAGGGAGACAGTCGTGTTTCATGTAAATAAGGATTAGCTGTCAACAACGTTTGTCTAATAACTATCTCTCGTCAGACAAGGAGAACGGTTGTAATGATAAGACAAAACTTAAAGTAATCGATTTTGTAGAAGGGCAGGTCCCGCCCTTGTCCCCTCTCCTGAGCTGCGGGCCTATCTCGCATGGGTAACTGGTAACAAATGTAACGAAGATACAAGTAGCTTTCTCATTTTAGCATACAACGCTAAACCTTCCAGATCTGCTTAGTGCACAAAAATAAAACCTTGTTCATTTTTGCTCATTATAGATGTACTGCAACGGTGACAATTGTTATATACAAAGTGATAGTACAAGACGAATGAAAGACCTATCAAAACTGCTCCATCTACTTATTAGTCATTACAACTATGCAGTGCTTCTTCATTACTGTGAATGAATAAAGTAGCTCATCCTACTTACTTCCTCTGGAATTTGTAGACAAGGACTGGTGCCTCTACTATTACTAATGAAATACCGAGATCAGTGATGATTTTGTTACCAGTCTAGGGAAGATTGATAGAATAATGATTCTTTCATCTATTTTATTAACCAATTAATGGTGCAACGTCACTAAAACATCGTTGAAACATGAGCAAGTTGCAAGCAACTCTAAGCCTGTAAATGGCCGGCATCCGATGCAACTACAGGCTCGTGTAAAAAATGAAGCTACTCGTGTGAATGCCTAAATTATACCCTGCTTTCAGTTATTTTTCCGGGAAAAAGTTGTGAGTGTTTCAAGTCCAGGGATGTGCTTCGTATAAGCTTTACATTTCTAACCCTCAAGAAGTCCAACAGGGGAGTCCAAATGGACTAAGCACCTATAACAGTACCTACTAATTTATAACCTCTCAATGCAGAACTCGTTCAACATGTAAATTACTGCTTTTGCGGAAACTCTAAGATATGGCTCTATTGGATTTGTAATACTTGTGCTTTGTAGGGAAATGGGGACTGACTTGCAAGAGAGAAACCTTGCATATCTTAGAGGATATTTTTAATACTTTAATCTTCTAAATTGTCAGTTTTCACAGAACCCTTTCCCTTACATACGTCAAGAAAACAATAGATTAAACTAAAATATTGTGCAGTATATTGAGAAGGGCCCCCACAGGCTCGACAATAATATTGACCAATCGTCAATCAATATCTACGGATTTTGACGTCGTCAACATATTAGATTCGCTAAACATTTCTCATCGTCATGCAAATTGCAGTCTGTAACAAGTGGTACAGTCTTTGTTGTTGACAGCACATAAGGATTGTTGCCAAGAATTGTTTATCTACACCTATAAGTTCGAAACGTTGTAGTGTTGCCAACAGAGGGCGTTAGAAACATTCAAGGGTGCAGTGTAAGAAAATGGTGTACTAAGTATAGAGAAGTGTATATTTGATTTCATTTCCCAAACTTGTTGGTGAATGACATATTGTTTCTTATGATGTTACATTCTGTACTGTTTTTCATTTACACCTCAAAATACCATCCTCAAGCTGTAGATCCATTTAATCTTAATAAATGTCTTGGTTGCTTGAAGGGGGTGGGTGGGGGTATTGAAAGATTTATAACCACTGATCTAAGTTATTCGTATAAGTGAATACCAAATGATCTCTTCAGCGGAAGTCCAAATGCCTTTAACTGACGAGTTAGGCATAGTACTGTACAGCTCCTTTTATCCTTCCCATTGTCTCTTTGCGGCCATTAATATATGTAGTCAGATTTACTTCCGCTTCGTAATATCCAGGTATTGCAAAATATATTTCACGCAAAAGGGTTTCACTTCCTCTGTCACTGGCTAGGTCTTTGACTGAACCATTACCACTGGCAGAGTAATAAACCCCAGGGAAAAACGGACAGGCATAGCAGCGATAGTTATTATACACGCATTTGTCCTCCGGTAATGAATATGCAAAAAATTTCTTTCCATTTAAAGAAATAGCAGCTGACCAGAACATATTAGTAATGCGCGTACTGCACATCCACGTCATATATACTGCCCCTGATGATTGCTTGGTTATCTTTAAACCTTTAAACGTCGTACCCACTTTGAATGTACAAAGACCAGGACCAATGTAACGGACGTAATTATTTCCATTCTGATATAATATTGAAGACGGGTAGTAATGAAGACACCATCCTACCTGAAATGAGCCAAGTAACATGATCGCTACCACAATCCGCATGTTGTATCGATACATCATTACTTTCTTAAAACGTGTACAGTATATACTATCCTACTCCCAAAAACTGCTGTTGTGCACTTATCCCTTTACAGAAAACTTTAAAATTGGCTCATAGGTCAAGGTTGCTTCACCTTCTTCGAAGTTTCTTAATCTGTTGCTAGTAATATAGCATCCGTCATTCGAAACTGACAACAAATGTCTATTCTTATTGACGAAATCTTTTACTATTAAATTAGTACTGACGGCACGCAAGAACACGAATACTTTCTCTTTTATAAATAGCTTTTCTTGAGAGAAACTTAATATAAGAAACATGGAATAGTGGAACCTATAGTTTTCAGTCTAATATTAATTCAGGTTCACTCAACAGTACCTCACTTTTATAAAATTGCCTTAGAATTCAAAGATTATATCTGATTTCTTTCGAGATAAGCCGATGATTTTGGGGAGTATGAGGTTAATTGAGACTTTCTTGGGAGTTTGAGATTGATGTGAGACTTATTTGAGAGCATGAAATTGACTTGAGACTTTCTTGTGATTTGGAAAAGATTTTAAGATTAGAAGATTGTTTCTATGATTATTGAGATTATTTTGGACTGTATGAGATTGATTTGAGACTTTCGTGAGAGTTTGCGATTGATTTGAGACTTTCTTGAGACTGTGAGATTATTTAAAGACTCAAAGATTGTTTCTGGGATTGTTGAGATTAATTTGGAGATTAATCTGAGACTTATCCAAACCATGTACGGGACTTTTTTGAGTTATTTGCCCCTCGCTGAGGACTATCATTAAAACTGTATTGTTGAAGCTCGTAAGTTAGGTAGAAACATTTTGGAGCTCTTTCTAAGGAAAACCAACAAGACAAATAATTTTTTTAAATCCAAAAATCCGATTTGGGATCCTTCGTGCATCACTGACTGCTTTCATTTCAGTGCTATAACATAAGAGGAAATCGGCCCTGGCGACGATAAAGAATTTAACATATGCATACCTGTCTTTAATTATTGCCTGTATGAAGGATTTATACCCAACAAAACTACTTTAAACATCTCGAACGCCTTATACATTGTCATTATGTATTATGCTATGTTACACTCTCATTTTGTAACACGTTTAAATTATAATTTAAAAAGCTAGAATTCTTTAAAAGAAAAATGTTGCCTTGTCTAATGATAACGTTTCCTCTTGCTTCTGGTATTTGACGAAATGAAATTTTAGTTGCCTTGGTTAAGAGCATTGCAGCAATAACATAGTGAAATGTATTTCTAATTTAAAAAATAATAAGACGATAAATGATTTCGGTACTTGTTAATTCCGAAAATTTTTGTTGAACTATTTTAATTCGTTCAAATAAAAGTATGTACGAAGGAGAACGTTCTAATCTGATTGTTCGAACTTTGTGTCTCAAGAGATAAAGAGAAATAAAAATTTAAATCTAATCGGTCATATTTAGGCTTCAAAATTTGCTTGCGATTTCCTCATCCTTAGAAAACGTATTTAAAACCAACAATCGTAAATATACGATGATAGTGACTAGTCAACAATCGTAAATATACGATGATAGTGACTAGTCAACAATCGTAAATATACGATGATAGTGACTAGTTAACAATCTTTAATATACGATGATAGTGACTAGTCAACAATCTTTAATATACGATGAGAGTGACTAGTTAACAATCTTTAATATACGATGATAGTGACTAGTTAACAATAGTTAACCACTCGATGGTGTCCACAGGTTGTAATAATCGACCTAAGGAAGACTGTAGTGGTCATTGAATGCGAGTTGTTATGGTTATTATGACAACCTATCGATGACAAAACGTTTGATATAACGCAGGTTCTGAAGAAGTCGGAAATGGTATTTTCTTTTCAAACATCAAGATTAGAATAATACAGAATTATGTATAACATAATCAGAGCCTTTAGCAAGCAACCGCTGACAGAACACACTCAGTACATAGTATGATCCTAATTAACGAATAACTATCTAGTATAACTTCCGGTTTCATTCTAATCCTTGTAAAAGGAAGTGAATCAGACATCAGTTTGAGCACGTGATTCCCAATAGTCATGACAGTCCACTAATAGCTGGCTTGTGCTGTGATTATGGAAACAAATATGAAGTTGCTACTCTAGTAGTAAATGATTAATGAAAGTGTAGAAGGTGGAAGTGGTATTGATTTCGTCTATGATATATTGATAGAATGGGTTAGGGTTTCTGCGGAATGTCATATCTGACTGCTTTTTTCCGCTCCTATGCTTTACTTAATTGGGCAAAGAGGACACCATTTGCTAAGGTAAAAAAAAAGATACAGTAATGAATACAGAAAGAGCAGCCTTTTGACTTATTTTTATCAACTATTTTCTACTTTCTATTTGCATGCAGTACGATTGTCTGATAAATTATTACTTTTGATACAAAATATTTATGTACAACGTATCTTCTGTCCACTACAAACGTTAGAGATTCTCTGTATATTTTGCTTCTTTACACCCAAATTTATAAGCTCAATTCTAGATTGAGGGACATGACGATGCGTGGAAAATTGGGTTCGAAGTAGATCTTAAAGGTTTCCCTCTAAATTAATCCAATCCATGTTTATCTGACGCCTGTTTAAATCTCTGGTAACCCAAAATGGTTCCCATTGTCCTTGTGTGACGTCATAAGGCAGGAAGTGTCATGACCTGTGTTTTATAGACCTTGGGCTCAACCGCCCAGTAGGACCGCCTCTCGCGGATTATGGAAAACATCTGTCATCAATGAGAACAGATACTACATCAATTTCCTTGCCAAAAGGCCGAGAAGCGATCAGTCACAGTCGGCACCCCCTAAAACCGTCACTGCATACATACATACATACATACATACATACATTCATACATACATACACATATATACATATAAACATGTACACACATACATATTCTTCTCCGTCAAAGAAATTGTGCCCTCTTCCTAGTCATAGATAGCTTTTTTTAAAAAGTTGGCAAGGTGCTTTTGTCTTAGAAGAGAGTAACCCTTTCACGGCAAAGAGTGCTCTATTTTTGAGAAAAATGTGCCAATGTCGTCAGAAAAACAGATCTTTTGTCTAGAGGAAAGTACGTTTTCCTCTGAGAATATGATAAAACAACGTCATAGAAAAATATACTGTAATTAGGGACTTAAGGTTTGCATATTTTCTTGGCTACCGTCTGTCATGGCAAGATGGAACTACGATACAAGCATATCATCATCTATCTACATGTCAAAGTTTTATTTTAACTTCGGAACGATAGTGTATTACTTTACGCCGAAATGACAACATGAAAACGGTTTTTGCAGACCAAGCGGAAGAACCTGTACGTACAAGACCATCGAGAGCAGATGCACGAAGAGTAAAGACATAGGTCTTCGTGTAGATGGTCAGAAGGTGTACGGAATTTTTTAAACCGTTGAAAGGATTATTTGATTGCCTCAAATCGGAGATTGCAGACTTCTTGCTGAACATACGAAGACTTTTTGATAATTGGATGTTTAGGCCTGTCATCCGTATCTTCAACTGAGGAAGAGCATGCCGCGCCTGGGATACGATGTCTTGAAACGTTTTACAGCACCACTACGAGAGACGAATATGAGGGTAATCTCAACTTGATTCAACTACAAATACTAGGAAACGATGACGTTGAGATATTTTAAGAACACAAAATCGGCCTCTGTTAACTAAACCATCGATTTTTTATAATTTGGTATAATCTTTTCTCGCTTTCACGTTTTTTTATAAGGAACTCAGTTGCTTAGGTGTGAGGCCTCGATTTGGTCCAAAATCTAAGCAACAAGCTAAGAAACTCGAGGCCTCAAATTTTTAAAACTTTCACGAAATTGAGGCTGGAGTTCAGACCCCCATTTATTTGGACCCCCCGTTTGTTAACTTTAGACCGTAACGATGACGCCCCGTTTATTCAGACCTCCCCGTTTATTCGGCACTCCAGAGTACATACGTTTTGTTAAAAATTCCAAAGTGAACTATACGACATTCAAAGAATTGTAGTCTCATATTTGCTACACCTTGTAGTTTCAACTTTTGTTGCATTTATAAATGTACACCATTCTTGTCTTTACTAGACAATAATGCTTTGGAGGGTATTACAAATGTATAAAAGGATTTTATCATAGAAGTAGAAGATGAAGCAGTGTAGGACACGAATCTTAGAGCTATTTCTTGTCTTAAACATCCAATAAGAAAAAATATGGTCGGCATCCAAGGCCAAGGTAAACCAGCCTTCATCTTGCAGCATTATCTTCATATTTTTTCAATGTTCTTAAAACTTCATAAAAATTTATTCAATGCCTATATTTTTTTGCATATTTTGCAGGAGATGAAGGGTACATAAACTTCATTCCCCTGAGGACAGGCAATTACCTGCTTTCAACAAAGAAGTGGCCTGACTATTTTATGTACATGGAATCAAGCGCAAATGGATACATTCGTAGCTGGCAAGGAAATCCAGGGCCACAGGGATACTGGAATCTATTGAAATGAGAATTTACAATGGAACTGGTGACAAAATCCTGAAGCCACTTGTTTGTCATTGTAGTATATCTGACCATATTACCAAGCAACAGCATGTGACCTAGAAGTGCTTATGGTAATGTACAAGGCAACCATAGGTTCTTCTTCGAATATTTTGATTAAGAACTCACTGTGCATTAATTGGATATTCATATCGAGCAGTTGAAGACATCAAAAATGTACGCCTATTTTTGTACGAGTCTACTTTTCGTTCAGAATTTTCTTCTTGCTAGAGTAAGTTATCGTCCAAGAAATAGTTTTGCAGGCGCTCTTGACACATTCTTAGCAACTACCTCTTAGCCTATAATTCCAAAGTATTGTCGTACCTACTCCTGTGCATAGCTCATGATAGCTTTGAACTTGTCTGCTTTACGTCTTTTATTGTTGTTTCTTGTCGACCCTTGCAAAGGTGAAGAATGTATTTTTTCACTTTGATAGTCTCTCAGGAGCTGCGTAATCACATCGACATTGAGTAGATGTTGATTTTTTAATTTCTGTGCATGCTTCGTCAACTACATCAAAGACGTCAACTACAAAACCTACCACCAAATATCCATCGACGTCCACAACACAGGCTTCGTCAACTACATCAAAGACGTCAACTACAAAACGTACCACCAAATATCCGTCGACGTCCACAACACAGGCTTCGTCAACTACATCAAAGACGTCAACTACAAAACGTACCACCAAATATCCGTCGACGTCCACAACACAGGCATCGTCAACAACGTCCAAAACTTCCACGACAAAGTCAACAAAGCCAACAACTACATTGTCAACTCCATGCAGTCACTTTAAGTGCAACGACGGGAGTTGTCTTGATAAATCGTAAGTAGAATCTTCTTCTGCATCAGTTGAATGCTTTATTTTACTTTATACTTTTAAAACTATTGCCTCATTTCCCTGTCCCTTAAATTTGATCTACGGTATGATACAGTGTCAGGGGCTCATGTCAGCTTCTGATCTCTGTTGTCACGTTCACTAACACTATAATTAAATATTATCATAGGGTGACGTATTATAGGTCACTCGAAATCTGTTGTAAGTAATTAGGCAAATGCAATGGAAGAAACGCTTTTGTTTGAGGGAGCATCATAAGCCTGTTTAAGAATATCCTCGTTACCGCTTTGAATTATGAAGAAATGAGGTCTCATCATATAAATTATGTATTAAATGGTTCTCTTAGGTTACGGACATAGTCTGGCTGTTCTTGGGGAAAGATATCTATAGCTTTAAATATTCTAACACTTCTCGACTCAGTAATCGGCATAGATGGTAGATTTTATCTCTGACAGGGACTCAAGATGTGCTAAACTCTGACATTTAAACATATGCAAGTCCCGGACACTGGAAGTTGTACTCTTTACGACAAATGTAAAGCAATTGTTAGACACCCGATTGGCATTGACAGTTGTTTCAGGGCGTAAAACGTACAGTAGCTTGAGTTAACTTTCTTTTTATTGTTACTCCTCATGAGAATTTATAAAAATAAAACTATTTATATATTTATAACTATATATCATAATTATAATTATATATATATGTAGAGATATATATATTTATACTCAATCTGCAGACAGTACTGTTTCGCCCTTTGTGGGCTCATCAGTGCAGCACAGAGTGAAGACACTGAATCTTAGCTATGAAGCAAGCACGCTTGCAACAAGGCAATTTAAAAGATTCATGTGGTACCATGCCAGAGTGCTCAAACTGTAAATTCATTATGCCTGTAATGAGATTAATGAATTGTATTGCATGAAAGAAATAGATATTTGAAGTTTAAAAATTGCAATGTTTTACGGACTACAATAAAAGATCTTACTGCTTTGAAGGGAGTGATCACTCTCTTTAACACATACGCCCTCTCAGAATACACCCTTGGTTATATTCGTCAATATAATGGAAATGATTTAATGATGAGAATAACTAAAATCTATCTATCCAATTTCACGAGAAACCACTGAGCAGCTCTCTCAGTCCTTGAATTGATTAGTCACGTGTTTATTGATGGGAGAGTTGATTTGAGGGAAACAAAGTGTCGTACTGAGCAAGGAAAGAAGAACCTCAAGTAACGTGGACTTAGTCCATGATCATATTCACAATGCTCATTAGCCATGGTCTACTTAGAGACTGAAGAATAATTGAGAATCGAACATTAACAGTTTTAAAGTCCCTCATAAGGTGTAATCTAGCCTGCAGTCTTCTCTTAAAGCGGCTCATTACCTAAATGTGGTTTTATTGTTAAAAAGGCAAACCCACAAACTGGAGCGTGCAAGAGTTAGACCACACAGCTATTTGTTATCAAGCACACATCTGGAGATCCTGACTCAAACTATAAGCATCCTTTTCAAGGAACGCGATCGGTAGGTGTAATTCCTTTGTTACTGTAATCCTATATTGAAAATTTGTCTGCATGAAATAAAAAGATTGTTCCTTCGCAGTAACAGAAGCCAGACCCCTTAGTATTAACCCAAAGTTATGGCTCCCTATGACTCTTCCTGCTGCTCGACTTCCTATACTTTTCCTGACAACAAGTCACGCCGCTTTCCAGCTCCGTCAAATGCTTTTGAGAGGGCATCCAAATTCAACATCGTTAAAGGATCATTGAAATGAGTTATTTATAGTGATAAACAGTGTATTCAAACTGTTACATTACCAGTCTGGTTGATTTGCTGTTGTAAAGAAGAGATTAAGAATGTGTTTTCTCCATATGAAGTTGCGCAATTCACTTAGAGCCCTATTCTTATTTGCCGCGTACTCCAGGACAGCTCATGGAAATTGTTTTAAATTGAGTGATAAACAATATCATTATCTAATTAATAGCAAACAAATAAAGAATTGCTTTTATAATTTCAGGGATAAGTTTCGGAGTAAGACTTAATAATTCTGAGATTACGCGGTAATCGCTTGAAAATAGGCTTTTTGGCAAATACTGTCGGTATATTTGTGAAAATGCATAGACTCTCCGAACACTCAGCAAAATATTTCCAAGAAATCATTCAGCCTCCATCCACTTTAAGCACGGCCTTGAATTAAAACTGTTCGGGAGCAGCTGCTACACGGCTTTTCAATTATCCGACCCCTCATTTATCCGGACTTCGATTATACGGCCATGCAGAATTACTCTTTTAAAAAAGTTCAATGCAGAAAACCAGCGAAGCGATCGCCAAATTGGACCGGCCTCAACCCAAGCCATCACAGTACCGTTGCAAACCCATTAAAAACTACCGTTGCAAACCCATTTATGAATTTACGCTGGCATTATACTGTGCCAAACCCATTGAAACATTGTCATCATGACCCCATGTAATATTTCCAGTGGTCAACACACACATGTCACAAACACACGAACAACACGTAAGTAAAACAATGTTTTTGAACAACCTAACATTTCCTCAGCAACAAGTGTTATTTTTCGTGTTCTCGATTTTCCGGAATTTTGGATTATCAGGACTGATTTTGAAATCTTGTGTATCACTCAGGCCAGATAATCGAATAACCACTGTATGGGCAACCCATCAATTGTTAGGTTACGGGAATGTCACGCATATCTGATACATGGAAATTAAAGCTACTGGTCATTACTTGATCAATGTGACGTCATAATGCATGTCATCGTGATCGACAGACCTAGGCATATTCTTCTTCAGTTTTAGTGCCTAACGAGTCTGCTATTAGTTGGTTAGCTACTTACGGAGGCAACTACAAGCGCCTACTCTAGTCAGAGTCCACGTGTAAGTCTCTCACCATATCTTGATCATGCACAATACATGTCGATACTCTTATTTGACATGCAACTTCTTATTAACATTGACTTTATCTTTCATTTAGATGGGCATCCGAATACTAAGAGCATAACATCTACCCGAAGTTGCATAAAGACCAGACTTAGCAATCTCTCAATCAAAGACCCTGATGAGCAGTGGGCCCGACATTGAAACTACCCTGAATAAACAGAAAAACCAGCAAACAGGCTAACTTATAAATAAAGGGCAGCTGGAGCGTCCACGGGCGACGCCCCTCAATCTGTGCTACCGGGCAGAGAAGCAAGCCATGAAGCAGGCTCAACCGTCCAGTAGGACCGCCTCTCGCGGATTATGGAAAGCATCTGTCATCAATGAGAACAGATACTACAATGCGTTCAAAGTGCTCTGCCTGCATAGCCTTTAAAAAGTCCAGTTCGGTTCTTCTTTTCATTTCATTCCATGTCTTGAAGAAGTCTTGTGGAAACTTTCCTAGGCAAGCGTCCTTTTTTTATACAAAGACCATTAGGTATCACCTTCTTCTCCTAGGAGATCGACTCAAACGTATTACAAATACCTTCCGCAGTTTTGAATAAAAGACGTCGGGTAAGTAAAAGTTAAGGAAGTAATGAACTGCTAAAATCCATGTCTAATACAATGAAAAGTTTAATCCTTGTACATAAAAATTTCATATCAAAAGACCCACAACATAAGCTGCGCAGATAATGGCATTTTCAGGCAACGTAGGAAGATCTGACAAAAGACTGGGAAAATGGTTGCAGTTCTTAACGTATGAGGGAATAATACTAACTAACTGGTTTGAATGAAAATCTATAAACTCTGAAATGTGTTCTGTGCTAGTACTACAATTGGAAACTCATGCCATGTGCCTATCGTGTTTCTAGACCTACGGGATTTTACTTAATAATAATTTTTAACAATACTGGTCCGTGGACTTTCAGCTGCGATTGTTTTGTTGAAAACTGTCTGTTTGCGAAATGAAGTATGCTCGCAAAGCCCGTTGAATTTTGTATTTGTATTAGAGACGTGACGTTAGAAGTTAGTTAACGGTTTTGGTGTAAAGTTGTAGTGTGGAAGCCAAAATATGCCCGCTTGCAACCTCATCTGACACATAACAACCTTGAAGAGGCTTGACCTTCTCAGAACCCTATATTCCTGTAAAGCTGCTCACATCGCAAAGGACGTGGCTGAAGGACATGGTAACTCGAGGCACTCTACCTGTAGGATTTTTCGAAAACGTCGTAAAAGCCGATTTATAATTATTTACACGATAGCGAAATGCTGTTTTTGTACAGCCGACATATTGTATCCCACAAGTTCTACATTCTAATAAATAGACTACTAACTTTGAGTTAAGGTGCAGAATTTCGTAAGAACGAGTGTTGTTTTTGTTGTTGAAAGTCCTCGTTTCCTTAATCATTGGGCAAACCGCGCAGCTAGATCTTTGTCCGCACTTTTTCGAAAATCCCATATTCCCGCCTTCTTGCGGTAATTTAGCTCATATTCAAGTGTTCTTTAAACTTTTACCGTTTCTATACTTTACTAGGGGGATTTCAGGAAAGGTTCTCTTGTGCTCTTCGTCAGAGACTATGCAGGATATTTTCTTATCGAACATATAATGTACGAACATTTTCATGCAGTGCTTGTGTGTTTGATAATTGTTTCATTGTTTCAAACTGTGATATCATTTTGCCTTCAAAAATCAAGACATGAGGATCTAGATTAAAAGATTGTTTCATGTAATCAATGCAAGATTTTAACATGTTGTTGGTGTCACAAAAACTACATGTAAAGACGGGGTTTTTTTAAACAAGAGAACTGTAAGTGATATGTGTTCTTGTCTCAGCATTTCTATAGTTTAAATAAGAATTTTACCCATAGTTAGCGACTCAACTTGACATTCTCTTTCAAAATTACGTTCAGTCTGTTTCATTTCTGTTTGCATAGAGAATACACACGTACATTTTTCGTCTTTCCTCTAGTATTTAAGAAGTATCTCTATTGTTGTGAGTGTTCTGGTGTGATGTTCGGGAAAAGGGGCGGCAAATTTTTTATCAATAAAATTGATTTGCAATGTGTCCACTATTGTTGTCTGAAATGAGATTTGACTTATTCCAATCATAACTTATTAATACAAGTTGAGTATGTTAATGCTTTCTAGTTAACCAATATGTAGGTTATGTTGAAATGGATGTATGATAGTACACAACCAAGAAAAAGAGAAATTCTCTAGTATGAATGGTCTTGTTATAGAGAATATCTTTCCTGGTGATATAGAAAGGAAGAGGTATTTAGATCCTGCTTTATACCATACATGTATTTAACTGTTTTCAACAATAATACCAATCACTGTGATGACATCTTGTAGACCACGTTTTAGATAGTCGTAGCGCAGCACGAAGTCGCAGTAAGATGTGCGCATGTAGGTCTGACAATGTCATGGTTGGAGAACACGTAACAATGTATTGATATTTTGAAGTAACTAAATGGGCTCTATCTGTGTACCTTGTAATAAGGTGTTAGCACGAGACGGTGAGGGCATTACAACAAACGTATATACATACATATTTGCCCCTTTTCAAAAGTTTAGTTGGACACTCTCTGTCTGAGACAGCACCATTGGTACGCCTATTATGAAATGTTGACTGAGCATACAGCTTAGGCGCTCTTCTTTTAAAGTGCTTTGTTGGAAGCTTGCTTACTTGCTCGCTTGCTTGCTTGCTTGCTTGCTTTGCAGCTAAAATTCAACCTTTCTACATTTTGGTGATTTGACGAGCCCACAAAGATCTGAAACAATATTTATAAGAGAAGGTCCACATTTTTTTGGACGTTTCGTGGTATTTCGAGATAAGAGATTGCAGTGGAAGAATTTTATCGAAACGTCGAAAATGTAGTTTTCCTCTTCGAATATTACAAATTTATATATATAATGTAAAGCATAATTAGATAATTCTTTATCAAAACCGAGTGCTTGTTTACCGATATCATATACAATTTTAATAAGCATGATTGAGTGAGCTCTTGATAGTATCATAAATATATGTATTACATCCAAAAGTACATTTATACTGTTTTCTCTTTAAAACGTTTCTGCTGTCTCTGTAATTGTATCCATGAATATGAGAATACTATTAACACTGTTTATGCTATTCACCAATTCATTAACATTTATTGTTGTAGCCTGGGTGTTTTTGTCCAGTTTTTGAGTTACAAGATCCATACAAAGAACGTTGAAGGCGCGTGGAGATACGTCCATAATAAAATGACTTCATGTTTGAGGGAAATGCCAGTGTCGGTGCGAGCAGAAACTCATAAACGTACCAGGTTAATAATTGTGTATGCTTTCATCCACCAGATTGTAAGGGTATTTAAGGAATGTAAATCGCTGTCTGATAAGTTACTGAGAGAATTAGGCATCGGTGTCCATTTCATACTAGAGTTTTAAGCTGTTTTGACGTGCTGCTATCCGACTGAGGCCACCTGCTTCACTGACGTGCCATTGGGTATTAACACACCGTCGCAACCCTGATGTTTGGATGAAATTTCACAGCTGACGGAATGCATAGTGGAAAAGTGTTTATTTCTTGCCTTTACTGCTCTTCGTGGTGCCTTTCAGACCACATCTGATGACCATGAATCGTAGGAGCTGAAGTGAGGCTCGATTGAGCACGGGAGCTCGCGTTGGTAGTTTATGTAGGGGAGGGCAAACAGTTTCTTATCTCTTTAGCGTTGCCACTTCTCGATCGAGTGAATCCCCAAATTGGCGTCTTGCTCACGTGACATCGATACTGGAATTAACATGTATCAAACGCGCATCATCCTTGTTCAGTATACCAGCCCTGGTCGAGTACTGTGTGACTGTTTTGAAGCTTAAAGTACAAATGGGGAACTCCGCTTTTTATGAATTTTATGGGAGATCACAAAAACAGTTTTGAACCTTCGAAACCAGACGTCTGACTGTATGTAAGATGGAACAAGTTAGGGTATGATGAGATGACTTTCCTTCTGTGCGAACTATGCTCTCCGTATCCTCAAATATGCGGATTCATAAGAGCCTGTCAGCAAATTCTTCCATAGTGGATGCCCCACGAATTCTACGATATTAGATTTTATGTTTTGTGATTGCTGCTTTGATAAGCTCCTAAAAAGATGTCGCTGGCAACAATGACAATAAATCGGTGAAACAACTTCTGAATGTAACCAAGACTTCATAACTAAGGCAAAGGTGCAAATACCCTTCCAAAGCAAACAATGGCAGTGTATGCTATGGTGGTACAGTGCTATTGGCTGGGCTTGCATTATGAAACGAGTGACTGGGGTTCAATTGGAAATATGTGTGCCACGGCTCTCTCAGCCGTCAATCTTTACGGGACTGGTACAAGGAGTACCAACACTTCTAGAAAGAAGTCGTCCATAATGATTAAGAGAGAGTAGCATCCACCCATGGGACTATAATTCTATAACCTAACGAAAGAAGAGCATTCGCGTTCCTTCCGACTCTTGTTAACCGTCGTCTTTTCTTCTTGGAAGGGATTTTAGAGGGGACTTGCGTATTTGCCCTCTTAATCCTTTACACCCATCTTCATAACACTATCAATACTTTATATTTAAGATACCCTGTGTCAGCGGACCTTTTTGCAAACAAAGTTTATTCACTTCTGATCCTTCCCCCCTCAGACGACCCAAACTTTCATCTATTTGATGGTTCTTTGGTATGCTAGCAGTCATTGTTGATTTATGCCTTGTACTTTCGCCGGTTTTTTTTCTCTGTTTCGTTGCAGGTGAAACGCCTCTAATACATGAAATACTAAGAGATTGCAGAAGTTTATGTCAACGATTGCCTGTACTAGATACCGAACAATTTAATGCTGATTTCTTTGATGTAAGTATTGAAGCGTTGATGCTATGCTTACAATCAGGGTTTCATGGAAGACGATAATAGTTAACTAAATGATGAGGTAAATGCATGTAGAGGTTAATTGAAGCTGGAATAGAAGTAGTTTCGTATTTTGACCAAACTAGGGGTACTAGGGGAGTCCAAGAACTAGAAGGATTGTCCATTGTTTTCTTTCGTAAACATTCTAAAATCTATCAAAGGGACAACTAATGCTGTCTGTTTACTCTAACGTTGCACATATTTCCGAAGCAAGTTGACTTTTATTGGTGACTCTTTATTGACTATTCATGTCATAGTGTACGTGCTTAATATCGGTGAAGAGAAGAGATGAGTGATATGCCCAAGTAGCAGCAGTTACTCGTCACCAATAGTTTTGGTTAGAAAGAAGTCTGGAGCTCTGAGGATGTGCGTGGATTTTTGCCAGCTGAACAGGAAGACTTCTGGTGATGCCTTCCCTTTACCAGGAATTGATGAAACTCTGGGTATGATGAAAGGAGTTCCCCGCCATGGACTTGGCCTCTGCCTATAATCAAGTGGAGGTGGCAGAGGAGGACAAGCATAAGACAGCCTTCACTACACCATTTGATCTGTTTGAATGCAACCGCCTACCATTTGATGTCAGTGGAAGGCCAGCTACATTCCATCAGCTGCTGACACAAATTTTCAGAGACGACTTGCTATAAAGAATGGTTGTATACCTGGATGACATCATCCTTCCCTGCAACACAATTAAAGAACACCTGCTGAGGATGGAGCAAGTTTTCCAAAGATTGGAGGCGCATGGGTTGAAGATTGAAGTGTAACTTAAGCATTGCACGTAGGTGAGTGCATGGAGAAACACAACAATGGAGAAATTTCATTCATATTCCTAAAAAGAATTTGTGGATTGTTGTTTAAGTAAAGGGAGACTGTTGTTTGAGAAACTGTCAATATAAATATGGTTGAGAGCATTTGCAAAGGACATAAACAGTAGAATCTTGTTGATATGGGCAGCAGAAGACAGGATGAACATCATTTGGAAGTTGACCATTAGAAATGAGTTGAAATTCAATTCTTCAGAAGAAGTACAGTGTACTCTTGTATGATTAAAAAAGTCGGACTCTCACTAAGCAATGAAAAAAAGGCTGGATGGAACAAAGTGCTGAAAAAAGTACAAGATGAATCCTGGGAAAGAAAAAACCCAATAAAGAATTGTATGGTTGCTTAAATTTAATAAGTAATGTCATCAAGACAAGTAGAAAAAGAAGTTCACTCCACCCTATAAAATAAGATAAGATAAGATAAGAGCATTCTTGATGCACCAACAGTTACATGACATTGAAGAAAGTTGGACTAAGTTTAAATCCTCAAGTAAAATCATTCACTGTTTAAACCAAACTGTGATTCTTTATAAACTATTCCCATTTCTTTGAGTTTCTTGTTATGAACAACGATTTACTTTAAATATATATATGATATTATCATCGAGAAGAGAGGATTTGAAATGTTAGTTTTGAATAGAACACTAGAGAAATAGAAAAGCATGTCACCACCGCTAGCTCTTTCATGGAAGCCTGGGTGTCAATATTAAACGGCTTCAGATAACAGAAGAGAATTTTATTGAAAAGTCGTTTCATCATGAGTACCATTGACGTTTATTCTTTCATAGGAAATTCGTTATTGATAGGTCATTTATTTCATCTTGAGCAGCAATTTGATAATATTTTTTAGTTTGTGACTATTGTTTTTATTGTTCGTAAGGGTGATTTATCTCGTTTTTAATTACAAGTGTTTTTGTTGTCGTAGAGTTTATAGCTATGTTACACTTCATTGCTTAAGACAACAATTATGCGTACGTGTATCAAGGTTCATTTTCTTATAGAGGATGACGCGAATCAAAGGATAAGAACTTCAGATATCGTATTTCTCTAATAGTACGTAAGTTCGTCACTGTCACTGAGCAAGTGTAGCTTTAAGGAGTTTTTGAATTTGGTACGAGTGGATGTTTTGACAAATATGTTGGTAAGTCTATTCCATAAACGAGGGCCTCTGTGTTCTAAGTTATACTGCTTGGTTTTGATTTTTGCTAAGATTCCACTTACGTTTAAATCTGAGAAGCGAGTAGTATCTTTATGCTGTATTTTTTTTAACAATAAAAGGTTTATAGGGTAAGAGGTTATTTCTGATACGGAATATTATGACTAAGATTTGATATATATTTGGCTGATAGATGTTAAGAATTTATTGGTCCTTCATAAGTGGTCCAGTATTTGCTATTCTGCCAGCATCACATATAGTTCTAATTGCTTTCTTTTGGAGTCTATGTATTTTGTTTAGTCTTGTCTTTGGGACATAACTTACTTCTCAAAGCTTTTGAGAGGTCGATAAAAACTCCTAAGGTAAACCTTTTTGTGTCAATTGCTTCACTTACTTTTCTCTGTTAGTTCAATGATTCTTAATTCAACTGAGTAATTATTTCGAAATCCAAATTGTTTTTTATATAAGGCCTTATTGTCTTCAAGGTGTTTGTAAAATTGTGAATATACAATTTTCTCCAAGATTTTTGAGAATACAGGGAGTATAGATATAGGTCTATAATTAGATATTATGTATGCTGTTTCCTTTTTATATACCGGTGTAACTTTAGCAATTTTTAAGAGGTCGGGGACTATTCCAGTTTTCAATGACTTTCTAGGAGAGGGCTTGTCAGCTCTTTTGATGATGTGGCAATAATGTTTGTAGTAAAGCCATCATATCCTGGGGCCTTAGACCCGGTAGGGACTCTTCACATCGTGTAGTGCTTTCTGTATTTGATGATTAAGATTCTTTGACTACCTTGCTTGCATCGCTGCACTAGCCTAGAATGCAGATATCGAATCCAGTCGTCTATGTCATCATGAAGAACATCCTTCCACATCTTCATCCCTAAGCAATCCCATTGAATATCAAAGGGGTTACCTGCTTTGGAACTTGTTGGAGTACTATTGCACATTAACATCAGCACCATGTTTCTTCCTCGCTTTCCTTTACTTCATAGACCCGGTAGGGACTCTTGACACCCTGCAGCGCTTTCTGTATTTGATGATTAAGTGTCTTTAATAGCTCAGTCTCGCAGGAGTTTTTATTTATGACTTCGTCGCTTTTTGGCGAGGATGTCGAAGGTCTATCATCAAATGTACTAAGATCATCGAATTCTGTTATTCTATTTTTTATTTCCGGTGAACTACTACTACTTCGCATTCCCGAACAAGATCCGGCCGGACTACCGAGAAGAGAGTTTGTTGCATACACACCGCCGGCGGTAGACTGTATTATATCTGGAACATTGTCATTATGTGAAGGGCTAAGGCGTTCTGCAATATTTCCTGATAATGGGTACTCTACACAATCTCGATTTTTGTCAACAGGTATTTGTAACTGTATCATTGGAAGTGTAACAGTTACAGTTGATGATCTGTTTCGAAACTCGTCCTTTTGAGTTTGGGAGTATGGCTCACTCGAAAGTGTCCTGGTAGCCCCTCGTTCATCTTGTGTTGTCTAAAGGGAATGAATCAAACACATCAGCGGTTAATACACTTTGCAACTTCATTTTAAACATGATGGTGACAAATGCACCGACAAACTATAGCTACAACGTCGAGAAGGAAACTACAATTTTGAAAACGTTTGGTCTTTTCTTGACCTGAGGAAGTCCTAAAGAAAAGACCAAACGTTGTAAAAATTGTAGTTTCCTTCTCAGCGTTCTATCTATTATACAACTACACTTTCTTCTATTGGACAAAAGGCTTATTGGAAAGTTCAGTAAAACACTACACCTCTACATGTCACATGCTAAATTTATGAGAAAGAAGTTATCTACCTTAAAGCATAAATTTGCTGTACAACTTTTCAAGTGCTTCACTATAATGTCATTCGAGTTGCTGTTCTATACAACGTGACGAATTATACTGTCCCAGTTTACTGCATCTATTGCAAAGCCAGCAATATTATGGAGTGAAGTAAGAAAGCTTTTAGCGTTTAAGGTATTAACAAAAGCACAATTTTTCTTTCATCTTGACACTTCAGAAGCTACATGCATCTAATTAAAGAAGCTGGTGTTCTTTCGAATAAAAGATTCTGTTTACAACTTATGTAGCTTTCAATAACAGGAGTGACGGAAAATGTGGCGCTCCCGCGCGTGTTTTTTCTACGGCGTGTTTTGGTCTTCTCGTTTCCTACAAACTCTCCGCTAAAGGCTTTTTCACCTTACTCCATACGATTGCTGTGACCAGTGTTTGGCGAAAATAGTTAGCAAAATAAATCCGTTTTTCACCTTCATATCCACATTTTTGTACCACTAACCACCTTTTTAAGTACATAGAACATGGGAACTTTTATACTGTGTAGGGCATGGGCACAAATGTCTATCTAAAAGCCAGTCATAAAACAAATTTTACTACTAAAGCTACGTTTATCGGCTGCCATATGGATTTCATCCTCAGTGTGATGTAATGCTTGTCTCATATTTTAAGTCTTCAAGATTGATAGCTCACATATTACTTAGAGCGCTACGTATTGGGACTAGCTGCATATTATGAAAGGAACGAAAAGTATATTCTATGTTCTCTAGTGAAGGAGACAGGCAGTGTCGAATCATTCTATTCTGTTTCAAATATTCTTAGATTTTTTTAAACGTCGTGTTTTAAACGAAATCTATTTCAAAATTCAAATAAAACTGAACTTCATTTCAATGAATCACAGTTACTACTTGTTTGGCCCAGGCCCTAATCACAAGGGAGTGGGAAAAAATAGAGAACCTACTTACTTTGAGAGGCACATCCTCATTAACAATTTTCTCCACGGGATTCTTTCAGATATCAGAGTGTCTTATAGACCAGCAAAGCAATAATAAACCAATCCCAGATACATTTTTAAGTTCTACTATGAATACAATTGGTTGCTAAGTAGTACTCACTCTATATACGAGTGCATAGTTCGTGATCAGTAGGACGAAATCCGCACAATTTCTATGAATGAACTGTGTGAAAGGAAGCAATTGTTCGGGGGCCCTGTGATTCTAATGAAAGCTTAAGAATAAGGATCCGAGTGGCATATTCTTATAATCGATGTGTTCATGAAAAAGACATTAGGGAGTCAAAGATAATATAGGAGACAGGTGAACAACAACTGAGGAGATCTAGGCAGTTATGGATCTTCAGCTGGCATTTTCTGCATTATTATGATCTATCAAAAAAGCAATTTCATATTTGAAAATCGAAATTGACAACATGACATTGCATTTCTTTTAAGCAACTCGAGTTAAAAGGCATTCCTCGGGTTAGGTATTATAAAGAGCTTTATCTGAAGGCATCCGATTTACAATTTCATAAATGATGTAAGAGATCGTTTTCTAGCTCTGTTATCCACAAAGATACGAATGTATATATAAGACTATTAAAATTCGGTCTTCACTCTAGGCATGCTTTGCTTCCTTATCTTGTCCCTGGCCTCATCTAGAGCAAAAGTCGCTTTTTAATGACTTCGCATATTAATTTGGATATGGCGCTGCATGAAATAGCGAAAACATTATGCACTAATTTGTATATTTACATCGTGTGTTTAGTACTCAGTGATTTCGCTATTTGGTTCAATATTCATGTTCTGTACCGCAAGCAAACTGTCTTATGCCTTTTAAAATTTATCTATGATAAAGGAATTTAGTGAAATCAGGCATTAAGCGTAATGCCTGAAACCTCTAATCATTACGCGCAATGACTAATTCACGAAATCATTTCATGTAATGCCTGAAATCTCAAGGTAGTTCACGTAATGACAGTAGCATTACGTCTATTGACTGCAATTTATTGTCAGGCATTTGAAGTAATGCCTATGTACTACAAATACAGACATTTTTAAAGAGTCGTATCGGACACTGTTGGCTAAACCCTGATAATCTCCATTATAAGCTCATCCATTTAGTTTTTGCTTGGCCATAGTATAATTTTTGACCACATTTCTCTGTCGCTGTTAAAATTGAGGGAAATGTGTAGGGACATGTAGTAACTGTGGCTTGTTTTCAAAAAGGAATTACTATTTAGTGTACCAAGAACGGAGACGATGAACTTGTGTTAAACTGCGCCTGTTTAACGTAATACGCGTTCATTGTGTAACTTCATTATAGATGAGACAGCTCGTACTCGACAGTCCATGCTTCTTGCTTAGATTTACATTGTCATAGTTTTACGACTGACCTGTGACACTGCAACAGGTCAACTCCCTCAACTACAGGTCAGCTCGTATGATCAACGTTTGGATACAACAATGAGACACTTAACAAAGGAAATATTAATCACAACAGGAAGGCAATTAAGGACACAAACACATCACTACATGACGGAAGAACTTAACACCTAGATACAAAGAAAAAAATTAACTTTTTATAGAGAAGTTTGGGGGGGTGGAGGGGGTGGAGGGGAGGGGAATAACCGACAAGTACCTAATGATCTCGATGATAAGAAAGATTGTTAAATTGTATCTTGTCAATACCATTTTACCGATCTATCCAATTGAGACTTGACGTTATCAATATAGTACATTCGTCCCTTTCAGTCAGGCGCGTAACAATGGTAGTTGGGGCCCCTAGGACAATTTCACCGTGGGGTCCTCCGGGTAAATTAGTGCTAAACGAGGACCTCCGCTTGCATCGTGAGTGTTAAAACAGGTGGTGTGTCTGGCAGGGTTGTAAGGCCTTCGATGGGGGTCCGGAAAATTTCGCAATTTCGACTATTTCATAGCCCTGAAACCCCTATTTTGAAGCCCTTTTAGGACAGTTTTACTCTTTTAAAACATACAGCTTTTAACTGAAAGTATATATTTTAAGTCTTTCGATTCTTCTTGCCGTCCTGAAGATTTTTGATAAATATGAAAAATCGCATTTATGCCTTCACGACCAAAGTTCGCTATCTTTTTGTCAATTTTTTTTGAAATTTCGTTTAAAATAAAAAATTATATAGAAGTGCTGGGGGCCCCATGATATCACAATCTGATCGGGGCCCTAGGACGTGCACTCCCTGAACCCCGCCTGTTACGTGCCTGCTTTCAGTCCAATTGTCCGTCATAACAGAAAGGCTATATATAAGAAATAAAAGTACGGGAATATCATTTATATCTTTTTTGTATCTTATAAGTTGATAAAGATACGCATCCTTAATATTTATTTGTAACCTGTTTCATTTCCTGGATGGACACGTAAAATGTACAGGTACTATTCTATGTCTCAGCTAGCACCATCTTCTTCAATTTATTTTCTTTGTCATTCTAGAGTTTCTATACCTGATCCAGTTGCAATAATTTTTGTGCGTCAGGATTTGTTCTCTATGTAAAAATCTTAACCAAATTATTTTATTTCATAGTAGCCATTTTACGTACGGAAATCCACGAGATCACATTATCACGACCGTCGTCGCAAAGTATGTTTCGTACAAAGCTTCTTTCAAACAGGTGAAGTGAAGGCACCCAAACGGTTTGCTTAGCTCGATAAGGTCTGAAACCTTCAGTGAAACCTTCGACACACAAAGCTCAGTTTTTTAAAATCTTTTTGTATAAGGCCCCCCCCCCCCCACCCAATAAAATTATAATAAAACCTATGACATCCTCCTGGTGAAACGCACGCTTGCTGTACATGTTGATTCCAGTAAACATGCTGGAAAATACTTAGAACAAAGGTATGAGAACCTCTCTGTGTATTTAAGTAATTATTTGGCTTTAATCCGTAGAAAAACACAGAGAGAAGCACATAAGCTTTGTGGAATTGCTCTAAACAATGTGGAACATCTCCAAAGCGGACATCATCAGTTCAAAGTAAGTCCGCTAAAGAGAATTTCCATCATGTGTGTGTGTCTGTATGTGTGTGTGTCTGTATGTGTGTGTGTTTGTGTGTGTGTGTGTGTGTGTGTGTGTGTGTGTGTGCAAAAGGGGGGCTGAGAGCTTCAGCCCCTCTCCCTTGGGCCTATGTTAAAGCAAGGTCAACATAGTACTCGGATGCAACGTAAACCCTTGACCCACCTCTCACTTTGCCTTAAAATTATGTGCGACCTAAGCATGAAAATATGACAATAAAACACTAGTTAAATAGTTTCACTTTAAATATCTTTGACATTTCTCGTGAACGAATCCCTGTTAAGGCGGGTCCATGATAATCTGAACTCTACACTAATAGCTTCCATCTACGAATGTGTTCTTTACTGCATTGCTATAAGTGACTTTGCTCGTAAATAAGGAAAGTTTGCTAGGAATCACATAAGGTGGAACAGCTATCATTTGCATAAGACAGATATCAAACATATGGGTCTGACGGGATGTTCAAATCGAGATGTGAATAATGCACGTCTACGAAACAAGTAACAAAATTCTTTCATCGGGCAATGTGATTGGCTCATTAATGTTGCTTGATTAAAAGCTACATACGTGTATCATCTAATGAACACATATTTACCCCCCGCGTGTAATAGATGCAATACGTACCTGGTTTTTATCTTCCTTTGCCCATCGCTCTAATCTGTCCTTCTCTAATATTCGTACTTCTTCTCTCAGTGATTCATTTTGACGCTCTAGCTCCTCGACTTTGGTTCGAAATCTTTGTCCATTAGAATTCCATCGCGATTCACGGAGACGCAGTTGCTCTTGTAAGTCAGCAATCTTAAAAAAGAATCAAGATAATCCTCATGACGAAAGTGGAAGCAATACTGACGGGATCACAACAGCATTCATATAAGGGGATCTTATATCATCAACTGCACGAGATTTTATTATTTCGTGCCACGGACACGATGACAATCTGTAAAATGAAATTTACTTGTCTATGAATTGGTAATAAATAAAAGAATTTTAAAATAAAAGCATTTTAAATCAACGACTAGGTTAACCAATGTGTATCATCGGGTTTACTTTAGTATATTTATTGTCGGCAAATTTGAGAGTTAAAAGAAGGCGTCTAGGATATTGAAGGCTGTATATATTTTCTTAAGAGAATCATTTTAAAAATTAGAACACAGTGAGAAGCTTTTTTTAACGGACGATTCTAAGGTTCCCCATCTCTTGCTGTCAGCTTTACAGAGCCTACAGAACCTAAATTGAATCAAATTACAGCTGTAGTCAAAGCCAAATTTAACAAAAACACTAAAAAATATTGTTCACCATAGTTCCTTGCTTAGTTAAACTTGTAACTGTAACTTTAAATGCTGGATGTATTTAACATGATAATTTATCAAAATCGTTTTCTAGGGCTTTTAGAGAATCTCAATATTTACAGACTTGCCGTGTCGCAGACACCACGTTATAAATTGGATTTCAGGTCTTTCATGATATCAAGTGCGGCTTGCAAAAGAGTGTTTGGATAGCACTCTTTGAAACATACTATATTGGTTACTTAGCGTAATATGAGTAAGAAACGGTTTCCAATCAAAAGGCGGCAATGCTAGCCACGCCCCCTACAAAGGATCTTCTGTAGATATTGGTTATTATCATTCTATCTAAAGATAAGCTGCTTACGTAGTTTTGCAGGTTTCAGTAGTTACTACATCATACTACATCATCAACACCCGATGTTGCCCGGGCACTAATTGAGTAAGGAACATAAACTTTCGCAGTGCCTTGTTGAAAGTCATGGTGAAGATATGACTGAAAGCTAATTCGTTTGAAGTCAAATAGAAGACCTGTTGCATGAAATATTCCCTGAAGCATTTGACCTGAGGACCCCGTCGGGGTACTGTAAGTTTTTGTTCTGACGCTTTGACCGCAAATTTGTCGTTCTTCAGCATGGTAACAAGTCGCAAAGTTGCTATGGCCTCCGGGTCCACCCCATGGGTGCAAGGTATTGACCACCCTAAAACCTGTCCATGGGTTTCAACATCAAGTCTGCAAAGTTTGGTTGCATTTGGTCCAGCAGTGAAGGAGAAGAAGATAAAATACAAAATAAACATACTCATTGAGTCTTAAACATATAGAAAAGATATTCAATAAATTTGTATTTCATGGGTATATATCAACTTTAATGTCTTTCTATATATATATATATATATATATATTTCCTCGTACCCACTGAGTGGAGGAGAATTCACGGAAGGTTGACACCAAATATCTCCGCCTTAGCTTTTGGGCCCCATGGTCCAATGGTTGAGGCGTTGGTTTAGTTGGTTTAGTAATTAAGAGGTCCTGGGTCAGCGCCCTTAAATTGCAAGCTATTGTGCTCCACCCTTTGAAAATTTTAGACGTTTGAGAGTTTTAGAGTTAAGACGACTTCATGATTTGAAAACCAATACGCTAAACAGTACACAAGGTGGGAAATTTTGTCTTCTACAAGAATTGAGGTGAGAAATCGTGTTTTCTCTTTTACTCAGTGCGTAAGGGGAAATTAATTGATGGTAATTACTAATTGTGTTTTGTCTGTCGGCATTCTTGTGTGCTTGACGTCTGTATTTTTTAGAATATACACCGCAGTTATATATGTAAAAATATAATTTTCGAAGAGTGAAGCATTACTGCAATAGCTTCTTTAGGCAGCTGAGGTGATACATAATTAAATATATATATATAGTTTTGTATTTAAATCTAATCTACCGATATTGATCAATCTTGCCAACATAGGATAAAGATGATCTCAATAGGTTTGGATTCAAATTTATATCTGCTCAAGTCTAAATTGACATTATCTTTACTCAAAAAAGTAAAGATAAAAAATAGTTAGCCCAGACAATTTTCTTTTGTTATTTATACATAGCTGAGTCAAAACTTTTTGATTGCAAAGCCCGCCCCATGGCCTACAAGCCAAAACTCTCTCTGCGACTAATGTGCTATGGCGCAGGAATGATTTGCTATTGTCTCACATAAGCCAATTACGTAGGCTGCAAACTGGCCTTCTGTTTACGTGGCACCCTCGTCTCATATGTCTTTCAACTGTTACAGGACGTGCGCGCCCCTGAAGCTACGCTTTAGGTAAACACCCCACTTCGTCATCCCTGTTTTGTCTTTAACGTCAAATACATATCACATGATAAACTAGATGTTCCGCTCACCTGGTTGATGAGATCAAAATTCCTGAAAATGCACACGCAGCTATATTTAACAATTGTCCACAGAAGCCAGTTAGAAAACTAAGATTGGATAAGGGAACAGCATGGTCCAAGAGAAATAAGCTGAAAATAGAATGTGCTCCTTGAGTACCAAATCGATAAAGAAATGAAAAGACTAGCAGCCATCGTATCATCTTTGATGCATTCAATGACAGTCCTTACCAGGGTACCAAACTGATCCCGTCCAACGAAGAGTGCACGGTTTAGAACTCAGAATCAGCGTTAACATGATGGAACGTCTAAGCCTTGAGTCCAATCCGTTTTCTAACGTAACAGAAGGACTTAAATACGAATTTCTTATCACCAACGACGCGGTAACACCATTCTTTATGGCCTGAACTAACTAGTGTAGAGTTTTGTTTTAACAGTCCATAGTGAACGCAGAGGAATGATAGGGAAGTGTAAGTTTTCACTAAAAACGTTTCTCCGTATGTTATGCTATTTTACTACCAATCCTATAGTCATACAAATGCAATAAACAATTTCATTGCCTCTTCCAAACTGTAAGTGCTTCATTTTCATTGTACTTTAAATATCGTATCTCATACAAGTAACCTAGGGCATCTACAGTGAATTGTTCAAAATGTACGTTTCTTCGATATACTCAAATAGGCAGCCCTCATGTAACCAGATGGCTCTTCTGGATTTCAAGATCCTTTATTAAAGATGGTAGCTCATAAACATTACATGCTAATGTATCCAGATTCAGTGTACCAATGTAGTATTTTTAGTCCTTCCCCCTCACTTGCGGCGTCCATGATTCAACTGTCATGAATAAGACGTTTGATACTGAGTTCTGGACATATGTAACAGTGACGAAAAAGCTTCATCCCTCTCCTTCATTGAAAACTTTTGCCCTTCTTTGTCATCAGAAACCTTCATCCTTCTTCTTCCTTTAAAAGCTCTGTCCTTCTTCGTCATCAGAAACCTTCATCCTTCTTTGTCATCAGAAACCTTCATCCTACTTCTTCATTTAAAAGCCTTGTCCTTCCTTGTCATCAGAAACCTTCATCCTACTTCTTCATTTAAAAGCCTTGTCCTTCTTTGTCATCAGAAAACTTCAAACTTCTTCTTTATTGAAAAGCTTTGTCCTTCTTTGTCATCAGAGACCTTCATCCTACTTCTTCATTTAAAAGCTTTGTCCTTCTTCGTCATCAGAAACCTTCATCCTTCTTCTTCATTTAAAAGCCTTGTCCTTCTTTGTTATAAGAAAACTTCAAACTTCTTCTTTATTGAAAAGCTTTGTCCTTCTTTGTCATCAGAAACCTTCATCCTTCCTCTTTATTGAAAAGCTTTGTCCTTCTTCGTCATCAGAAACCTTCATCCTTCTTCTTCATTTAAAAGCCTTGTCCTTCAGGTCAAACCTCAAAATAGGACCAGACAAGTCCTAGATAATCCAGTCTAGATGCCCCATGTAAAGTTTGGAGTTAATAGCTTGTTAAATGTAGAAAACTCAACTAAAAAAGCTATGAATTTGCAAGACGCCCCTGCGAGTAGGTCACTGTCATAAGAATCTTTGAAGAAACGAAGTTTCTTTTACTCATATCAATTAATGGTTTGAAACCTGAAAAATTGTTGGAAACTCACGCTAACCTTAAATGCACAATGCATATAGCATCAAGTGAGATATCATCAGTAATTTTGTTTTTAATTCTTTAGCTTACTTGACAATTGCCATATAATAATGAATTCCTATAAATCAAGTAGAGCATCTATTCTAAATATTTAACAACTTAATTTTTTCAGCAAAGATTAATTATATGTATGGTCATGCTGCACAAGTATAAAAAGTATCATTGGTATCATATATTTGCAATATAGGCTATCAAAATATAGGCTATTTTCTCTTATAATAGAACCCCCCTCTGCGTTATGTCAAGTAATTGTACATACCATTTTTATTAAAGACTCTTTTAATTAAAGACCCTTTTAATTAAAGACCCTTTAAATTGAAGATCCTTTTAATTAATGACCCTTTTAATTAAAGACCCTTTTCATTAAAGACCCTTTTAATTAAAGACCCTTTTAATTAAAGACCCTTTTAATTAAAGACCCTTTTAATTAAAGACCCTTTTCATTAAAGACCCTTTTGATTAAAGACTCCCTTTTTTATCCCCCCAATAAACTATGGACGGGTGTATGATTAGAGGGAAAACCGTATATTGCTTTCTCTAGCAATTTCGTCGATAATGATGTTTGATGTCATTGAACGTTGAGATAGAATGAAAAGCTTATGGTGAAATAGGACAACAAAGAATCGAACCTCGTTCTTCGATGTTGCAAGGTCACGTGCTAGTCATTACACCATGGCCCCATACCAAAGAGGCAGAGAAATTTGGGATGTCATATGTTTTTGATTGCGTCACCATCACGTCATTATCGTGCCATATGATCGTTTGATTTGCTTTTTTATGGTGGAAAAAGCATTTTCTCGTAGAATAATGTAAAAGTAATTCTTTCAACAAATTTTATAACCATAGCTTTAGTAGTTTCTAAGATATTAGTGGGAGCACATAAAGCCCCCTTCCTCCCTGCACCATAGTTTCAAAGATCAAAAATGGCCCATAACGTTCATCCAACTGTAAATCAGTGACCTTTTCCTGTGTCGCAGCATTCTTTTCAAGCGTGATACTTGTAAGAAAAGCGATGATGCAATTAAGTCGCCAGTCAACGCCGGAGGAGCATCGTCAGGGAATTCGAATTAGCAGCTTGCAATATTGATTCCCAGGTTCCTGCCATTTGTTTCCATTTGTGGTTTGTTGATGCTAATCATAATCCATCAGCCCATCATCTATGCATTAAAATAACATTTGCATTACGTACTCTATACGTACAGAGTCAAAGTGTGCCAAACTGTACGCACACGTAATTTTCTACAATCAATCAGGTTCGAACGGTTACATTCGAACGCCTTTTAAGTCAATTTTCTTTGGATACGTGACGAAACAAGACAATGTGAGATCGAGTATGAAAGGTCGTTTAAATTTTTGCAAGTCAATGTCAGCAAGTTGGAAATGTAGCAGTGGCCAGAACAAGTTAATAGTTATAAAACATTACCAAAAGTACTGATTCATTATCTAACACGACTCCCGGAATATTGTTAAAATATAAAGTTTGAAAAATTTAACATGTCCTTATTTTAACTTTAACGATTAATTTTTATCATTATAATTGTTAATCGATTGAAAATGGTAGCAGGTCTGCCCACTAGTTTTCACACTATTTTGCTATCAGTTCAGATGTTATACTACTCAAAAAGGAAACCAGAAAGTTTGTTTTGCAATGTGTTTTACTTTCGCTATATTCTAGATCTGGTTTGACTGTGCTACAAGCTCTTTGTTGTTTAGTGCAATTTCTCGACCACAAGCACACAGCACCATGTAGTTGCTGTCAAATTTTTGTAGGGGTGTAATTTCAGGAAGTGCCATGTAATGTACCATCATTTAAGCCATGCAACTAGCGTTGGCTTTCAGGCTCCAAATCTCTCTGACAAGAGGCTGCCAGCGTTTGTCCGAGCGAACAAACTGAGTGCATTGTGGAATCTCGCTACCAACTTGCTCTGGGGATAACTCGTTTCCATAATAAGCGAACCTTGGGATACCCTTTTGTATTGTTTTCGTACCATAATAAAGCTGCTCTGATGATGGATTTTCGCCAACACAATTTCGGGGCAATATGTTTGCTCTTTTTGCTGTTGTTCTCGACCTCAAGTAGGTATATTAAACTGCCCTATTTAACATCGAATTAATATATGTTTGAAATATTAAGTAATCTAAACTATAAGCAACTCATGAGAAATGACTTAGTATTTCATTTATCGTAATTTCTTTTTATGAACATACCTCCTCGTTATCATCAAAAAGTGTCCCTCCGCCACTAAATAAACCTGATTTCGGTGCAAACGGCTCTCCAAACGCCGCAGCGTCATCCGATGCTTTAAACAAGTTGTCGTCTTCGACTAAAATAAAACAATATCATGCGCAACGATTTAGAATGAAGTAAAAGGAATAAATTATTAAAAACAACAATTTAATAACTGCGATTAATAAAAAGTAATAGTGCCTCGTTTTGAAATTTGATTTTACAAATTGACCGCCATCTGAACACTTGATAGTTTACGTATACCGATCATAATGTTTCACATATGCACGTGTAACCTCCACGCATGCGTAACAATGTACGCCGCTCTGTATAACAACAATCGAGCTCACGGCAATGATCAGATTGAGCTGATTAGACTGTGCAAGACTACTTTCCCTACAGATATTTACTGACAAACTATTTCGTCTTAATTGGTAAGACGGCACCGAAAATACTCTGAACCCCTCCCTAAGATCACCTCTGGTCCATATTGACTCAACAGTTATTTCCTGAAATTTGTTAGCTTCAGTGTGTTGACTCAGAATAATTGACCCCTTTTCAGGTCTGCACAAGCCCCTAAAGAACTAATTAAGGTATTGCTACTGCAAATAATAAGCGCAGTTTTGTAGGATGTTGACCAAAGAAATTTATGATAATATAGTATCACCGAAGAACCAAAGCTTGCATGGGTATTACACTATGTTGAACAACTCAAATCTGTGCTTTCAAAGCTGAGGGACGTGCGACTCATTTATATAAACACGACTGCTACGATATGAGATAGCCTTCCAAGATGAGGTTTGACTGTTTTAAACAAATTTCATTCGGGTAGATATAACGTGCTTTGTTTGCTATTGGAATTATTGTGATACATAATTTTCTTTTATATACACGTTGTTTTTTTCTAAGCAACTCAGTTGCTTAGGTATGAGGCCTCAGTTTGGTCCTAAAGCAACAAGCTAAGCAACTCAAGGCCTCAAATTCAGGAGGGGCAATTTTTAAAACGCCTGAAAAACAAATCAAGAAACGTTTTTCATTAAGAATTGATTACATAAATATCACACTGTTGATAATGTGTCAAGTAAAGAGATCAAAGATCCAACCATCATTTGGTATTTCATCATTTACAAGATGGATATTTACAGAGAGAAAGCTTCTTATATTTATACTTCTGTGTAGAGTTGTAAGGAAATGATAGGATTGAATGTCGTATGACAGGTTGTTTAAGTTTGCAGATCTGCAATACCACTGCAGTATCCTGTGTCAACATCAAGAAAAATTTAAAGCTATTACGAACAACATTTTTGGATGACGTAGTACATTTGCACGCAAAGGGTATGACTCATAGATTATTCTTTGATTTCTTTTGGTAGGAAGAAAGTGTGACTCGAAAAATATCTGCAGATATATTCAAAGGTACCATCAGTAAAGTTGCAGTTTTACCAATTAATCAACTCTTTTTGATTGGGAGTGAAAGCGGAAACGTGATGCTTTATCAATGAATATTGGATTGGGATCATATCTCCAGCTGACGAAGTTTACAACTTGGTGTCTTCTTCAGTGTATGCAAAGCCGGATTCATTTGTTGCGGATGGTAAAGTATCTCTTCGTTCCATAGCTCGCTGTCTTTACAAGCCGGGAGATCTCATATAACTTAACACACTCTACTATCATAAGAAGATAAGTCAGCTTTGGTTTATTGGCTGTTGATTCATTTATCGAATGTGTCCATGGATCAGTACACGGAAATAAAACCGGTCGTAGAAAAAGTCGAAGATTCACTAGTGAACTAATGCCGGAGATTCCATTACAAAGAACATGGAAATATGGCTCAAAGGGCTGCGCTTATAATTTTCTAACAAGGATTGAGGGAAGGAAGCGGCATTGTTATAGGGCAGTGAGTGTAGAAGAGTACTGCAGTATTTTTATGGATTTGTTGGCTCAAACCCCTTGATTCTCATCATTCGAGTCTCTGCTGCAAAACGTCGTCATGACTTGAAAAGTTAGTTATGAAGCTTCTTATGATATTTAAATCTAAGGCAATTTAAAAGTCAACAAATGTTTTTAGATGGAATCCGTCAACGAAAGAGACCTTTGCCCAGTTATTTTGACATCCTGTTGAATTGAGCAGCTTTGAGCCACTTGGATTGTTACGTGCTGTAATGTGATTAAGAGGGTTGAAATCCATCCCTTTACATAACCTGTGGTTTTATGGCTTTTATTGTTAGTCGGTATTGCTTCCGATGCTATTAATTAGCGTATATAGATGACAGGTAACTGTAAATCTATAGAAAGAGGAAGCCACAAATCGTTGATCGGTCATACTGTGGGGTGGACGCTCTAAGACCGCTCTCGTATTTTTTTTTCTTCATATTTTTGGAGGAGACAAGTTCGTAGATCAATCATAAACCCAATCCTCTCATAGAACTAGCGGATACAAATGTCAATCTCACAAGCCAGGCTGGCTAAGTAAGAATTATCGCATTTCCTTTGGCTTTCCTTTTCCTGATCTTTCCTATAATCAATCTGACTCAAAGCTAGTCCTATTGGGATTAACGATCTGATCGTACGTACACTTAAATATGACGAAGTCCGCCAAAGAGCCACAAGAATATTGAATAACTTTATATTGTCATTAAAAAGGTTTGTTTATTAAATCTCCTTGTGAGTCACCAGACTTTTATCTAATGCCAATTATCAGCCGAAACTGACCCCAGTCTTCATAGCAACAGTAATATGCCTACAATTGCTTTTTGTTTGCTTTGGCTTGGCTTGTTCCGCAATCCGCATTGACTTATTCACAATTACAGACTGGCTTTTCATATCCTTCGTGTTACATTTTTTTCTTATATATATAAGACGATTAGAAAAAGGATTCATACATTTAGAAACTGTTAACTGCATTAACCCTAAGTGGGTCAGAGGGTACAGTAGTCCCTGCCGCCAGGTTTAATTTTTGCTCCTCCCTTTTGTATAAATTTTTATACTAAAGCCGAAAACTTCGCAACTGGACCGAAAATTTTGCCTTCAGCTTTAAGGAAATATTTTCTTTTTGTGCCTAGCATCTATGGCGTTATCACTCGGAAGTAGGCTCAATATCGGGTATCAACCTTTTAACTTAAATTTCCTTGTTATTTATCTTGATTCGTACGACGTAAAAAAAGCATTTTAGTGCCTAACCATATTTTAATTTCATAATTTCAATAATTAACATGACGTAATTGCAATAGTGTTGTAACATAATGTTAGTGTTACGAGGACATTATAAAGAGATGTTTGTATTTCTGGACCTATTCACTACACGAAGCATCCACACCTTCTCTTTCTAAGAATATTTACTATTCTTAGATAGCTCGTGATGTGTAATTAACTGGGCCCGGAATTTAAGTGGTAAAAAAAGTCAAATATATTTAACTATTATTGCCTAAATATGTAGTTTTATGTGCTAAAAATCGCACAAGCATGTGTTTATGTGCTACAAAATTGCAAAAATATGTATTTATGTGCTAAAAAATTGCCGAAGTATACGTATATATGTGCTAAAAATCGTCAAATTAAAATAGAAGAAATAAAGATTTGGGGCTTAGCTCAAGTCAAATTTTCAATTTTTATGAAAATTTAAAGGCATGCAATGCATGCGTTGCATTCACTGACGGCACGTCCCTGTGTAATAATATGCTACTTAACCAAATTCGAACTCATGGTAGTCTGACGTGTAAATCCAGGTGGTAAAACGTGAATCGTGTGCTTCGTATCGAAATGAATCACACCGACAGTAGCACAACTGTCTTCATCATCACTATTCGATCTTTCTGCCTTCAGTAGACCACAATGCAACCTGGAGCTGTATTTTGGGCTTAAAATTTCGCATAGAATGACAATGGTGGTCGCTTGGTACGGTGCTCCCTTTCACCAAAGCCTTTAGCTGGCTCTAAACTAACCTCCGCTTCAGACCAAAACAACTTCCCTGTACATATAAATTTAGTTCCGGTTTGTATATTGAAATTCACAAACGGACTTCGGACAGCGGATCTCGGTGAAGTTCCTAGCTATACGCCCCCAAATTTATGTTAAAATGTTTACGGAGGCGACAAACCTGTGTGACATACAGTCATATCTCCACCAGGCTACTAGGTGTAAAGTGTTTAAGAAACTATTTGGAGCGACACTTTTTAAACTGTTGACGTAGCCTATTTGTGCAAGTGGAGTTGGCCTATGGATTGACATCTGTTGAACTTTAAAGCAGGTCAAGCTTGCTAGAGTGATCTGTTTATTTGGACTCAATTAGCAGATTTGGAGATCTGGTTCTTTGTTTGAACTCATCGTGATCATGAGTACAGCAACGGCACCTGGAGCCACCAGATCTGGTGGGTACGTGTTGAAATACGTTGTCATCGGCTTTGCTATGGCCGTGGTATGTCTTTTCTTCCTGTTTAAAGAAAATGGTAAGTATATTCTGAACTGTCCCTTGCATAGTAGTTTGAATAAACTGGTGTACAACGCAAGTAGATGTGGATGCCAAAATTTCATAAACACTAGACCTTGTAGTACAAGTTGTAGGGTTGTACGAGCCACATTATTTTGTTAGCATTACAGTCGCATACTTTGATTGCAAACCATATGACTTATGTATGTGATAATTCTTAACAATCGTGTCCTAAATTTCACTTATGCCCCGATCAAAAGCAATAGGTCGAGAGGTTTAGTTCAAGAGCTTGCCATCACAAGACCTGCCTCTTTGTTTCTACACCGATGTTTGCTTTTGGAAGAGTGTTTACAGTCAATGCCTTGGCCTGTCTTTGTACTGCTATGTCTGTTGTGTTGTTAGTGTCAACATCCTAGCTAGTGCCTCTGTTAGGTTCCTATCTACATTATTACTATTTTGCGCATGCCTCGTTGATGATAACAGTGTTTAGAGTCAATGCCTTGTCCTGTCTCTGGACTGTCGTGGCTGTTGTGTTGTTAGTCTTATCATCCTAACTAGTGACGGTGTGAGGTTTCTATCTATATTATTACTATTTTGCGCATGCCTCGTTGATGATAAGATTGTTTACAGTCAATGCCTTGGCCTGTCTTTGTACTGCTGTGTCTGTTGTGTTGTTAGTGTTAAATGCTAACTAGTGCCTCTGTTAGGCTCCTATCTATATTATTACTATCTTACGCATCCCTCCATGACGATAACAGTCTTTAGAGTCAATGCCTTTGCCTATCTCTGTACTGTCGTGGCTGTTGCGTTGTTAGTCTTAACATCCTAACTAGTCCCTGTGTTAGGTTTCCATCTATATTATTACTATGTTGCGCATGCCTCCTTATTAATAAAAGTGTTTACAGTCAATGCCTTGGCCTGTCTTTGTACTGCTGTAACTGTTTTGTTGTTAGTGTTAATATCCTAACTAGTGCCTCTGTTAGGTTCCTATCTATATTATTACTATTTTGTGCATGCCTCGTTGATGATAAGAGTGTTTACAGTCAATGCCTTGGCCTGTCTCTGTACTGTCGTGGCTGTTGTGTTGTTAGTCTTATCATCCTAACTAGTGCCTGTGTTAGGTTTGTATGTATATTATTACTATGTTGCGCATGTCTCCTTGTTGATAAGAGTGTTTACAGTCAATGCGTTGGCCTGTCTTTGTACTGCTGTGTCTGTTGCGTTGTTAGTGTTAACATCCTAACTAGTGCCTCTGTTCGGTTTTCATCTATATTATTACTATCTTGCGCATGCCTCGTTGATGATAACAGTGATTACAGTCAATGCCTTGGCCTGCCTCTGTACTGTCGTGGCTGTTGTGTTGTTAGTCTTAACATCCTAACTAGTGTCTGTGTTAGGTTCGTATGTATATTATTACTATGTTGCGCATGCCTCGTTGTTGATAAGTGTGTGTACAGTCAATAGCATGGCCTGTTTTTGTACTGCTGTGTCTGTTGTGTTGTTAGTGTTAACATCCTAACTAGTGCCTCTGTTAGGTTCCTATCTATATTATATGGTAGATCGTCTGTTTCATCTTTGCACACAGTAAATACTTGTCGAGTCTGACCGTCGGCGAATTTTCAGAAGTAACGCAAAAACAATAATGCAAATATAGTTGGGCTCTCCATAAAAGCCCTGGAGGCTCTAAATGTAGTACAAACGTAAGCGGACTTGCCATTTTCCATGTCTAAAAAGCAGAACCAAAACGAAATCAAATTCTTATTTTTCACGTTCCTCAGCTGGTTGCTAGCTAGTTCATGAAGCGTGCATTGATGGGTTAGAGTTATTACACGAGTAAGTGGCAAGCTGGACAGAAGATGGTCAATTGAGCACAGCACGTTTCACGCTCTAGTGATTTATAAATGTTAAAATCGGTGACGACCAACTTTAACTCTGCGATCTTTCCATTTGTTTTCTGTCATAAACCACCCTGTTGAGGCCAGCTCAAAACGCGTGTCAAATGTACTTTACACTCATCCCACCCTGACGACCCTAATGATGAAGGCTTCCCCAACCTTGTGAACAAGAGGACTAGAGAGATTTGTTATCTTATTAAAGTGTCATTTTCGTCTATTCATTGTAATATGCCTCGTGATATTTCTTTTCAGGCCATGCGAAAGTACAGGGAAGAATTATGCCGCACAAATAACTTACCAGTTCATCAAGTAGAACTAAGTATGGGAATGTCTGCAGACTTCGAAGAAGCAGTAAGTTCTTACTTGCGGTAGTAACTAGTATCCATTTACCTACATATTTTAAAAATTAGGGATCCTCATAAGAGCGCAAAGAAAGGGGTGCGAGATTTTTAACATGCTGCACGTAAAGATAGTACCTATTGGAAATCTTCTTAAAGGGAAAAATTGCTGCTTATCGCTAGCTAAATACCTATTTAACTACCAACCTTCAGCTACTTGTTTACACACTTGCCTGCCACTGCTATTAATCTACAAAATGAATTTCTAGATTTCACTCCCTATCACTATTGTACAAAACCTTTAGCTACCTACCTAGCTACCTAGCTACCTACCTAGCTACCTACCTAGCTACCTACCTAGCTACCTAGCTACCTACCTAGCTACCTAGCTACCTACCTAGCTACCTACCTACCTACCTAGCTACCTAGCTACCTAGCTACCTACCTACCTGCTTACACGGGTTTTTTTCTATAAGCAACTCAGTTGCTTAGGTGTGAGGCCTCGATTTGGTCCAAAATCTAAGCAACAAGTACTGTGATATTATTTATTATGTGATTTTAGCAAATGTGGTGCTTATCACAAAGTCTGGTTAAAGACAAAAGGAAGCGAAAAAATTTGCCGAAACCCGGGATCGAACCAGGGCCTTTAGAGCTTCAGTCTAACGCTCTCCCATCTAAGCTATTTCGGCCTATTAAAAACTGTTTTTCAAATACGTTCTGATGAAAATAATCTATATATAAAAATAAGTTGTATGTCTGTTACATAAGTTGTATGTCTGTTACACTATCTTCTATATACATAAAAATAAGTTGTATGTATTTTTGTGTTGAGGGGGTTTGCATATGACGTCACTGGGACTTAGCAGTTATGTTCTAAAATCTTTAATGCACGTTAAATTGGCAAGATCAGGTTCAACCAACTCAAAAATAATACGACAACATTTATCAGAAATTGTTTGTTTAGAATTGTGTGTATCAAATTTTCTAGCTTTGATCAAATGCCACTATGGAATTTTGAACAAATTCACTTCAATTGTCAATTTCGGTTGAAAACAATTTTGGTTTATTGATAAATTATTTCTTTGAAGTGAAATCGGCTTCCTATTAATATTTCAGATGGAAGTTTCATTGTTCTTATACAGTTCTTTAAAATGTGACTTATTTCGCTACTGTGATATTATTTATTATGTGATTTTAGCAAATGTGGTGCTTATCACAAAGTCTGGTTAAAGACAAAAGGAAGCAAAAAAATTTGCCGAAACCCGGGATCGAGCCAGGGCCTTTAGATCTTCAGTCTAACGCTCTCCCATCTAAGCTATCTTGGCTTATTAAAAACTGTTTTTCAAATACGTTCTGATGAAAATAATCTATATAAAATAAGTTGTATGTCTGTTACATAAGTTGTATGTCTGTTACACTATCTGCTATATACATAAAAATAAGTTGTATGTATTTTTTTTGTTGAGGGGGTTTGCATTTGATGTCACTGGGACTTAGCAGTTATTTTCTAAAATCTTTAATGCACGTTGCAAGGTCTATCTTTTTGGTAGAAGTTTCATTTTTCTTATACAGTTCTTTAAAATTTGACTTATTTCACTACTGTGATATTATTTATTATGTGATTTTGGCAAATGTGGTACTTATCACAAAGTTTGGTTAAAGACAAAAGGAAGCAAAAAAATTTGCCGAAACCTGGGATCGAACCAGGGACCTTTAGATCTTCGGTCTAACGCTCTCCATCTGAAAAGTTTATGTTCTGTTTATTAGTTGTTATTTATTTGAAATTTCTGTAGTAAATTGAAACTATTCGGAGTTACAAATTTAAGTCTTTCAGTCTTAAAAGGACGAAGTCGCTCTTATGACTATGGCCATGCTTTTAAGGATTTTTCACAAACGAAAAAATATTTGCGCTATGCAAAGGACATAGTGAAGATAATAGAAAAAACTGAATAACTTTTCTGCTTTGGGAGATTTGGCACCCAACGCACCTCATTTTTTCCCCTACTAGAACGATAAGTGGACTTCTAATAGCATGCTTATTTATTTGGTAAATGCGCGTCTAAAGTGGCTAGATGTCAAACTTCAGCGAATACCCTTACAAATCCTCTTGGTAGCTGTAGTCACATCAAGGTTTCAAACAAATATTACCTTGTCATCGAGTCTGTTTTGGGGTCCGTTGACTTATCTTTACTTACTTTGTTATGGACAAGCCAAAGTAGTTTAAGATTTTGCAATCTCGAAAATAACTTTCACATCAAGTTTCTAAAGTACGAAATTTAACATCAAGTTTCTAAAGTACGAAATTTAAGAATTTTTTCTAGAAAAACATTCACAACAGTTGATTTTCATCTTTTGCTCTGGACCATTAGCCTTCTTTGAAGATACGACACGTTGATGCGGAAGTCATACACGGGGAATAAAACTAGAGTCCTATTTAGAGACAGCGGTCGTTAATTTATGACGTCAGAGAGGAGTCTTGGGGATGAACTAATTTAAACTTATGACAGAAATTGACACGGAAAAAAGAAAGCGATGGGATTCTTAAGCTCATTGGTTGTTATGTTTACCTCTTTGTGTAAAATGTCTTTGAATTTATGCTATCTTTTCTAGTTGATTGATCTAGCTCATCCTCTTGACTAATTCGATAAAGTGGTAATTCTAAAGGATCATTTTTTAACCATGGTCAAATTTTCGAAATAAATGCGCAATTTTCTCAATATTTTAGATTTTTAACTTTTTGTCAAATCAACATCAATAGATATTTCCAATTAAGGAATCAGTTAAATACTTAAGACAAAAAGTAAGTGCTTGACACTTACATATTGGAAGTCATTTCACTTGTCGGTCAAGATACATTAACGGTAGGGTCTAATGCAGAATGTACATTTTAAATGATGTTCACAAAGATGAGGGTCTTCCTTTTTAGATTAAAGAAATAATGGTAGCATGGCAGTGCCGACAAATTTGCAATAAGAGAGTTTCATTGTTTTTGCAGGATGGCTAATACAGGGATAGAAACATACAAAATACTGAATTAAGAATGTATAAACCATAAGGATTCAGTTGTTCATCCTGCGGCAAAGCGCCATATTTTATTAGCAATCAGATGGGCCACGTGGGCCGTTAAGTGCCATAATTAGGCCACCCGTTAATTTCCTATTTCGTTGCACAGAAGTATCCATAGCAACCGCCACTGCCCTCAATGGACTCCAACAACTCACAAAGTGAAGCAATGCTGGTATGTTTATTTTTTAACGAACACATGTGGGATTTTATATTGTAAACAATCACCAGGTACTATCTGTCCTTATTTAAATAAAACAACATAACTAACACAAAGGCTTCATATCTGATCAACAATACAATAATTCTGATTTTCAAAAGACTTGAAATGAACAAGCCTCGAATCCTGTGTTCCTTTTCACTGGAAAACGTATTTTGTGCGATCATAGCCAGGAAAGAGCAAAGAACTCAAGGTTTTCAATTATCTTGCTGTGACTCGTTTTTCCGAGACTCCCCTTCCCAGCAAGGGAGACGCGATGTTGTTAGTGAATTCTTAGGTTTGTGGTCATATCTTCCAAGTGCTCGAATTATCATTACACCGAACATATCTCCTTGTATAACTTCTAGTTCTCGATATGAGATAAGCATTCCTCAAATTAACGCCACCTGAAGAGCTTACATGTTTAACTGGCCTCTTGAATGCCGGGCATATGCTACAAATTCTGTTCACAATTAAGTACCGTAGGCATTGACCACTTTTGTAAGTGTCACATCTTACTTTGGCTGTTTCCTACTAACATAACAATGTCCTTACAGAGACCACTTACAGAGAACTTACAGAGAACTACTTCCTATCTCTAAATCGTAATTCAGAGTAGCTACAATTAAAACTATATACATTAACAAAATTTCCCTTGGAACGTGCTCCCCTTTTAGAGGTTACCAAAGTTTATCCAATACCAGGGTTTAAACACACTCCGAAAATGGAATATACATATATGTTTTTCAGGACGTTTTAAATTTGAGTCATGGACTTCTAAATAATAGCATCTATGCTATTATTTAGAAGTCCATGATTTGAGTCATCAAAAAATTGGACAAATACTGCAAAACAACAAGAACACTCTGACCTTGAAACTGTTAACGGGAGTAATTTTACATCCTGGGTTCCTGGGTTCCTGCTTTTATATGGAATGACTCACAGCTAAAAACGAATTCGTCTTCTCATTGTGCCTATTCAACTAATCTAGCATTTGATGCGTTGGTTATCTGTTTGAACAGTTCCAACAAGATCATAGTCACTACATTTTAAAATTTTGCTTATATGTCTTTTAAATATACCGACGTTTTTTGAGCTCACTTACAGTCCCCTTTTGCTTTACTCGTTGAAACTCTTAAGTCAAATTTCTCAAAAACAACAATTTGGAGTCAACTATTATTGGACTGATAAGAAAAACGCCAAATATAGAAACTTCATTAACAAAGTTTCGTCCAACAGACTTCTTCAGGTCACTACTGAAAATTGGCCCAAGCTATTGGTTTAGCCAATTTTCAGTAGTGACCTGAAGAAATCTGTTAGACGAAACGTTGCCAATGAAGTTTCCACATTTGGCTTTCCTTATCATAACTTGTCGGTGGATTCATATTATTGGATTGTCGTTTGCCTTTCATGTTGAGATGAAAACGTTACACGTTAAGTAAAAATATTGAGTATCTCTCATACTTAAAAGCAACTTCTCCCTACGTCTATCTGTTTATCTGCTTAAATTTTAAGATTTAGTTAAACTTGACTCATTTTTACAGTCAGTTACTAAGTTCTATCTCAATACGTCTTTTGCGAGTCGAGAAATTAAGAAATAAGTTAACAGACTACCGAATGTACACACGCCTTCAGTAACCATAATCTTCTTCAAACTTGTTTGCGCAGGCGCGCCTTTCTTTTGCTATGGTCCTACAGGCTTTCAGGTGCTTCATAAATTACGGGGTAGAGCGACACAGAAATTAAAAATACGGTAATTACCTGCCATACACAGTCCAAGAACTGAAGAAACACAGGGGACCGTTGTGATGGATACAATGGATCCCCCAGTCTGTCGCGAAATCTGTGTCCGAAAGAAACCCAATCTTTTTCGACCAAGACCTAAACAACAAGAAAAGACATCATTAAGGGAACTATTATTATCGTCATTATAATAATTATTAATATAATCATTATAATAATGATTATTATTATTATTAATTTCTTCTTCTTCTTCTTCTTCTTCTTCTTCTGCTTTTTTTTGATCAGGTTAGAGTGTTGTTTACCCTCTGTGAACTAGAAGTTTTGTATTCTAATCAGTCATACATGCCTAATAGTTGCGAGTGTTTAATTGTATTCTATATACTATACTTTCGAGTTAACAACAACTTTCACTCTAGTTTTGCCTGTCATATGGGGCGAATGTTAAGGATAACATGCTTTGGGAATCTACTATAAACAACTGTAAAATTTTGGGGGCAGACGTCACCTTAAGGGGCGGAACGAATTGAAGCAGTGTATGTTCACGGTTGTCCTAGCTTCCGCAGAATGGAGAAAAGGCAGAAGGGACTCTTGGCTCTTCTATTGTCAATACCATTTCTTTGCGTGTTTGGCAAAAAATCTACTATCGAGGCTAATGGTATTTACCATCAACGCAATTTATACATAAATATATTATACGTCAGAAAAGACAAGAACGTTTCATTCAAGGTGGTATGGTCGTAGGCTGGTATGCGGGCAACCGGGACCTTATAAAATTGAACAATCCTACCTAATAATGCATAGTTCCATGTCACTGTTAAGCAAGGTGTAGAACCTGTAAGCCTATCCTGAGACCGTGCATCTCATAGGGAGGAGGGCCTCTGAAGCCCCGGTTGGTAACCCTCCTAGAGATGGTGTCTCGATAAAAACACGGGTGATGGTTTCACCTAAAAACTACTATGGGCGATGAAGAAGACCTCCTCGACATGATGATTCTTTTATGGCTCAAGAAGCTGCAATCCAGCAGTGGACGCCCTTTAATTGTCAGAAGAATCATATCTACAAAGTTTGATTACTAAAAATACAGCTGACCCGTAATGGGGCTATCAGAAGTGAGAACAACCGGCAACTTCTTAAGACTATCAACGGTGGCCATCTACCATACCACAAAGGCAAAGATGGCATCAAACAAGGAGGCATGGGGTTTTCAGTCAGCAAGACCCTAGTGAACCATGTCATAAAATTTCAGGAAGAATTAGACAGGGTCATCAGCCTAACTGTGCAATTATCAAAATGCTACGAGCTCAAAGTTACTAAGATTTATGCTCCTACATCCTTAACCATACAAGAAGAGATAAAAGAATTCTACGAAGAAATACAACAAGTTCTGGATATAAAACCAACAAAGTACAATGGGTGACTTCAGTGAAAAGATAGAAGGAGATGAAAAATGCTTAGGAAACTTCCCCTTTGGTCAAAGGAACGAAAGAGGAGAAGTTTCGACCATCTTTGCATTTTGTAACAACCTGAAAATTGTCAATACGTTGATCTAAAACACCCCCAAAATCGCTTGACCTGGAGGAGTCAAAACAGGTCAAAAATTTTGCACACGCTTAGAATTTTCTACACTGGTTATTTTCGCCGGTTATTTTCGCTCAAAACAAAAAAGTTCGTATCAATTCTCCTTTGAAACAATTGACCTGTGCGGTTACCTACGTACTATGTCCTTGCAAAACTGGATTCTGAGTGGTCTTTAACATTTATCAGTCCCTAGCAAAAACAGGTCAAAGATTTTCCACATACTTAGACAAAGTAGACATTGTGTATTACCGTAGAGAAACCATATATACTATTGTACGGTCTATCCAGTCAAAGATTTCTTCTACACATACCTTTACAATTTATCGACCAAAACTTTCTCTCGTAAAATCTTCAATTCACCAGTGACTATATTTTGACGTCATGCTAAGACGATAACCACTAATTGGACTAAACATCTCAACTCAGAAGATCATCTCAAACAGAAACATAAAACAGCAGTAAAATATGTTACAATTTAACGAAGGCTGGATAAAAACATCATCAAGACTCTTTGAGAGATAAGTCGAACTCCCATCAAATATTTATAAACTTGACTTCTGAAATGTGTTCTGTTCAAACAGCTGATATCATTTTACGGAAAGGGTCAAGAAAATATTGTACTAGAGTGACTGAGTTATAAACGATCGACAAGAAGAGTGGCAGAGAAAGAGATAAGGTAGTCCCTTTTCCCATCCTTCTTCCTCTAGTAGCAAGGGATGATGTGTTAGAAGCAGGGACGGGGGAAGGTGAGGCGGATTGAGGGGACCACGTTGGATGTGTTCAAATTTATTTATTCATATTCCACTAACGTGCCTTAGGTCATTGTGTGGAAAAGGGTGTTTCGTGTCGATATGAACATCTTTCTGTGAATGTGACACAATGTCTTTCGAAATCAATTTCAATGTCGATAAAGCTAAAAAGTGATCACGGAAAAAAATGAGATTTGGCAAATCTTGGGGGGCATGGCCCCATCAGCCACCGCTGTTCCACCGTCCCTGAGGATGATAGTTTAGACAACAGAGCCGCCTGTTCGCGATTTCGAGACTTGCAGCTAGTGTGGTACACATCCGGAGGAAAAAAACTTTTCAGCAGACAAGGTTTTCGCTATTTCTTGCAGTATGATTGTATATATACGGTAGTGTTTTAAGCTTTGACATTACTTAGGAACGGGTGCAAAAGTTGAAACACTTTCTTCTTTTATATTCCATCTCCAATCACGGTTGAAAAAGGTATGAGATACAGGTGTTCCCGTCGCTGTGTTCACACAAGAGCCAAAATGGGCCCACCGCAGGCGAGTGGCATTACGTAGAAGGGTAAAAAAAATCACTCAAATAAGATTGGCAAAAGGACAGAGTCTGATGTTAGCCTTTGTATATAATGTTTATCTGTACCTTGAATTAAAGATGCAAAGCATTTGTTTCATCTATCACTACCCATTGAGGCATCTGGTTTTGCCTTACCCTAATGTAGGTTTGCTTTTATAGTAACCAAGTTAAGTCAATGATAACATTGCAAATGCTCTCTTGTACGCAGACGCTTTAAAGAAAGTGTGCTGAGAGAAATTAGCAAGTTGATGCTATTGAAAAAGCATCTTTGTAACAGAAAAGAATAAAAAACATTTGTGACTGGGCTAACTTCTCTTTCACAGGCACTGCAGTAAGGTGGAGGGTCGGTTTATGTTTAAAACTATTTGTTTTACCATTCACCAAACCAATGCATTCACAGCAATGTCTCCGAGGATTTCGTATGATGATATGAACGGCATAAGTATTTATAAGTTATCAGTAGCTAGAGTACACCAATGATACTTACAACAGGAAACAGAAGCATCTGCTGGTATTGCTCTGATGACGATATCTCGAGGGTCGATAACTTACTGAACTTGCATAGGCTGCTACAAACATCAAAACCTAGAACATTAAATTTGCTGCTTGTGCTACTGGAAATATTGGAAGTAATGCTCCATCAAACTGCATATGTTTTACATAGCACTAAAAAACTTAGTCACGATTAAATAACATAAATTAGATGACTTGTATGTGTCACTCCAACACTTACCGTTACAACACTGTCTGTTTACAGTATAGTTCGTGCAGTTGATATTGGTGCCAATCATCTCTTTAACTTACCTTACTCTATGTTAAATACAGCACTATAGCTTTGAGAACGAGAGGTGTCTTGTAGCTTGAATAAATTCAACGATTTTTGTAACTAAGTATATAAATAGTATAGCCGCTACTTTAGTAGCGTCCATATCCAAGGAATATTCTTTAAACATCTTCAATTACTTCAACAATTTGTACAACAGAGCATCACAACGAACGACAGTAAGGAACAGTTACAACTCATTGGTCTTTTAATGGGGGGAAATGGGCAGGAAAAGTAAATTTTAAATTTTAATGGCAAGCGTGCCTTTACTAACTGATAAGCAATGGACTTCGCCAACTGAACTCCCAGTCAAATAATTTATTATTTTTCACTAGAGTTACCGGGTCACCAAGGCCAAAAGTCGCTAATGGATACTCGATGACCGCCTAAAATACCGAAAAGATTTTGTCTAACAACGTCCAGCACGCAAGACGGTAAGACTCTCTTCATTAGTTACTGTGACTTCACAGTTTCCTAAGAGTTGCTCAGTTTATAAAGCTTTCGAACGTTCCCAAGTTCTTTAGTTTAAGTATACATGGAAGACTCCGTTCATTCCCGTATTCTTAAAGGCAAGTATAAATGGAAGATTCTGTATCTTCACGTATTCTTAAGTTTAAGTAGACATGGAATATTCCGTTCATTCCCGTATTCTTAAGTTCAATCATAAACGTAAGATTCTGTACTTTCCCATATTCTTAAATTCAACCATAAATAGAAGATTCCGTACCTTCCCGTATTCTTAAGTTCAACCACAAATAGAAGATTCCGTACCTTCCCGTATTCTTAAGTTCATGAATAAATGAAGGCTTTATACCATCCCGTATTCTTACGTTCAACCATAAATGGAAGATTCCGTACCTTCCCGTATTTTTAAATTCAAGTATAAATAAAGGTTTTATACCTTCCCGTATTCTTACGTTCAACCATAAATGGAAGATTCTGTACCTTCCCGTATTTTTAAATTCAAGTATAAATAAAGGTTTTATACCTTCCCGTAGTCTAAAGTTCAACCACAAATGGAAGATTCCGTACCTTCCCGTATTTTTAAACTCAAGTATAAATAAAGGCTTTATACCTTCCCGTATTCTTAAGTTTAACCACATATGGAAGATTCTGTACCTTCCCGTATTCTTAAGTTTAAATGTACATCGAAGATTCCGTTCATTCCCGTATCCTTAAGTTCAATCATAAATGGAAGATTCCGTACCTTCTCGTATTCTTAAATTCAAGTATAAATGAAGGCTTTATACTTTCCCGTATTCTTAAATTCAAGCATGAATGATGGCGTCCGTATCTTACGTGACGCCAGAAAACTTTCTCGTAGAAAGGACATAAGTTTGTGATGCAAAGCGACTTTCGATTTGCAATTGATGGTTGAATTCAGCGCTCAAACAGACAAACGGTGACTTGTACGTCAAACTAGCCCATTTGGGCTGGAAAACTAACGCCCTGACAGCAATGATATGTACTCCACGGTATTCTTTATATTTTGAGTATGTAGGATACTGACATTTTAGAAACCGCTTAGAAGTTATTTCGAAAACAACAGTTAGCACGGAGTAGGAATTATTTTAGGAGCGACGCTCGGATAAGATTTTAAGATAGACCTTAATGACACAAAGAGATGAGTGTGGCAACTATGCACCTCAATGTCAACTGAAAGTATTTTCAGCGCTTTCTTATGATAGGATACACTTGCTTACTGTCAATTATTTTTCTACTCGTTGATTGCTTGATAGTACTAGGTGATGCGATGATTCTGGCCTGTTTCATAGCACACCGGAGCACACAGTATCCACGAAATGGATAAGCCAAGCTCACCAACCCCGGTTTTTAACTATTTCACAATTCAAATCTCAGAAATTGGCTTTTTTTAAAAGTTTTTAGCTTCAGACAACATTTATTTGATATTTTAGCTTTGTTTTGGCTTTTCTAGGCTGCTTTGCAGCTGCTGAAGCAGTAAGGTCTCAAGATTCACGCTACAAAGCCCGCATAATTTTGTAGGTAATGGAAGACTCGATTGGTTGTGTACAGCATTTATTTCGTTTCACCATTTTACTAATGAGTGGGATTTCCGTGGTAATCTGCTTTTATTGAAGGAAATTCAACAAACTCATGTTAAGTCAAAAACTGCCAAAATACAATTGCTACTTTAGCAAAAATCAATGGTGTTAAGAAAGGCGTCTTCCGTTCTTTCTTTCACTCAATCCCGTTATTTTGTGTCTTTTTGTTACTTTATTTATTTATTTTGCTTTTTTGTTTGCATTTTATTGATATTATATGTATCTTGGATTAAACCATCTGATATTATCTGATAAGCCACTATTCCATTACTTGCAGAGAAACTTGGTTAACAATGTCAATGCAGTGAATAAGATATGTCAGCCGGGCACGCGTACAGCGGTTACGCGTTTTATCAGACAGGACCAAAGATTTGATTGACAAACCAGACATTGTTATTGTCTCATTAAGACAAGAGTATGTTTTACATTAAAAGCCAATTTTAACTCATTCAGGATGGGTGGGCGGGGTCTCAAGCAACAAATTACGTGACGCTCTGGAAAAATGATATCTCAATATCTCCGTGTGTCGATAATTATCAACCTAAATTCTACCTTCCTCTGAGATATGAATTGAATTGCGTACATATAAATCGAACGTTTGCATATTCCCTTTTCAATTTTCGAATGTACTTGAATACCAGCGCGTTGCTATCGAGAATGCACAATCGACGTACTTCTTGCGTATAAACTCTACGAGTTCGCTCCTAAAGTATAAAGGTATTAATACAAATTTGAAGCATTTAATGAAACTTTTGTACTTTATTTACTGTTAAGTCATGATGCTAAGCATGTTTTTACTGTTGAAACGAAGGAGACAGAAAGGACCAGGTATAGTTAATTCTTTGAAGGAGGACTAGTTAAGAAGTTTTAAACGTGCAGATCGAAGTAAAGTTAATGTTGATAAACAGATCTTGTCCGCAACTTATACATACTGTAAATTTCATGTCTGGTTTCTAAAGCACAGTATAGAGTGGAAAACGCAAGCTTGCATCCTTGTAGAAGCACTGGTTCTGTTGTGCTATCAGGAAAAACGAGAGTACTAACTGACGTAAATAACGGAATCCTTGAATCACGGACTAGTTTTATAAAGTCACCGAAAAGAGGGTCTTTTTGTTCGAAAGTGAGTCAAGAAGATAGGTTGAACAGTGTAGTAACAAATTTACTAATCCTACTGTTCCTTTCATAATATTCAATTTTGTAGAACAACAGGTTATTTGCATGTAAACATGGTGTATTCTGACGTCACCGTGGGCAGGAAAAAGTATAATGAAACTCTTGCACTGAATACTCTGACTGCTTGTGGGTGAGTGCATGCTTGACTTACTTGGTCGATTGGCTGGTTGGCTTTTCCCAATTTGTTATGTTTAGACAGGCTTCATAGATGCTGTTAACTTGATCATTTCCCATGGACCGGAGAAACTAGAGTATGAATAAAGAAGCTGAAAAAATTACTTACGAGCAAAATAAATGCTCAAACTTCACTGCACTTGTTCATGGAAAGGCTATGCACGGAAATGAAAGACATGGCACATTTTACAAATAGGATCGTGACAGTAATTGAGCAAAGCTGCGCTATGAAATCTTTACGTATTAGTACTAAATCAGTATCATTTCAAAGCCCTGGTGCGTCAATACTCTATTATGTAAATGCTCTACTAGGTCGATGCTCTACCACGCTAATGTTCTAATGCATCAATGCTCCTCAGTGCAAATGCCTTACTGTAGCATGCTAATGCTTTATCATGAAATCTTCCAAGCGCTCAAAAACTTCACCATGTCTAGGTTATAAGGTACCTACAATCTACCCTAGTGACGCAGTAGCAAATACTGCTAATGTTAGATAAAATATAATGAAACGCAGTTACACAAATAACGGGGACCTGTAAAGTGTTTTGACCGCCAAATCAATTCCGGTGGTTTCCAATCTCTTGCAAGGAACCTTTAACTTAGCTAATGCTGTGTACTCCAATGCCAAACCTTCTGAAAGAAAAATAACAATTGCATGTTACTCAAGCACGCAAAATACGGTCTGATGGCGTATATAGGCGGCATCACATTTAATTGTACTCCACGGTCAACAATATTTACTCCTCCTCTTCAGTCATTTTGTAGAACGTCTTCAACCCCGTCTTAACATTGCTCTGCCATAAAACTTCCAAAATGTTCTAAAGAAGACTATCATACTATGTATAATTAACATAAATTCAAAATTCGTTACTTATATCATCCATAGAAGGCAGTGTGTGGAAGCGAATCTAATGTTTCCCTGTCAAGTTCCTGTATTTTCCTAATGACTCTTGTTCCTTCACTGATCCAATATTATTTACAGAAAAAATCGTTGTAATTTTTGGATAACCATTGCTATTCTAAACCAATAACGCAAAAAAAATCATAAAATAATTTTTGAAATTCCTTTATCCTGATCCGCTCTATACGTCGTAATACATTGTATAGGACGTGTCAGGTAGTTCGTAACACACGCTAGAAGAAAATTTTGTAGTTTGCAACACATGGCAGAAGCAAATTTTGTAGTTTGCAACGCACGGTAGAAGAAAATTTTGTAGTTTGCAACACATGGTAGAAAAAGCATTTGATAATTCACAAAACATGCTAGAAGAAGCATTTACTGTAGTATTCGCAACACATCGCGATAGTTTGCAACACATGGTAGCCAAAATATTTTGAAGTTTATAACAAATGGCGGAAGAAGCATTCGGCTGTTCGTAACACACGTTAGAAGAAACATTTGCAGTTCACACATCTTAGTAGGGCCATTGGATAACCGACACGAAAAGATACATATGCTACAAACCCCCTATAATTGGACACGAAGTAACACATTAGAGTAAAAACCTCTAATTCCTTCCAACTGTTTAAGACAGTATTTGGTCGCTACTTTACGGTTGTATTAACCGTCTGACAGTAAACAACTGTTAAACTTTATTTCAAAATATCGATATCTAGACTCTCCAGCCTTTTGTAAATTGTATAATGTAACTCTTCCATGTGTTTATCCAAAAACAGTGACGGGGACCGATACATATTTACGGTTGAAATCATACGTTTTGGCCCCAGCTGCCCTTTATTTATTAGTTAGCCTGTTTGGTGGTTTTTCTGTTTATTTAGGGTAGTTTCAATGCCGGGCCTGCTGATCATTAGGGGTCTTTGATTTAAGAGACTGCTAAAGTGATGACGTCACAAAAAACCTTTTCCCAAGGAATCCAGTTCAAGCTATATTAAACCATTTCACCAAATGCCTGTAAATACAATATCGCGTTCAACTATCGTATCAGCTGCGAGAGACAGCTGTTTGAATTTGAAAAGGGAATGAGAAAGTACTGCCGGTTTTGCTCAATTCGTGAAATTATGAACTGGGTTCAAATAACAATGTTTTGATAGGCATGATTTAAAGTTTGAAAGGGCACATCTTGGTGATTTATTAAGATTGGTTTCACTGGTTTCATATATTCAGATTCAGAGAGTTTGAAATATTCTCAAACATTTGATATTTATGAAATTGTCATGTCGCATCTAGGACGACTTTTCGTTGTTTTATTTTTCTGTTACTCAGAACTTGTTTCGATATATTTTAGTATTTTCAGACTATTCAGGTGCAAAATGGTATGTTCTGAAGAATATTCAGGAGGAGAAAACTTATGGTCATTTTATAAAAAGAGTGGGTACTGAATATGCACCACTGTTCACTAAAAAACTGTTATAAAAATTAAGGTAGTCACAACAACAGATGCTGGGGGGGGCTCAGCCCCTTCTTAAAAATTTGAAAAATGTTGGGGGCTTAGCCCCCTTTCAACATTTAGTTTTTGGTTAATGTTACTAGAGATTTTATTCATTTTGTGAATTGTTTGATAAAGGTTATAAAATTTAGTTGGACATTTTCAGCAGTGTGAATATTTGCACTTAATTCAAAATGATATGTTGCATAGCAGCATAGAGGAGAATAATAGTGGGCGTGGCATTTGATGCTCATTACACAGCCCCCCCCCCCTCCTCTTAACTTTTTGGGATGGCACCTATGGTCACAACGTGATGTAATGCATATTATTACTGAAACAATAAGATCTATACCAACTCAACTACAAACATCCGATCTCTATTACTTGCATTTCTCACTGATAGGCCTGTTCGAGAGTGTGGCTCGACAATGAGAGTATACTTTTATTTTTTTTTTTTAAGAAACTACCTCAGCATCCAACCCTCGAAGTTTCTTAAAATATTGACCTTTTGAGCCCTCAAAGTTTCTTAGCAGTTTCTTATTCTCTGAAAATCCTAAAACTTTACCTATCAAGAAAATATCTATATATAAACATTTATATAAATAAGTAAATAAATTTTATAAAAAAATATTTTTCTTAATAGATAAAGTTGTAGGATGTTTCGTGCATCTTCTCATTCAGTTTTAGTATATTCAGGGTTTACTATTTTTCTTATCATCCGCCTTTTTTTGTCTGCCTAACACCCACTTCATTTGTACTACTTGTGCCTACTTTAATCTCCGTATTTGCCTCGTTTCAATTTGCTCGCCGTAGCATACCAACGTGATTATTTCCCACAATACTTTAGTGATACTTTTGTACGTTTGGGCCACAGTCATTTGCGTTGTAACCTCCACTGTACAAAAGATCTGACAAAGTCTTGAAACGATAAAACGTAGTCTGAATTGTAGTTTCCTTCTTGGGGTCTTACCTATATTTTGTCGGTCTTGTTTTCACCATAAAATTAACAATGTACCTTTTGTCAAAGGCTGGACTGGTCTACCTGAAAATGTCCCCCATGAGCCAAGAGGTAACCACCCAGTTCCTAACGACGCATGTGGCATGACGTGCAAGTCAGCTGGTGACCTAAAAAGGTTTTGCTAAACACACAAGGCCGTAACTCACTTGTTATATTCTGAAGGGGAACTGTTTCACGGTCGCTTCTGCGGACGATTATGGTAGATGAAAGCCCAACTAAACAGTCATTTGTAATCACACTGTCAGGCACTGACAGACTAAAAGATGGCGATCTTCTGACATCACGTTGCATTCATAATTATCATCTTGACTTGACTTACTGGACTTAGTTGCACACTCTAGAGAGCCTTGCTACATTCCTCCGCATCGATTCCCTCCACTTTGCTCGATCCTAGCAGTTTCGCTCGGCCGTCAAAAAAGGCAATCCGGTGTCTACTCTGACTAAATCTGTCCATTGTTTGGGAGGTCTTCCTTTTGGATGGTTTTTGGTAAGTTCACTTTTGTATGAACTTTTTACGTACGCTTTGTCATCTGATCGGTTTACATGGCCAAACCATTGCAGCCTCCTTTATCAAATCACATCTATTATCGTTTTATCGATATTCAGCAGTTGCATAATTCTCTCATTTTTGTATCGATCTCGAAGGGAGACACCTAGAATGCTCCTCAGACATTTCATTTTAAAGGCGAGTAACCTGCGCTCATCATCTGCGCGAAGAGTCCATGTCCCACTGTCGTATATAAGAGAAAATGGGAAGCGCAGCAAAAGGTTGGGCAGGTGCAGGGAAACAGAAGGTAGTGAAAAGTAAACCGGAGCGACTAGGGGGGTGAAAACAATGGATTAGGGCTATTTTGAGAGAGATGTGGCGACTAGCAGCAAAAATCGTTTTCAAGAACGGCTGTTTTAAAAATAATAAAATCATTCATAAAATGGCAAAGAAAAACTGGGAGGGCAAGAAAATAAAGGCTGATATAGGGATAGTAAACTGATACAACAAATGGAGCAAAATACTACTGACAAGACATAGAAAACTATAAAGGGAAGTGGGCAAAGATATGGATAAAATTGGAGCTGATAAACATATGAATAATAAAAGCATGAGAAGAGAGTCGGATTATAATAAAGGCATAAAATGTTTATTTGGATCGTATCATAATTGAAGTTGCAAGACAGAAAGCATACCACCTAACATGACAAGTGTCATCACAATGTGCTTATCATTTCCTTACCTTTTCAACATGAACAATGCCTGAATCACGCTATTGATGTAACAGGTATTCCCTAGATTTTGAAGACCTGTCTTTTGGGATAAAGACTTCTCAGGAAATTGCACAACAGCAAGATCATGGGCATCCTTCAAGTTGGCACATTCCGAGAGCCAACGTTTCATTTTCTCTTCTGTCGGCTGCACGTAGTTCTAGAAAATAATCAGAATGAGTGTCAGAGAAACGAGTTTGTACGAGCATTTCATAACAGTGGCTATCATCGCATATCATTGTTCCATAATATGTAAGTATCAGAAGAAATAAACAAGGCGTTTTTCGACTTATATTAGTGGGATGAGTAGTCAGGAACTGAGACGTTGCTGTTCCACCAGTCTAATGACTTGTTACTGAATGCAAAACAGCTGAGGAGTGTCACATTTTGTTTGTGACACCGTTGCAGCAGAAGTCAAAACCAAAACTACAAAAAGCCAAAAGAAGAAGAAGATGAAGAAGAAGAAGAAAAAGAAGAAGAAGATGAAGAAGAAGAAGATGAAGCAGAAGAAGAAGAAGAAGAAGATCAAGAACATGAAGAAAGAGGAGAAGAAGAAGATCAAGAGCATGAAGAAGGAGGAGAAGAAGAACAAGAAGATGGCTGACTGCGATAGGAGGCAACACTATAGTGGTAGGGTTGGGGGCCACTGAAATCCCTAAGTAAAGTTTTGACCACTTCTCCTAGTGAAGCTGGTACATCATCATCATCATCATCATCATCATCATCATCATCATCATCATCATCATCATGATTAATATTACCATTGTCATCATAATCATCACAATTATAACCGTTCTCATCATTACCACAACTGCGAATACCATCTCCCTCAGGCCATCATTAACCACCCTCAATAGCAGTAGCAGCATTGCTTTCATGACCTACATCACCACCGCCACCACTAGCACCACAATCATAGTGATCATCGGCATCATCAATACCATTACCACCACAAAAATCAATAACTACCACAGCTAACACAATTAATGGAGGGGTTCTTACATTAAAGAGCAAATAAGCTTAAAACCACTTTAAAATTAATATTAACGTTATCATCAAGGTGGTAGTAATTGTGGTGGTGATAGCCGTCGTTGTAATGATTCTTCTCCGCCGCCTCCTCCATTTCTTCCTTCTCCACCTCTCCCTTCTCCATCTCCTCCTGTTCCTCCTCCTGTTCCTCCTTTTGTTCATCCTTCTGTTCTTTCTGTTCCTTCTGTTCCTTCTCCTGTTCCTCCAATTCCTCCTATTCCTCCTGTTCCTCCTGTTCCTCCTGTTCCTCCTCCGCCCCCTCGTCGTCGTCGTCATCATCATCATCATCATCATCATCATCATCATCATCATCATATTACCATTGTTATCATAATCATCACAATTACAACCATTCTCATCATTACCACCACTGCGAACACCATCTTCATCAGGTCATCATTAACCACCCTCAATAGCAGTAGCAGCATCGCCATCATCACCTACATCACCACCACCACCACTAGCACCACAATCATAGTGATCATCGGCATCATCAAAGCCATCATCAAAACCATTACCACCACAAAAATCAATAATTACCACAGCTAGTAACTTATACTTGTATGGGGGAGGTTATAGACACGGGGGTTTACTAACGGGTTTCAGTCTGATTATTATTACACATTTTTGTTTAAACATGAATGTCAACAATATTCTCCAGAGCTTTCTACAGTCTTCATTCAAACTTCGCGGAAAAGGAGGTTAGCCAGTTCAGTTACAACTGCGTACATCAAGTTCAGTTCTAATTATCATAATTTTGAGCTTTCCATTGACGACTATGGTACTTGTAAGCTTACCGCAAGGAAACTATCTTTAGTTGGCGCAGGCATTCAATCCAGTTAAAGATGAGTTAAGAAGAGTTCTTGAAAAACATAATTTAAATTGATATTATTTTACGCTAGGGTAATTTCTTAGAACATCGGAAACTTTGTTATGAGAGGACATGATTTACGCTACGAAAAACAACTTTTTAAGAAATAATCATCTTCAGCTGTGGTGATAATATAAACCACAGAGCCTAAGCACATAAAAGTATTGCACAAATTGATCCAGACATTTTCTTTGGAACCCTTGTAGTCTTAAAGGCTCCAAATAATAAATGCTTTAGAAGGTGATCATTATTATGTATTTCCCTTAACTTCCTTCCTAATGGAAGGGATGGGCACAATTGGATTGGTCCTAGTGAACGTTTGACTGCCATTATTTCGCACTCTTATAGCTTTTAGATCTGAAATATCCTAATTCTTTTAACGCGTCTGTTACCAGGTACAGATATTTTTTTTCATGGTTCTCACTCGTGGTGTTACGATTAAAAATGTGGACACACGAAGGGTTTTATCATCGGATTAAACGCCTTGCACAATAAGATAAAATTTAATATGTTAATGCTTTATGCCTTGCAATGAATTCCAATTTAGGAACTTTAGGCCAATATTTAGTTTCGTGTTCTGACCTGTTTTAACATTCAAACCAGAGCAAGTGTAACGAATCGTAACCCATTTATGTCGTGTCTCACTAGCTGTCACCCGCATGCATATGGAAAACTATGATACGTAGGGCATAAAAAGAAAATATTTATACACATCAAAATTAAAAGTAACTCAAAAGTATATCTTGAGTATCTCCTATTTTTTACAACTGCCCCTAAAATTATTAGCTTTTATTACAAAAAAATAAACCTTCACCCTGTTTTATTTGAGGCAGAGATGATGTAAAATTTGTGTCAAGAATTGTTCAGCAATGAAACAGTCTATTCCGTTCAATGTTTAATGGCCAAAGTGATCTTTATTTTTGATGCCTGGCTCCTTAAAGAGTATTGCCTTAAAATCCTTCTCACTCTTCTGATAAAAGATACAGTAAAACTTTTAATTCGAAACAAGCCCATAGCCATTCGCGCTTATGGGAGAGGGCGGGAGCGACGATGCAATTAGTTAGTTGATGAAAAACGAAAATGTTATTTAACTAGTAATTATTGCTATTCTTGGTCGCGACTGATAATGTAGGAGAACGTTTTCAATGAAACATTCGTTTACAATAGCCGGCATCAGTAAGACATTGTCTGATAATAAAAATTAAATGGGAAACGTAGTTTTGATAAAATCATGAACATTTCTTGCTGCCTCTACTAAGTCAAGCTGGGATTTAAGCTTGGTCGTATCGTTCCCCATCGTTTAGAGTTTGTCCTCTAGAAACCTCAGCATCGTGATGCCATCTAAAGTGAAAAAAGACGGAATATATAAATCAAAGCCTTCCAGAGTTATACTTGATTAAATCAAAATATTCAATAATCTTCGTGTTCCTTCAAATGCTTACACCAACAGGATAAAAGGAGGCTTTGGACAAGTGAAAGAGTTGATCGAAAGTCAAGTATAACCGATGGGAATAATCTGCGTGTCTAGTAAGCCTATTTACTTGCAAGTGACGCTAGAACAGCACTGCTTGCACTAAGGTGGGCAACAAATTTGAATACCCTAAAATTTCATATAATCTTGAAAAATCAGTTATACTACGACCGTTAATACCCGAGTGTAGCGATAGTAGAAGCCATCTCATCCACGTTGCCACTTTGTAGTGATGGTAGAAGCACGTAAAAGAGAATCAAGGTGTAACGTGGATCATTCTCTATTTCGCAAATCTACTCAGGTCTATATACAGAGGAACTGCGTGACAACTGATTGACAGTTCTCAGAGCGAGGCTACGTACCGATGAGGAATACAGAATACAGAACACTACACCGAGGACTGAACAATAGCCAGGCAATGCTTACTTTCTCATTCTGCTTTTGTTTCTTAATTCACACTCCTCTCTGTTCTCCACACTCCTCTACCTGCCTGCAGTTTCCTCCGGCAAGAGCATTTCCCATCACTGTGAATAGTAGGCAATCTCTCCCCTGTCTCAGTTCTCTGAGACCGCTGATGAGCAGTGGGCCCGGTTGTGAAACTCCCAAAAATAAACCGTAAAGCCACCAACCAGACCAACACCTTAAAAAAGGGCAGCCGGTGCGTCCAAAGACAATATCCCTTAATATAGAAAGCGAGGCTGAGGACCAAGCCATAAGGCAGGCTCCTAGATGACAGATACCCTCCCTGCCAATAGTCGGCAATCCTTCAATCAAGGACATCACATGAGCATTGGGTCCGAAATGAAACCATCATGGATAAACAGTACAACCGCCAAACAGTCTAAACTCTAAGCTATAGATCATCTGAAGGGTCCAAGGGATATGACCCTCATTTTGAGCTATCGGGTAGAGAAGCAAGCCATGAGGCTCGCTCTACCAAGCTGTAGTATGACCTCTCGCATGCAAGGACACCATGGTTGTAAGTTTGGGTTTCTCTTCAACACTATCAGTAAATATGCATGAGTCCACAACATCTCGTGCCAGCAGCGAACCGTCCCGCTCTAGAACTTGTCTATTTACTTGCACCCAGGATTTGCTGGAAAGGCTGTAGAATGTTAGCTGTGGTGACAAGTTGCATAATGAAAAATTTGCAAAAGTCTGACAATTCAATGACATCAGAGGAAAGTGCACAGAGCCTTTTTCACTCCAACATGTCAAGGGCCTCCTTTCCATAAATGATTTGATGTCAACAGTAGGCACAGTATCCCGTGGGAAAAAGTACTGGGATTCTCATTAGACTGAGGGATGCTTCCCAACTAGTACCTTTCGAACTTCCAAGCAAAGCAACTTTTGTCAAGACTTTGTGTTATGGCTTTACTTCTTTTCCAATTTGATGCTGTGATTAAAGTTTATACCAGGATAGGTAGGATTAGATTCAAATTTCTTTGATTTGTAACTCTCCAGGTTCAATTTGCATTGATACTCTGTAAGACGATCTGTTAGATGAAATATTTGTAAATTTTAATGGCTATAACACAATGCCATTTTCATACGTAGCTTTCAAGTGTGATATTTAGATGAACCACACACAGTATTTAATAATGGGCGGCACAGTAGTTCTGATGCTTGGATTATCAATTCTACACAGAGGGGATGTTATCTAGAACAAGATGTGGGATTAACAAGACTTTTTCCCTTATTGTCTTAAATCCAATTAAGTAATCACAAGATTCCTGCCTTGTGGAAATTTTGGTGAACAGCTAGAAGGGAAGGGTAAGGAAAGTACAAAATAATTGTAACAAGGATATAACTTAAGGAAAGGGATGCCGAGAGATTGTTTTAAGTCTGGAGGACCCCACCACATGAGAAGAGGAAGAGATGGGACTTCGCCCCCTCATTGGCCATCTCAGTACCGAAATGATAAAGATGAGTCAGGCCATGCTATAAAACTGCATCGGAACCTAGGAACAACTTGAGATAACTCATGATTCTTCACCCCTTAAGGATAGTGGGTGAGGACAGTCTGAAGCAACATTAATCATAATGAGTTAGTTAAAGTAAATTATTAAATCTTCATTAAAAACTTTAAAGTTACCTAAAGTACTACCAAAATATATAACTGCATAGAAAGCACGAGTACAGTTTGCTATGGGATTTGCTTTCTGGACATTCCGGCTCCCCGTTGCAGAGATACTGGAATTTGAAGGTAGGAATCTTACGTCTTTTAACTTATGACAACTGCATTCCAACAGATGTTGCAGTTTCCTACTTTAGGTTAGTCGCTTATCAGACAAAGAGGTCAAGTACTTAAAGTAGTCATACAAGCAATTTTCTTTCCGAGGGGAACCTTAACTTCTATAAAATTGCAAGGTTGATGCTCTTCTGACATAGTTTACTAGTTTGTACTAGAAATTCTGTTTCTTCCCTTAAAGATTGCCCGATTTGTTAGGTTGTCTTGCTGTAAGCTGGTTTGGGTAAGTTTGCAGTGCTAATGTTGCTTAGTGTTAAACTTCGCCACAAACACATAATTGAGTCCTTTGCTACAGCGCCAGAAATTCGTATTGTGTCATCAGAGCTAACCTACATTTGTTTTTCGCCTTTAAAATCATTCACAGCAACTCCTGCTGTGGGGTATTAGACTGTGAAAGTACCCTCAAGAATACATAGTAACGATTAAGCTCTGATTTTCAGTATTTTATGTAACATTATGGCCAGTCTATATACCATTCATTACGGTTACACCACAAGAAGAAAATTCCTGTAAGTTGCTGCAGTGGTGGGTCTAGGTGTGTTTCATGGGACCGCAAGTGTCGCTTAAATCGCTTTGAAACCCTTCCAATCTGAAAGAACAAACTACATTCAGGCCCTTCGCAAAACAGGAGCGATATATTCAGCACGTAGCTCGTAGCGTTGTGTATTTTGCACTAAAATAGGAGTTGCCACTAGCATACACACGCCTGATAATAAAGCAGGCCCTTTCTATTGCAGAAATGCAAGCATTGGTAGGTGCTAAAATGAATCTTCCCAAATGAAACTACTGTTCGTTTGCATTCCCAGGACTTTTTCCAGTCTACTACACACTGTGGAACGATAACAAGGACATGGTTTTATAAATCGATGCTTTGATAGAGCTAATACACGCTGTGCCCATAACTCAACTGGAGCCTCTGATTTAGGCTGCCAATGCATTATTTAAGAGGCAGGCTGTACATTTTTGAATAACAGTTTCAATACACTCACTGTTGATTAACGTTTCCATTAAATATTTTTCTATTTTAAAGAGAGAAGAAGTTTTAAAGGTTTCAAAGCACTGTGTGCTAAGATAGACTCCTCAAATTCTCAAATGCTCCTCGTTCTATTGGCAAGGGATGGATGTAGTTTGTGTAGGATAAACAAAGTAGAAGGCCTATAGCTTCAACTCAACTAGACCAGTTAACCTTCCATGATCTAGGCACTGTACACATAAATTTGACAGAAAATGATTCTTGAAAATGAGAAATGCCGATTAATTATATCGCTAACAGAGAATATTTAGTTTTAATCCCAGCACCCGGGGACTGAAGTTACGTCAGTAAAAAAACATATTTTGTTTTTTCTTTTCGCAAAATAGCACTAATTTTAGTTTTATCGTGTTCGGCAAACATTTTGGATATTTGCACCAACAAGTTATTCTATACTATCGACAATCAAATTGAGTTATAATTAAAAAGAAAAAAAACATATCACAATTAGGAGTTAAAAGATTAAACGGTAGTCCATATATCCTAATACAAATTTTGGAACTGGATTTAATTTGATTGTCAATAATATAAGATAATTTTTATGCATAAATATGTGAAAATTTTTACCAAATGACATAAAATTAAATTAAAGTTGTTCAAGACATGAATAAAAAATTTCCCTTTCACTCAGCTAAGGCCCTAATATAACCACTTAAATGTGGATTTAAGTGCCTTTTAAGCAAAGCACGGTTTCACCAAAAAAAGACTGCCTTGTTTTCGTTATGGGATCAGATTACAATTATTAATTGTCCAAAAAGTCAAGGTGACTTAACACTTTCAAGTAAAATTTTCCCTATATCACCTCAGGGATATTGCGAACTGATATAGTGATATAGCGATCTAGTGAAGGGTCTCTAATTTCAGTCAGAAGACGATTTATGGAAAATATTAAGGGGACTGAGAGGAAGGAACAAATTTTTCCAAAACCATGACCTATCTAGATCGTTTTTTCATGTCGTAAAATGGAATTATGCTAATTCTTAGAAAAAATAATAGTGCCAGAATAATATATATATATATATATATAATCCTAGTAAAATTTAGTAAATTTTTGTAAAATTAGTAAAAATTTAGTAAATTTTGAAGATTTAGTAAAATCTTCGAAAAGGCTATGCTTTCTTGTCTCCTTAAATTTCTAAAATCTAAAAAGTTTCTTCATGATTTTCAATTTGGTTTCTTAATGAAGCACTCCACTGAGCTTGCCTGTATGACCCTTTTAAAATTTACACATTCTGCATTGGATTAGGGATTAACTCCGGCTGTTATATTCCTAGATTTTGCAAGGCATTTGATTCCTTAACCCATGAAATTCTTCTCGGGATCTATCCCATCCATCATTGGATTACTTGGTCCTGAAGGTAGGTGTGTCACGAGAAAAGTGGATCTTATCACCAATATATAATGTCAATATATAATTGCGGTTAGCCTTTGGATTCCGTATACCGCATTACAGTGCTTACAATGGAATCTCCGTTTTTGTAACTACTAGGGTGATACCGGGAATAAATTTCTCAAGTGGCGTCGTAAACATCTCTACTTAGAGTGAAACCATCTGACTGTCATAACATTAATAAGGCAACCAATATCGCCAGAAAGTTGTCTTTTATCTGTGCTTTTATATATACACAATTAGTATACGAGTAAGCACGTTTTACTGACGTGCGCTAGCGCTGAGACTTGCCTTGTTTGGTTACCAAACATTAAAACGTTAAAATAAAACAAGTAAATGCTTTATGTTGCTCGTAAAGCCTCACAGTTTTTAGTAGTAATATCTTAGCATTTGTAAAGCGCTGTAGAATACAGATGTAAATATGGCGCTATAGAAGTATCTTTTTTATTCTTCTTCTTCTTATTTATTATTGAGATGATCAGGCGCAAATATTTATTTAAAGAAACATCGTCATCAATAGGACAATATCATAACTGTGTATGTAATGATTCTCTCTTTGGCAGAGGATGTCATTTGTCATGAATTTGCAACACTCGCCCTATCATACTTGTCAGGTAAGCATATAAGTCAACTTTATTCCAATTATAATCTGAAGACTGTCGACAGTGAAGTACACTGCATTTATACAGCGCCCTTTCTGAGATAGGTTCAATCAAAGGCTTTTTATAAGTAACATTTACCGGTCTGCCGTTAATATTTTCTGTTCCTCACCCCAGGGAGTGTGGACGTACTGCGAACAAAACTGTTGTAGCCACACATGGCACTTACTTGCATGTATTCCTCATAGACATGTTCCCATTTTTACACCTTGGTGAGACACAGCAGTTCATATCTTGCGCAAGTAGAGCACGACCTGGGTTTGATCTTGAGTCGCTGAATCTCATAATGAGAATTCTGCTCTAGCCACTAGCCCACACTGACTTTATTGCCATTGCAATGTAATTTTAAACTAATTTCTTTTTAGACCACAACGAAACATTGGCAACTGTAACTATTTTGACTGTTGCTATTTTTTCATCCACTGTGTAGTAAGATGCGACTACAGTGCTGGATAATTAAGTTTTGTAGAATCTTTGAAATCATAATTATCATCATTATCATCATCATCATCATCATCACCATGATTATCATCATCATTACCATCATCACCGTCATTATTATCATCATCACCATCATCATCATCATCATCATCATCATCATCATTATCATCATCATCATCACCATAATTATTATCATAATTACCATAATTGTTATCATCATTACCATCATCACCGTCATCATCATCATCATCACATCATTATCAACATCATCATCAGCATTATGATCATCATCATCATTATCGTCATCATCATCATCGTCATATGCCTTGGCAAGCAGGCCCCTTGCTCCATCCACAACCTTGCACCACCTGGCTCGGTCCTGTCCTTTCCGGAATGCCGCGACAGGCCATTGCCCTTCCTCACGTGGAGATGGCAATTCATGGGTGGTCTACCTCTGCCAATGTTGAAACGAATATGGTGAATTATTTCATTTTCAATAATGTCGGCTAGGCGTAGCTTTAACTCCAACGTATAACCCGTTAATGTGTCATATTTCTCAATTTATTTTTCTTCTCAAGGCGATTGGAAATGCCAAGACTATCAGAAACGATAACAGTTCCCGTTTTGGGAAATATATTGAAATCAATTTTGACAAATCTTATCAGATTATTGGAGCTAGCATGAGGACTTACTTATTGGAAAAGTCAAGAGTGGTCTTCCAAGCACCAGATGAAAGAAATTATCATATATTTTATCAACTTTGTGCCAATTATAAATTAGCGGAATTGAAAGATTTAAACTTAGGTAAGACAATACAATAATACATAATATATAATTTTAAAGAGAGCTGATTGTAATATTGTTCGTTGTTACAATCGATACTCGATTGAACATCGAATACGAATTAGGAATATAAAAACCAAGGAATGACACGTAATTTGAGATGCACCTCAAATAACGTGTCGTTTTCTGATTTCTTGTATTCCCAATTTATTCTTTGCTTTTTTACTTTATGTTATTATGTTTTGTTGTGTTATTTCGTATTATATTGTGTTGTGTTATGGTAGCATGTTGCTATACTATGTTATATTGTCTTCTATGTGTTGTTAATATTTTATGTTATGTCGTGTTATTTTATGTTATGTTATGTTATGTTAGGTTAGGTTAGGTTAGGTTAGGTTAGGTTATGTTATGTTATGTTATGTTATGTTATGTTATGTTATGTTAGGTTATATTTCATTTTATAGTGTACGTATTTATAGCAAATGTCACAACAAGGATTCCTATAATGTTCATTCCAAAACCACATATGGCCTGTAAAGGAAAAAATATATTAAAAAAATCAATAATCAGATCATCAAACATAAACAAGTGTTTCTTGCGATTCTGAACAGGCTCTGTGACAAAACGTATCACAAATTATTCACTGGCATCAGTGGTGGACACTTTGAGGCGTGGGTACAGTGACCCCCGTAATTTTTATTCTAAAATAAAAAGATGCTTATCCATACAAAGCTGACGGGGGACAAACCGTTTACAGGAACAGTATTTAATTGCTTATTCTGAGTAAATTGCGCCTAATTTAATTGTTGTGTATGAACGCCCGTACGAGGGAAGTAAAAAGAGGCCCTCCCTCCTACCCCTAGCCCCCAATAACTTTACAAGTGTCTGCAACTGTTTCACATACGTAATTAGCAGTAAAGCATTTACCATACTCGCATCATACGATCGTAGACTAGATTGCTGTCGCAATCCATTTGTGTTATTCACGAAATGGTCGACCAGATCTCAAGGTTTTGGTACCAATCACATACTGGTGTTATTGTTTGTCTGGCAAAAAGAAATCCTGAACTTTACTTCAGTTCATCTCATAACGTCTGATTCCGGCATTGTAAATACTCCGTATGAACTCGATTACTTAGTTAAATTATTCCTAACGCAACATGGCATCACAACTTTGTAACTGTCTGTCTATCCACTTTCTGTGAAGGTCAAAAAACAACGCGAGATTCAAAAAACTAACACGTAGAGTTAAATGCTGTGTCGTTTGAACGTTAAAACTGTTACATTATTTCTATGAGATGTTACGTTGTATTATGACACGCTATACCTCGGGCAAGTTGACTCTAGAACACGGTCTCACTCTATCTGTCGACTGGCAAAGATAAACACAATGACGCTAACTGAAAGAAGGCTAAGGGCTCTGTGTTCCCCAGACAAGACAGAGTTCACAATGGCGAATATTCACAAAGTTATCTGTTTTTGTTATTCATTACTGACTTTTAGGAGTTACTAACATCGGCGAGCGCAAAGATGATATCATTACTGACTGGTGTTGAGCGACATTACTTTTGCTGGTATCATCACAATACTTAATAGTATTAAGTGCGCAACCTGCGGCCTTAAGGCCGCATGCGGCCTTATCACTGTCTATCTGCGGCCTTATTGATAATTTTGCCTAATTCTTGCAAATACAGTCAGAAATGTCACATGTTCTTCATCGTTCATATAATAGCTAAACATATTTTTTTATCAGTTTCAGCTGTTGAAACGTATCATCGTTATGTTTTTGTACGCCTTGTGAGTCAATTACCGGTTAAAGATGGCGACATTAATTCAACATTTGATCAACTGTTTGCATTGTATGCTTGTCATTCTGCTGTGCAGCAAGCTTTTTGAAAAATTGTTTGGCGCGTCTAAATGGCAAATGAACTCCTTGTAAAGAATTAAAAGATAGAAATCTCATGGACAGCACAGTGGACGAGCAACGCATCTTGTTTGCACCTTGGCAAACTGAAGGGTATGCGGCTCTTACATTCTATTTAGATAGACTTTAACCATACTGTAAATAAAAGACGAAACTAATAGAGCGGAGGGTGCATCACGTTTATCTTGTAAGCATAGGAGTTATACGTCTAGGCAAGGGCCGTACTCATGGGCCATAAGATACGCCATAAGAGAGAAATTTATAGATATTTCCTGTTTTGATTTCCCATTGAGCAAATCAAAGGGGTGTAATGCTATCATTGACTGAGTAAGTGTAGGTGCACTACGGACTGATCATGGGTGCACGGCCAAAGGGGCTGAGAGGGGCTGCAGCCCCCCAGTTTGTTAAAATATTATATTTTTTCAGGCAAAAAAATTTTCGGGCCCTTTTATAATTCCTTAATAAGATATAAAAATGAAATAATATTAAGTCTTACCAGCCCTCTAGACTAGCGTCGGCATTCCTGCCGAACTGAAGTGATTTTAGTCGATTTATGTCCCAATAATTTTCGGTCAAAGGAGTATTTTTTCGGGAAATAATCCACAGCCACCGCCAATATTTTTCGTCCATTGCGCCTATGGGACTGATGTAGTTAGTAGTACAGATTTGGGTCAGTCGGACTCGTACTTAGGAAATTGCTAACAGCGAGTTAAGTGAGTCAGCGAATGAATAACGAGCTAATAATGATTCTATACTAGTTCATCAAATGACTAAATCAGTAGCACATGGACGTTTAGTAACATCAATTTATTCATCTAATTTCTATAAATTCCTCTAAACTTGCTCCTGATTTCTTCTTCTTTGAGTGTTCTGCCTATTGGCAGTTGTCGTCTCCTTTAGACTTCCAGCTTCAGGGCTTTTCTTAAATTCAGCATAAATCCTTAAGTAATTGCAGGCATTAGTCTAAATTTTGGTCTTTGGTCATTAATCATGTCCAAAGTCACGATGCCACCTAAAAACTGATCGCATGATGACATTTGTTGCCATATTTTAACTATTCATTAAAAAACAGAATTAAAAGTATAAGAAGTTCTCGAGGAATATTCAGCGCAGGACTTACACAGAACTGAAGGCGTCACAAAAATTTACATTATAGTAAAACAAATGTCTAACAGCATCAAAATTGTTAATCTCGGCAACCGTGTTTAAAAGAAAGTAGTCGGTGACTTTCGGCAGTGCCGTAGCCAGACTATCTCTGTAGGGCATTCTTATTACCTATAGGCATATTTTAGGGCATGATTCACCAATAAACGTAATTTTTGTGTAATCCCTTTTGGAAAATTGGTGAACCCTTGTCGATATATCTCTGCATTTTAGAATCATTTCAAAATCATTTTCAGGGCCCTAACATGAAGGAATAAGACATGAACAGATCTAGATTTGCAGATTTGATATCTTGGAAAATATATATGGAGAAGGGTGTTCAACAAGTCTGAGAAATGCTTTGACACATTTCAAACTCTAGGACAGACGACCATGAACTACGGGATGCTGTTTTACGTTGAAGTCCACTTCTAGAGGATGCTAAACATACCAAGCACCCCCTGGGTACGGTACTGCCTTTCGGGTCCAGCTCATGGGCGACTTCTCTTGAAAATCTCCCATGTGCACCGGGGATAACCAAACAACTAAATACCTGTAAACTGAATATCACAACGAAGACTTGTTTCAAGTGTTAGTTACCAAAGTCGCAATACACAAACAGCGCTTATGAAGGACTGTTTATTTTGCTCGGGTAATGAAATTATTCATTTGGCTTTAATAAACATAGTTGAAACTTAATGTAACTCATGATTTGTACGGTGAAATGACCGTGAGACTTAACCAAAGAAGAGTAGAAGTTGGAAGCGCATGTTCTGTCAGAGAATTTCTGACTTAATAACCCTTCCTGGTCGTTGCAACCTCATTGAGCGCACAATAAAATACGTTTTTCATAACTCTACCCCCCATAAATTTTCCCCTTGCTTATGCTTTGATCAAACAATTTATCCCCTTAGCCCCGATTTCATTGACCAAAACTCCCTCCCTACAATAAAACAAAAGAAAACACGCGTTTTTCTTCATGTATCATCGCATTGTTGCCTGTAGGAATTCTTCCTCTGTCTCTTACTTTGGCAGTAGGAGGTAAATACCCACAGTTTAAAAGTACATGTCGTATAAAGAATTCGATGCCTCTTTTTGATTCGCACAGCAGAAAGAACGTCACAGGAGTTGCTAAAGATAGTTCTATTCCTGTCGTATTGGGATGATGCCCATTTCGCTTCCTGTAAGGGTAAATCTCTTGTTGTAAATGTTTTATTAAAGCAGATGTTTACTTCCCATAAGGTATTTCCTATTATTGTAGGAGGCAAGTGCCCACAGTTTAAAAGTGCCGGTGATAAAAACAATTCTTTGCAGCTTTGTGATCTGCACGTAGGAAATAACTATCCTAGAATCACTAAAGATAGTTCTACGCGAATCGTGTGCCCATGGTGCCCCTTTTATTTCCTTCAAGCGTAATTCTTTAGTAATATATTGAAGCGGATACTTACTTCCCAAAAGATATTTTCAGTTTATGCGGGAGGCAAATGCCCACAGTTTAAATAGTTTGGATTGCGTAAAGAATTATTTACATTTCTAAGTCAAATGTTTGGTTTGCTGATTCGCCCGATTTCCTTGTTATGTCATATTTGTAGCTGTGCTTGAAGTGTTATGAATCACTGTGACATAACGACGGTAGAAAACGCAGACATGTATTTTGTTCCCTGTGATATATTTATCTGTACTGCCGAAGATTTTTTCAAAAAATGGAACTATCAGAAGTAGAAGCTGACGTAAGAAATTGTGAAAATAGAAGTAATAGTAGAAAATGCCTGATGTAGAAGTAGAAGTAGAAATAATAGAAAAGGGGATCTAGGTAGAAGTAATGGGAGTAGAAGTAAAAGTAGAAATGACTGATGTAGAAAAAGAAGTGGAAGTAATAGAAATAAGGTTTTTAGTTAGAAGTAATGGGAGTAGAAGCAGAATCAGAAATAGAAATAATGAAAGTAGAAGGAGTAATTATAATACTTTATACTTATAGTACGGTAAGTGTCATGATGCGATGTTCGCGCGTGCATTACAAAGTGAACCGCTTGCAATGTAGTTGGTACCGGATATGAAAATTGGGATATAATCTCAAAATATCTGAAAAGTCGATTCAAGAATCCTAAGTAAATATCGATATAACAGATTTTAACATTATATAATAAGATGTTACATCACAGTCCTATACTCATAAAGTAGCTTCCGATAGTTAAAACTCACAGACATACAATTTCAAAACACCGTTTCTCCTGACACCTAAAACTCTGTCGTGAGTTTTTCTCTTTCTTTTTTTTTTTTTGAGGACGAGAGGGGGGGGGGGGGGGGGGGGGGCGTTTATTAATATTTGGAATTTTTCCAACCCCCAGGGCTTATTAGCCCCCCACCTATTAACCACTTCTTAACCGCTTATTAATTTTGGGAAATCAGCTTTGATGATGTAGAAAGAAGCATTTTTAAGAATTTATTTGATGATGATTTTTAAGTGATATGAAGAGTTCTGAGGTTAAAATTTGCCTTATGTTGATATCTTTTCTGTTTTATTTTCATTTAACAACTATCAGAAATTATTTTCAAAAATTGATTCCACCCCCTGTTTATTCACCCGCCGTTTATTCCAACCCTCCTTTAATTCATTTTAAAATTTTTCAATCCCTCATTTATTCCCACCCCCCATTTATTAGAGATCAAAGATTTCAAAAGAACGCTAGAGAAAATAAAGAAATATCTCACCACCGCGGATCGAACCCGTGAGACCAAAGAGTATGGATATCATGAACAAGTTGTTGTGTCTATATGTGGCAAAGGGATTAGTTCCCACCCCTTCTCATTTACTCTGTTTCAGAACTTGCAGTTTCAGTTATAGCTTAAATTAACTGAATGATCAGATCAGAATGTCATTACATATAAGCGTAATTAGAAACTTCATGTTTCTTAATGTGAATTAGTCACTTTTGTAAAGTTCCCCAAACTGGTGGTGTCACCTAAAAAGCTCACTTGTTTTCCAAAGGCTTTATTGGTAGACAACAAATTTAATTTTTTTAAAGCAAAGTTTGCTGGTGCATAGAACCAATAAAGCCTTATTCAGTAATGGAGTCTCAACAAATGACAAACTTTCAATATGGACGGACGGTATGAAATACTCACCAATTTTCAGACTTCAATTTATATTTCATTGTAGCATATTGCCTATGAGTGCAAGTAATTTGTTTACTGTCGATTCTATGACCCCCGTTGACATATTTTTCGCAACTTTAGCTACTACTGGCACAGTATTTGAAGTTTCTTAATCAAACATTATACCTATTGTGACTTGGTATATATGATCGTATTTTGCGAAGATCCAGTCAGTTGAATACGCTGATTATCATCAGATATGTTGCTTTGCTTCCGTACAATTCATGGTTATTCTTTTTGTCACTATTTGCTGGAATAAATTTGTGCTCCCGACGCTGAGTGTAAACAAAGTGTGATCCATCAAGTGTTTCCAATACAGTTAATCTAAATGCCACTAAATGTAGCAAAGACCTGCTGCTAACATGTCCAGCCTTTAATTGCTAAGAAAGCGGTGTACTCCAGCGCTGTATTTAACTCCTCTCTTATTTGTTATTCTCAATACCGGGACCTTATATCTTTATAAAGGTTGACTTTTTGTTAAGATCCAGTCAACTCTCTCTATACTATCTTAAAAACTGTTTTCTGTTGATGTCTTATTTTTTACAGTTATTAATATAAAATATGTATTTTGTTAATATTTATCAAACAAATATCAGCTTCAGTTTTTACTGCAAGTTTCAGATTTAGTTAAATTATCGGCGCAAAGACCAGGGCTTGAAAAATTATCAGGAGATTGTTAGCCGGTCAAAGCAACCAAGATGGCGAAGGGAAGATTTAAGAAAAGTGAAAGTCAGATAGTAATAATGATATCGAATCCAGACTCCAGTTAAGGCGTCCTTGTAAGTATAGGAGAGGCGGTTCAACACTTCTTAAATGTCTAATTATAGGATTGCTGCAGTCAATCCATAGATTGCTAACTAATTTTTTCTATAATGAGGATTTTCAAAGTAGAATTTTGTAAGATTTCCTATAGCTAGTTAAAAATTGCATTAATGGAGGAACCTGATGTTATTTTGTTAGACAAGACAAAGAAAGGGCCGACTTATAATAAATTTCCATATGAGCCCCTCTTTTAAAAGAGCAATATTTCATTGCCTCTATAAATAGGATTATTTAAATGTAGAAATGTCCAAATAACCCCTCCTTTTCTCAGATTTCTTGGGTTACAAATTCCTAGGTTATAAAGACTGCATTTAAAGCTTTAAGCCCAAGGCAATAGCTTATCATGGAATCCTGTAAATTATAAGATTTCCAAACTTTTCTTTTAAGAAAGAAATGCTGCTTTTTATCAGCAATTTCAGAAAATGAGATTAACAAATTTGGCATACAAGTTCAATTTTTTACTGGATCTACGAAAAGCTAATATTGATAAAATAAAAATGGGAGATTTTAGAAATGGTTGTAGAACTAGCCTGTTAATAGAGTTGACTATTTTACTTTACAATATCAGCCCTGCAGAAGTGGGTTTTGGATCCCCTCGAAACCACTTAAGATACTTAGTTTATCAAGCTCTTAACATAAACAAATAAACTTTACTTTTTCACTTCCAGAACATTGTTTATATTTTAAAACCAAGAATTGAATGAAATGGCAAAAGCATTGTGAACTGAAAAGCTTTTTTTACGTCTGACACTCCTCGAAGTACTAACGTCCAAATGAACGAAATGAAAGAGTGTGAAAGAGTATACCTTACTGTATTTTGTTGTAATGGACAATAATTATAATTGGTTGTATGATTTTCACGACAGCAATTTTATATTTCAAATAATCGTTGTCGGGTTGAGCAAACTGAATCTCTTGCACTTTAATACAATGGAAAGTATTTCTTATTCCAGCTACAAAGGTATATTTTACTCATTTCAACGTCATTAGTATTCACAAAATTACATGGTATCCTAATATTTACGATTGCAGTTATATTTTCAAAATATCTGAAGTTGCGAAGGTCATACCGCATTGTAACATTTACTCTAACAAGCCACGAGTAGTTTTTTTACTCGTTCTTGGTGCTCAAGTATCATATTTTACATATAAGTATATTTTGTTTAACGGACTTTGTTTGTGATAAGCGATGGTGACAAGCGTTGTTTGACTTGGTACGGAATATAATATATGTTCTCCTTTATGTCTAACAGAGTAGATAACTGTGCGAGTGTGTGTTTGAGTGTGTGGGTCTTTCATGAATTTGCGAAGCCTTTAATAGATGTAGAAATCTTTGAGACGAACGATCCATGTCCCAAGACAAGTGACGTCATTGATGACTTTCTTGCATCTGGACGTGGTGATTGTTGCTATAGTGCATGACAACTCTCGGACAATTTGCGTCAAGAGCTAATTCTTTCTGGGACTCCTGGTTTGGAGCCGTCAAACTATTTATAGATGTCCCAAATTTACCGTATAGAGACTACTATCACATAAGGGACATACTCCAGTGTCTCCTATTCACTCTTGCGAAGCAGACATGGTCTTACAAATCCCATTATTTACTTTATCTCTTTCTCTTTTTTCTTCTTTGCATCGTAACATATTTTGACATAAGATTATATATTCTTTCCGATACTGTATGAAACATTTATCTGTACCATCCTGCATCCATAGAAGCAGACTTGGTCTTACAAATCCCATTATTTACTTTATCTCTTTCTTTTTCTTCTTCTTTGCATCGTAACATATTTTGACATAAGATTATATATTCTTTCCTATACTATATGAAACATTTATCTGTACCATCCTGCATCCATCGAAGCAGACTTGGTCTCACAACTCCCATTATTTACTTTATCTCTTTCGTCATATTTCACTCCGTACCTTTTAATAAATTTGGATCTAAAAACCATAGAGAACGGTCCCAAATATATAAACAAGGCTAAATGGCATTTAAAAGAGATATAATCACGTTTTATTGTCCAAAAAGAATGCATATCTTGAGACATAATAAACATATTGTATTTAAAATCGTTTAGCTGCGATCGTTGAGACTTCTCATGATCACTATTGCTTCCGATATTTTCCATGAATACTTGTGTTTCTCAGGTATTTAGAATAGAAAATTATTCTATTGCTCAAAACATCTTTTGAGGTAACTCTTGCAGCTTTTAATTCCTGAACCAAAGCGTAGCAGCTTGTATTCCATTCCGATCAGACTTACATCCGGTAAATATATTTTGACATAACTATCTTACCTTATAATACTGATAAAAACACATATTTTACCAATAATTTCCCAATAAAAATAGTTAAATTCAACGTCAAAGGTCTCGAAGTATTTCAAACCTTAATAATGAAGCACACAACCACGTTTTATAGCAGTTATACATGTTACAAAAGCCGCGAGCCTACTTTAATCTACTTGCAGTGATTCTGATTGGATCTTTGAAAAATACTGTTTGGTTTATTCTTTTAGACGTTTCATTTCGATCATTTCTATCGATTCTACTCTGAGAAGTGCTTTTACGAATAAAATATTTTCTCTATTTCGTGCAATATTTGTACCTACTTTATCCTATATCAAAACCTTTTGCGTTACTTTGTCTTTCCTTCGTTCCAGTCAAGGAAGTGTTATTGCAGACTATATCTTAACACTCAACCAGTCGCGTGATGTGGAAATTCTTACGTTTTTGGACTCCCTTGAAAGCAATTCATCGCTATCTTCAATGCCAATATCAACATTTAGTGTCTCTGTGGCTTCAGGTAAGTGTTAAAGAAACCTATACTTAACAGACAAAATAACTTCGTTTTCTCATTGAGCCTTTGCAGTTAATCCACACAGCTCTGGAGGACTCTAATTGGTCCAAAGTCATGGAAACAAATTCGAATTTTGATTGCGTTTATAAAATTTTTAAATGCTTTTAGTGTTGCTTTATTTTAAGGATTTGTGCTCTGAGAAATGTTTATTGAAAAATGCTTTGCTAATTAGTGCAATAATGATTATCCTACCCATAGACAGCCGTTTGGATTACATGATCAAATGTTGATAATCTGATGTTGCTATTTACAAAAATTATTATCTGTGGTATTGAAGTAGACATGCCTACCTTCTTCACAATGCCAATTTATCTGTACATTTGCCTACCTGATAGCCTTTAATTTTTTCCCCTCCTGAACTTTAAAAATTAATTTTTACTCCCTTTAATTTTCACCCCTCCCTGCTCACTCTCCAATTCACTCCCTTTAACTTTTGTCCCTCTGGGGGCCAAAATTAAAGGGAGGCGAAATTTGAAACGAATAAGGTATAGCCTACTTCAATCATACAAGTTTGCATCAGAAAAGAATTTCTGTCATGCAAAGTATATACTTTAAATCTTCAGGGCTACCCATTAAGTTTACAACTGATAACTGTGCTTTTGCAGGTAGCTCAACAAAGGCCCAGTATGCTGTTACGCAAGGAAAAAGCTCACAGTTTTGTTACTTGCCCATGAAGACAAAAATATGCACAAGAAAAATTTATACAAACAGACATTATTTTTAAAGGAATAGGAAAAATCTGTTACATAAATATATAAAAGCTTCTAAATTTTGATATCACCTAAAGGCAAGTTTCTTAAAGAAGTGAGGGTACACATGCAAACTATGTCAGTCATACTCATAATGTACATCACATCAAACTGATATAAATATAAACTAAACTGTTCTTGTTTCAGTCATATCACAACTGATTGATAATTTGTGATAAGATTTTTTAAAAATTAGTTTTGAGGGGTACTTTATCAAGGGCACTCCATAGTCAACGGGCCATCTTCATCATAACAATTGCATAAAAACTTTCTATCATTATTTTGTAGAATGCCACTAACACTGGTAACAATGTCATACTCGCTGAAAGTACGAAACACAATAAAACTCTTTTGGAAATGAATATTGCTCATACTAAAACCTTAAGCGGCTCACAGATGCTCAATGAAAATTGACAATCATGAGGACACACTTTTATTGATGAAATTTTGGGTCCCCCACAGATGATTCAATTTAATTGACATTACTGGCTCATTTCACTATTGCCTTTTGTTGTGTACGGAACAGCTATCCTCGGAACTTCAAAGGAAAGACTATACTGGGGCAATATCAATCATGTGCTGCAAACCACAGACACCCTTTCATAAATTAACACCTCCATGGTGCGAACAATTCAAAATTACCAACGGACCGTCAATAAATATCTACGGATTTTGATTTCCTCAAGATACTGTTCAATGCTTCAATCATCGCCCACAGATATGGAAGACAGAGACCAGTGGCGCAATATTGTGAAGGCATGCTCGACTGCGGTCGAGTAAAGTAAAGTAAAGTAAAAACCTCATTATTGGCAACCTTCTCTCCCGTATTGTTAGTTTGATACATTATTCATTTTTTGTTCTTGTTGCCACCTTCATCTTTACAGTCTACTTTATTATCAGTTGACTGCCCCTCCATTTTTCCGTTATGAGTTAGTTCTCAATCTTTGGAGCTTGTTGAATTGGTCTTTCCAAGTTTTAACTCGTGTCTTATAGTGCTGTTTTCTGTTTTTAAAATTTGATATTAACGCAACTGCCTTCCCTTTCCTGTTTCAATTATTAGTTAGTATTTAACATTTTCTTGTTTTGGTTTTATTGTCAAATTTCTATTTTTACTCGTGACGCAATAGTATTTTTCTGTATCTGTAAATTTTCTTTGCGGCAACTCCATTTGCATTTTTGGGGTAACTTCTTTTGTTTTTTGTCTATAAAATTTACTTCCTTCGCAACTCTCTTTCTTCAGATTTTCAATTTTCAGTTAGTATGAGAGATTTAGTTGTTGTTGTTGGCATATTAAATCTCAATCTTAAATACTGTTTAATTGCTGTCTTTTCCTATCTTTGAATATTGCTTTCATTGTAATTATCTTTGCTTCAAGCGATCCTGAGTTGTTTTTTGGATTAGAATGAAAAATGCATATTTCAAAAAAGCTAGAAACAATGGCTTTTCTAAGCATGTTCTCGTGAAAGCTCGTTTATAGCTTTGGTTTAAGTGTATTAATTAACACATTCAAGAACTAGGCTTGCTATTTATTGGTTTGTCATTACCATCCTAAGAGAATCTAATGAGCTAATTAGCTTGGCGAATTGCACCTCACGCTTTCACTTTCACTTTCCCTAAATGATGGGAAAACGGAAAATGTAAATACAAATAAGCTGCCAATGTTTTTCGTTGCGTTGCAAGATTTCTATTTTTATATCAAGTTATTACTGTTTTCCTTTACTCCATTCTCTGACGCTTTTGAGTTTTGAAAGGCTTTTTAAGGTATTGGGATTTTTGTCGCAAAGTCCTTAAAAAAGCTATTACTGTTGCGACTAAATCGCGATTCTGCGCTGATTCAACGAATATATAATTCAAAAGTCCAAAACGTGAGACAAAACGTCCATCAATGTCGATTCATCCATCTATTACCTACGATAACTCCTACTTCACCGAACAAAAGTTAAATGGTTGGACTTACGACCATCCCTTGAGTGTTCCGAAAATAAGCAATGGACTCGTGGTAGTTCAAAAATAGGAAAATACCAGATTTTTAATAGAGCATGCCTCATCTTTACGCGACTGTTTATAAGTAACTTTGTCAAAGATATTAACAGCTTTAGCATCATGGAGAATTTGCGAAGGTAGAGTTGTTATAAATTCTAACCTACTGGAGTTGTAAGAGCCTTCCAGTCTAAAAAGATACTTCTCATCCCTAAAATCGGAGAGAGCAACTGTGCACATAGGAGGTCACTGACTGAAAGCAACATAATGGAGGTAAAAAAGAGTTTCAGGTGAAATACGCTTCCGCAACTGTCTGACTAGAAAAACTGCTAAATTTTTCGCATTTTCAAGGCAAATAGGATGTTTTGCACGTTCTCCTTCAGTTCTAAGACCAAAAAGAGAAAAAGTTAGCAGCAGGACACTGCCAGACTCCTACTTTCGTTCTGAGGGAAAAAAATTTTTTCTTTACGTTGACTGTAGGCCTATTTTATGATAGCGTTCCCAGGCAATTGCACTCTGTTTACAACTATAGAAGATGTAGTCTCCATTTCGCTGGCTTCACGGCTTGCTGTTTACATGGCCTATCCGTGGCTTATTGTCTTGGCCTATCCGTAGCTAATTTAAAGCTCTGCATAAAAATCCTGGATTCAGGAAACAACTTGACATTTATCAAATCATTAAACGAAATGTTCTGTGTGAATTTGATTCGGTGGCCTCGATCGTACCCTTGCCGCTGACCATCGATCCTAATTAACCGTTAGGATTGCTGCCACCTCATGACACTCAGCATTTGTCATAATGGACTTTCTAAATAATAATTCTTGTGGCACGAAGGAACAGTAAAAAGGAATTGACTGGACATTAATAACATTAAAAGGTTGCAGATCACCCTTTGTCCTATTTAGTAACCCACCAACTAACAGTTCTCATGACTTGCACTGGTTGTCACCGAAAGTACCCAAACAATGATCTTTCACATCGATTTGGTTCATGCTTGGAGGAATGGTTTGCACCTGCATTCACTAGAAATAGAAATTTAAGAATAAGTGAGTCATTGATCCAGGCATCTGCGCCATTAGAATATAAAAAGAATCTTTTAGTCCTATTCTTTCATTCAGTTCTGTTAGAAAGAACGAGACCGCTACACCCACCAAAATCTGGTAAACTTCTGGAAAACCAGGTAATGAACAGCATTTGTACTTAATTCCTGAGGGTTTCATCGAGCTCGTTTGCGATCCTTTTTCGCCAGTATGACTTCAGCGGTAAAGACACCGCAGTCATAGATGTTGGGGGTACCTCTCCGCTGAGGTCGTCTAGCACTCCCGGAAATTGTTGAAAACTGACTCTCAGAGACTATTTCTAGTCTCTTTAAACTGTTGCAAATGAACATTTTCTATAAGTGCCGCTTAATTTGTGTATGATTCTCGAACAATTTGAAGAAGTGCTGATCCAAAGTTTACATTTGCGAGACTTGTGCGTGTTTAGGGATAGGGACAGATCCACAAATATGTTATAAGTGAAGGAACATTAAACCCAATGCAGTGTAACCACCTGCCTCATGACGACGAAGCAAGCGTCTCCGACCCACATGTATATGTTCTGCTTTCTACACGAACTTATAGCTAACATTGTTGTAGTACCCTTTGAAGACTGTATTGTCTTATGCACACGTTTCCAATATCAATGTAAAAAGAAAAATGATTCTAATTATAACTCATGATGCGCAAAATAGGCCTGTTA
>JAAAKM020073195.1:105674470-105686769 GCA_010016025.2 Alatinidae sp. Z8VKAUB7J3
TAAATCTTTATAAATTTACCAAGCCATAAAATCCAAGGACGTTCGCACTTAACCCTCATTTACTTCAACGATGCAACTGATTTACTTAACCCTTCTTTATTTCTTTTGCCAAATTTAGAGAAAACCTTAGGCTTCAGAATTTAGCTGTTCCTTTCAGTGATTTCCTCATCGCTGCCATAAGAAGGCCTAGGAAGACCATCCAGATGTTTTTAAAACTCGTCTTTTTCAAACTTTTTGCAACTATTACATCAATTTATTTATGTTTTATTGTTAGTTTTTTTTGCTTGGAAACTTTGGAAAATTATCAAGAAAACCAAGGCTAGAACTACTACGTCCTGGCTTGCAAACTTACCCAGGAACTGGGGCAAACACGCATAATCCCTTGGCATAATTAAGCCGCACAAGGAAGGATTCGATGTTCTTATCAACAGTAATTAGGTAGTTTACACCTATTCAGCAAGGGCAAAGCCGATCGATTTAAGCTTTTTCTCGTACTTTTCGTTGTTTTAACCATATATTTTATGACTTTTTGAATTTTTGAGGGAAAAATGCTTGACCTCTCTTTGTTGCTGCCTTCCTCTCTTTCAGTTTTGTCATCTTGCTGTCTTACTCTTTGATCATCTTCTCTCCCCTTTTCTTTCTCTCGCACCCTTCTGATCACCTAACTTTCTTGCTGCCTTCTTCTATTTCTGTTATACTAAATTCCTATCTTAGTCTTTGATCATCCTTCTCTCCCAATTTCTTCGTCTCTGACCCTTCTGATCACCTATCTTTCTTGCTGCCTTCCTCTATTTCAGTTTTGTTATCTTCCTGTCTTACTCTTTGATTATCTTCTCCTCCCTTTTCTTTCTCTCGCACCCTTCTGATCACCTATCTTACTTGCCGCTTCCTTCTATCTCTGCTTTGTTATCTTGCTTTCTTACTCTTTGGTCATCTTCTCTCCTTCTGTCTGTCTATTGCGCTTTTCTAATCACCTATCTTTCTTGCTGCCTTTGTCTCTTTCAGTTTTGTTATCTTGCTGTCTTACTCTTTAATCATCGTTATCTCCCTTTTTCGTTCTCTCGCACGGTTCTGACAACCTATATTTCTTGCTGCCGTCCCCTCTTTAAGTTTGGTCATCATGCTGTCTTACTCTTTAAATCATCTTCTCTCCTTCTCTCTGTCTATTGCGCTCTTCTGATCACCTATCTTTCTTGCCGCCTTCCTCTCTTTCAGTTTTGTTATCTTGCTGTCTTGCTCTTTAATTATTTTCTGTCCTTCTGTCTGTCTATTGCGTTCTTGTGATCACATATCTTTCTTGCTGCCTTCCTCTCTTTCAGTTTTGTTATCTTGCTGTCTTACTCTTTGATCATCGGTATCTCCCTTTTTCGTTCTCTCGCACGGTTCTGACAACCTATATTTCTTGCTGCCGTCCCCTCTTTCAGTTTTGTCATCATGCTGTCTTACTCTTTGATCATCTTCTCTCCTTCTCTCTGTCTATTGCGCTCTTCTGATCACCTATCTTTCTTGCCGCCTTCCTCTCTTTCAGTTTTGTTATCTTCTCTCCTTCTCTCTGTCTATTGCGCTCTTCTTATCACCTATCGTTCTTGCTGCCTTCCTCTCTTTCAGTTTTGTTATATTGCTTTCTTACTCTTTGATTATCTTCTCTACCCTTTTCTTTCTCTCGCAACCTTCTGATCCCCTATCTTTCTTGCTACTGCACTTGACTTCTGTTTAGCATCGCACATTCTTATCATAGAGAGTAAAGAGTAGATCTCATTTAGCTAATTAAGCCTTAAAGAAACACGTATCAAGATGTTGCAAATGCATAAGAAGGAGTCTCTTTGGCACAATCGGTTCGTGCGTTTGGCTGTTAAACAAATGTTTGGTGGTTCAACCCACTATGGGAAGACTCAAACCTTTTGTTTGATACTGTTGTACTGCACTTTACTTCTTTTTAGCATCGCACTTTTTATCACAGAGAATATAGAGTAGATCTCTTTTAGCTTAGTAAGTCTTAATATGTATCAAGCGGTTGCAAATGCATAATAAGGAGTCTCTGTGGCGCAATCGGTTCGTTTGGCTCTTAACTGAAAGGTTCGTGCTTTAAACCTTCCCATGGACGTATCAATTATTTTGTTTACATTAGTATATCAAATACTTTGTTTCATACTGTTGAACTTCACTTGACTTCTTTTTAGCATCGCACATTCTTTTCGCAGAAACTAAAGAGTAGATCTCATTTAACTTAGTAAGTCTTAAGGGAATAAGTGTCAAGCTCCTGTAAATGTATTACAAGAAGTCTCTGTGGCGCAATCGGTTAGCTCCTTCGGCTCTTAACTCAAAGGTTTGTACGTCAAACACTCCCATGGATGTATAAAATATTTTTACTTTATGTTACTGAACTGAACTTGAGTTATTTTTAGCGTCGCATTTTCTTATCACAGAGAATGAAGAGTATATCTTCTTTAGCATAGTAACTCCTATAGGAATAAGTTTGAAGCTGTTGCAAATGTATAGCCAGGAGTCTCTGTGGCGCAATCGGTTAGCGCGTTTTGTTGTTAATTGAAAGGCTTGTGGTTACAGCCAACTCAGGGACGACTCAAGCTTTTTGTTTGATACTGTTGAACTGCACATGACTTCTTTTGAGCATCGCACCTTTTTATGACAGAGAATAAAGAGCAGATCTCATTTAGCTTAGTTAGTCTTAAAGGAATAAGTATCAAGCTGGTGCGAATGCAAAAGAGCAAGTCTCTGTGTCGCAATCGGTTAGCGCGTTTGCCTGTTAACCGAAAGGTTGGTGGTTCAAGCCCACCCAGGCACGACTCAACCTTTTTTTTCATACTATTGAACTGCACTTGACTTCTGTTTAGCATCGCACATTCTTATCATAGAGAGTAAAGAGTAGATCTCATTTAGCTAATTAAGCTGAGCATTCTCTGAGGTGTTATACGCTCTACGCATTTAAATAATACTTCCAAAAAGATGGAATTCAACTTATCTGATAACATTGCTCTGTGAGGAAAGGAAATACGCAGAGAAGAACAGTTATAATATCGTGCATAACGTATTTGTTTAAAGATAACCTCCCTCCAGGGTACAATGCGCGCTTTATGTGCGTTGCCCACGAATTTTTGTTAATTATGAGCAAGTTTTCCTTTTAAGTAAAACTCCCTCGCATAAATTTCCATGATTCGAATAACCTCGTGTTAACACGATTCACCCATAAATGGCTTTCAAGTGTCAGCATCCGAGTTAGAAAGGCGATTTCTAAAGAAAAATAATTTAAGTTGGATCTACATTTGTTAACACGGGAAACGCAATTTGTTTCATGCTGTTCACTGCATTTCATGGACTGGACACTGTGGAGGGGATTTGCCCAAAATTAAGTTCTTGAAACGGAATAAGTTTTTATTTATCTGGTTCTCACTCAAATCGTCGTATAATATGTACACGATACTGCCACCGTGTTATCTAGGAACAATTTTCCTTAAAAATTCGCCACACATTTGCTACGTCGCTAAAACGAGCCACTTTTTCACTCCCCTGCCTTCTTGCTGTCAAGCGACTCGATTACTCTTGTTTGTTGATAGCCGTGGACTACTTTTTCGGACGTAAGAATATACGGTTCCTTTTTAACTTAAGAGTTTTTGCGATTGTAGCTAACGTCGGCGACAACTGAAGCAATGCTTTTGAGGTATTACAGAATCAGAAAACGTGTCTCACCAAAAGTAGTAATCCCAGTTTTCTTAACTATGATCTCTTGTGAGTAGATGTTTTTCATTACAATGCTTTGCTTTTTCAATGTGATTATTTTAGGAGTTATTTTATATTGTATTCATATCTTATCACCAAAACGAGAATTTATTAGCTGCGCACATTTCTCTGTTTCGTTTTATCCTAAGAAGGTATTTCTGAATTGTTTGATCTTAAGAGATTTTTGGAGAAAAGTCAATAGATCTCTGAAATATTTTCATACGTTGGATTGTGTAACAGAATAGAGACTACGCATTATTGTTGGTTGAATGCTCTTTTCGAGAATATTGGCGATAGCGGTATTATTTTTATATTAGGTTCAATACAGTTGCTTTGCAAAATTCTTGTTGAACGAATTCTCATATATTTCTACCTTATGATCCTGTCCAGGGGAAAGCCGCGCAACAGCAGGAAGCCGCGCCCGCGGGCAATCTCCTGGAGCCAGTCCGCGAGGTCCTCGGCGATCGCGCCGAGATCGAAGCTTCCCGGCCCGATCTCGGCCAAGCCCAAGCCTTGTCGCCGGGTCGCGGCCAGAGCGTCCTTGAGCGCCGACCTGTGACGCGGCGTTAGGTCGAGGGCGAAGTCGTCCTTGGATCGGAACTCGGCACCATGCCAGGCGCTCGCTTGGTCGGAGTGGTTGGAGGTGACAGAGGGCATGCCCGGCATCCGGTCCTACAAAACTTCGAAGAGTGGCCCTTCGGCCGCGTGGGATCTCCTTTGGCGCGGTCTCGGCTGCTCGCGCTCACCGGACCTTACGGCTTCGATGGAAGGGATTAAAGGGCAGGCGGGCGACCGCTTGATCTTTCCTGACTCCCGGCGGAAGATCCGCGCGAGCGATCTAGGCAAAGGAGCACTTCATGAGAGCGGCGGTGATGGAGGCGGTGCGCGCGCCGCTGGTGGTGCAAGAGGTTCCCGATCCCGAGTGCCCGCGCCACGGCGCGGTGATTCGGGTCGAGGCCAACGGCGTGTGCCGCAGCGACTGGCACGGCTGGGTTGGTGATTGGGGCTGGATCGGGCTCAAGTTCGAGTTTCCCCATGTGCTGGGCCACGAGATGTGCGGCGTGGTCGAGGAGGTCGGCGCCGAGGTCCGCGCCTTCAAGCCGGGCGACCGGGTGATCGTGCCCTTCTGCCAGGGCGAGGGCTCCTGCGACTGGTGCCGGGAAGGCCGGCAGAACAACTGCGACCAGGGCTTCTCGGTGGGTTTCGCCTATTGGGGCGGCTTCGGGCGCTACGTTGCTGTGCCCCATGCCGACGTCAACCTTGTGGGCCTGCCGGAACCCATCGGCTTCGTCGACGGCGCCAGCCTGGGTTGCCGCTTCATGACCTCCTATCACGGCGTGGTCGATCAGGCCGCGGTCAAACCGGGCGAGTGGGTCGCCGTGCACGGCTGCGGCGGCATCGGCCTCTCGGCCATCCACATTGCCAGCGCCATGGGCGCTAACGTGATCGGCGTCGACATCGACGCGGCAAAGCTCGAGGCCGCCAAGGCGCAGGGCGCGGTCGCTACGGTCGACGCCAGCGACGGCAAGGCGGCCAAGGCGGTGCGCGAGATCACCAAGGGCGGCGCCCACGTCGGCGTCGACGCGCTCGGCATCGACCACCACGCCGCGCCCGGCCCGGGCGAAGCGAAGCGCGGCGCTCAGGCCGCTATAGCCCGCGCCGATCACCACCACATCGGCCTTGGCCGGCAGGTCGCTCTCGGGCAGCGCCTCGGGCGGTGCCGCCTCCCACCAATAAGGCGCAAGCTTCATGGCGCCGACGCAGGTCAGGCGTTGCGCCGACTGAGCCAGGACTCGGCGACACGGGCGTAGTAGCTGGCGCCCAGGGGCAGGATCTCGTCGTTGAAGTCGTAGCCCGGGTTGTGGACCTCGCAGCCGCCCTCGCCCTCTCCGTTGCCGATGATGATGTAGGCGCCGGGGCAGACGTCCAGCATGAAGGAGAAATCCTCGCTGGCGGTGATCAGGCCGCCGTTGCGGTCCACATTGGCATCGCCGGTGATCTCGGCGGCGATGTCGGCAGCGAAGGCGGTCTCCGCTTCGTGATTGACCAGCGGCAGGAAGACGACGCGGAAATCCAGCTCGGCGCTCGCCCCGAAACCCTCGGCGATGGACTGGGCCAAGCGGCGCATATTGGTCTCGATCAGGCTCAAGGTCTCCTTGGTGAACGCCCGGGCCGTGCCGCGCATGACCGCCTGGCCGGGGATGACGTTGTAGGCATCACCGCCGTGGATCTGGGTGATCGAAAGGACGGCCGGTTCCTTGGGGTTGGCGTTGCGCGAAACGATCGACTGCAGGGCCGTTGCGATATGAGCGGCGATCAGCACCGGGTCGATGCTGGATTCGGGGCGCCCGCCGTGGGCACCCTTGCCGGTGACGGTCAGGTCGAAATAGGCGCCGCCTGCCATCATCGGCCCCGGCCGGATGGCAAATCGCCCAACCGGCAGGCCGGGCCGATTGTGCATGCCGAACACGGCCTCGACCGGGAAGCGCTCGAACAAGCCGTCCTTGATCATGGCATCGGCGCCGCCCAGCCCCTCCTCGGCCGGCTGGAAGATGAAGCGCACCGTGCCGTCGAAGTTGCGGTTCTCCGCCAGATAGCGCGCCGCGCCGAGCAACATGGTGGTGTGTCCGTCGTGGCCGCAGGCGTGCATGCGGCCCTCGTGGCGCGAGCGGTGGGCAAAGTCGTTGGCCTCGACGATCGGCAGGGCGTCCAGGTCCGCGCGCAGGCCCACCTTATGCACAACGTTCTTAAAATCCTGAGACATGGGTAGCTTCAAGTGCTTGTAGGGGATGAAGTAGAAGAAGAAGTTGATTTTGGTAAGAAACTCCTGTTATGCTCTGACCCACCCCAGATTTCATACGTTTTGACAATTCCACACCTAGGCTTTCCTTAAAACGGTTTCGGGACAACACCCATAACCGATATCAACTGCAAACATTTGTAGAATCGTTTTCGATACGGGTCTGGTTGGTGTGAACTGTTGTAAAATTGACAACGGTTGTCGAAGTCGTTTTAAGATTTGGTGTGAATGCAGTACAAGATGGGCATATAAGGTTTATACAAACAATGGGAAAACTGTAATCATAGGAAACTTTCTCCAAAGTAGCGTTTTTACGGCCGACTCTCATTCCCACTGTGTAGCCCCAGAATAATTGTAAATAAGCTAAGATGATCAATCAATGAATATAAGTTCTCATCAGCGATAAATAGCTTGATTTTCGAATTTTTAAGACCAGGTTGGAGCATCATGTGATAATCATATCTTTTCTATTTCGTTCTGTCTTCCCTTCATTCTTACATGGGACGAAATGGAATTCAATTCAACCTACTTATTTGTAAGAAACTTTTGGAAAGATTTACATGTTAATTTTTTTAACCAGAGGGAACTTTCGCAGTGGACGTTGTTAACCTGTCTTTATAAGACGTTACCTACGCAAGTCGTAAGGGAGATCGATAATATGCAGAATTTGCGCCACGTGGTTGTGCCCCCACCCCACCCCACCCCCGGTTCAATACATTATGTGCTTGTACACTTGCCACATTAAGAAATTGAGTTTAATTTCTATCCAAACTTGGTTGTTGCCTATGTTCTGCCTATTACAAGATTAACCGTGAAACACCTATCCTTTTACTCGTCCTTAATCAGTAGCTGTATCATGGTCTCATGGTCTCATGGTCAGGCCAGGTAGTATTGGCAACTATGGGCGTGGCAAAATTGTACGATTTGTAAGTGATGTGTGATAGATATTCCCAATGGTTTCAGCTGTAGGCGTCTTATCGGGTAAACATAACATGGGCATACTTTTTAGACGAAGAGCATATCTTTACTACACTGAGATGATAAATTGTGCAAATCTTGCGTATGTTTCATAGGAAAGAACAATCAGAAACAATCTGGCCATCGAAGAACTTTTGCAGTTATTTTTACACTTCTCTTTTATTGGGGATAGGGAATCATAGACTATCGTACAGACTATTCAAAGTCGTTCTTCAGATATCATGCCGGAAGTCTGTGACAAAGGCCGCCGTCACGGGCGAGCGCTTCGGCTATGATACCGCGGCCTGGCGGGCCTGGTGGGCGCAACGGGAGCCTCACTGGACCCATTGAACAAAAGGATCGTGTGGCAGCCAAGGCCGTGATCAGCCGGTCGCGGGCTGGTGTGCCTGATGCATCGGAATAGTGTTTTACCGGTCCGATTTGCACGTAATTTTTCGCTGTGTTACGATGCCGAATTGCACCTGTTTGATAGCTTACTTGATAACGGATTTGATAACAGAAACGTCGCTTCGGCGCGGAGCGGATTCAAGCGATCCGCTTGCAGAACGGGGGAGCAGGTCATTCACCGCTATTCGATCATAACGTCCGATCTGCGATCACCGGTTGCTCGCGGCCGGGCTCGCTGTTGGGGCTCGCGGGCATTCCCGATTTGTTGCGGCCGATTTGCGGCGGGCGGCGATGCGGTGAGGTGAAGACCGACTGACGGAACGGAAGACGCCGATAGGGACGGGAGAAGACCATGGCGGACTCGGCTCAGCAGAATGTTTTCGTCGGGAGTTGGTCCTACCGCAGTTTTCTCAATGACCCGGACCTGACCCGGCAGCCCGATGCCCTGCTCTTCGGCGAGGGCACAATCCAGATCTTCGACGCACCCATGAATATTCTGGAAGGAACCATCGGCGGCAGCGGCTGGTCGCTCCAGTTGCACGGCTCGCGCAGTTACGGCAATCCCATGACCGTGCGTTTTCGCGGCAAGGGCGTGGTCGATGGCGCCGAGTGGATTTACGCCTACGTGGGCTACCTGGTTCCGGAGTGGCCAGACGGCGTCAATCAAGCAACCGCGATGGTCGGCTCGATCGTGCGCGTCATTCCCCATCCCTCCGGGACCGGCGGCGTCGCGCCGGCCGGTGTGGTCGCCTCGTGGTACGCGGTGAAACGCGACGACGCCTAATCTCACAACGCACAGCCCCAGGAGAGAGCAGATGGCGGCGAAGAAAGCGGCGAGCAAGGGCGGCGAAGAGACATCGCGCTATCAAAGGGTGAAGCAATACCTGGATGCCGCACAGGAAGGCTCGTGCTCGAACTATCAGGGTTACGGCCGCTTCTGGAATCTGCCGCTTTCGGATTTTCTCGAGGTCAGCATCTAGGGCGTCCGCATGATCGCGCCGCCGGCCGAGTCTTTTTCTGACCTGACGCCGCGCGAGGTAGCCGTGGGGGGCGCGGTCACCAGCGAGCTTTTGATGTATCTTTTAGCATCAAAATTCCGATTTTTAGAGTTTCGTTTACTATTGAGCCGGGTCGCTCCTTACTATAGTTTTTTACCCTGTTTGTGTTCCTGAGCAACAGTAAACATGGCGAGCAAGGATAAACTCAGGGCTAATGCTTGTGTGGGTATCCTAAAAACAACTTTAAAAAGAAATACAAGAGCCTGGTATCGAAGCCCCCTCGGCTCGAATTTTTTTGCTTTCTGCCCTGGGTGTGTCTCTGAGCAACAGTAAATATGGCGAGCAAGGATAAACGCAGGGCTAATGCTTGTGGGGGAATCCTGCTTCTCTCCACAGAGCATGTGTTTGATGCAAAGGTCAAGTCTTCTACCAGTTAAAGAAAAATAAATCTGAAACAACAGGTCCCAAGATTATGTTCTTTTCGGCTTTTTTTTTATAGTTTTTTATCTAATATTTATTTTTCTATTTCTTTAACTTAACCAAAATCGAGCTCACCCCCAGTGCAACTCAACCCCCATTTAAGTTAATCCCATCTAACTCAACCCTAGTTGATAAATTGACCGTGATTAACAACACCTAAAGGAAACATGCTAATAACATAAAAGTAGTATCATTAGATTCCTTGTTTTATGCTTTTCAAGTATTAATCAAAAAAAATTTCTACAGCCCCAGTGTTAACCTTTATCTTGCCCTGCTATGATTTCTCAACCCCAGAATCATTAAAAAAGAAATAAAATTAAAAAATAAATACTGTAGGATATTCTAAATCATATATTCTGCTATATTCAGAATTTAGGTAGATTATTCCAAAATTCCCTTCTTTCTTCATTATTTGTCTTTATTTCTTTTTTCTTTCATTAGTTCATACTTTCTTTGTGGCTGCTCAATTTTACATGTGGGCTTGATTTTCTTAGGGGAATTTTTTTACTGGGGGAAATTTCCCTGGCGGAATTTCCGCGAGTGGGTATTTTGAAACGGGAAAATTTTCGCACGACCAAATTTTCCGCCGGGAGGAGGGATATTCTGGGGATTTACTCGGGGAATAAGCCAGACCCTGACTTTCTCACACGCCAGCTGAATACCATATAAGAGTGTGGTACTAGATTGGGCTGGTAAAAATTGATGTTGGCTAGCTATACTAAAAAAAAAAAATGTAGGTAAACTAAGTAAAAGGACCCTCAAGGATATTCGGCGGACCTTTAATTTCAGTATTGCATAGGCCCGGATGAGACGACCCTGTTTTTGCGCCATCCTGGTTCAGGACCCGAAATTCCGAGTTGTGGACCGAAAAAGATCCTTTCCTTATCAGTTGTCAAAGCCCTGGAATTGAGTTATGGTAGTGAAAATTTTTCATGAGTCTTTCCTTTGTTAATCTCCGGGAAAATCTATTTCGGGAGGGCTTTGCCTATTTCCCGAACCTAGATAAATCCAGAACATTAAAAATGAAGAAAAGGAGAATCTATGGTGTACATCGTGCCGTTGATCGCGGGATTTTTAGGTGTCGCGGTGATGACCTTTTTCCTGAGACGTGCCCGGTTTTTCCACCTTCCCGAGACTCAAATGATTCGAGCCATTGGCTCAATGCTTGTCAAAGACCCCGACAAGGCGCTGTTACCGGGAACGGTTGTCCATTTCGCGGGCGGCATTTTCTTCGCCTATTGCTATGCCTTCTTTCTCACGACGGCGCCAGATGCTGCAGGTAATGGTTTGGTGGTCGTGATTGTCTGTACCATGATGGGATTGGTTCATGGACTGATGGTGACCCTGTTCTTGGTGATTTCCGTGGCCCAGTATCATCCCGTGGAACGGTTTCGGAAGCTGGGACCGGGTGACATGGCTTCCCACGTGATTTCTCACATTGCTTACGGATTGACAGTCGGCTTGGTCCTTGGGTACTTGGCACCTGTCTTGGGTGCTTAGAGCTTGACATAAAAATAAATGCGGAGCAGGGCGCGGGCTTTGTTCCCAATAAATCATTAAACGGGCGGTCTGCATGGGCAAACGCTACCGGGATGTTGTTGGCGATGGCGGGTCCGATGTTGCAGGCCAATTGGCCGAACATCAGCGCAGGCTCTTGGCCCGCATGGCTTCGGTGAAATACAAATTGGCGGTGATGAGTGGCAAGGGTGGCGTTGGCAAGTCGACCGTGTCTGTGAATCTGGCCGCGGCGATGAATGGTTTGGGACTCAAAACGGCATTGCTCGATGCTGATGTTTACGGACCCTCACTTGCACAGATGACCGGTTTGAGGGGTGGACGCCTGGATTTTGGGAAAGATGGCGTGGTTCCGCTCGCCAGCGATTCGGGGATCAAGCTGATGTCCATGGACTTCTTTTTGGAAAAGGATCGGGACGCGGTCGTTTGGCAAGGCCCACAAGAAGATGCCTTCGCTTGGAAAGGGACCTTGGAAATGCACGCGCTGCGCGAATTCCTCTTATTAAAAAGAGTCCAAAGCAGAAAGAACTAACAATTATATCAAAATCTATCCCCTTGATTTAAAGTTGCCAGGGTAAGAAAAAAACTGATATAACAGGATCCACCTATCTAAAATATGATGGAACAGAGTATCAGTCTTGATTTTACTATGCCTTGCCTTGCAACATTAAATTCTTTATACACTCTTCCCCCCATAATACTTTCCACATTGTTCTATATTTTTTCACATATAACCTTGTTTTTTCGGCTTTATATATACTACAAAATCAAGCAAAGGGCTTTGAGTTATTGATTCCAAACAATTTCCCTTTCTTTATACTCCTCATAAACATGTTTTTTACATGGCCAGGCACCTCTTTTTCGATTAGAAATTAATTTTTAATTAAGAAGATGATTAGAAAATTCTATATGAGAATGATATATATTCAGAATATGACGAATAACGATAAAAAAAAATTAATAATGTCACGTATTCAAATACAAAACATACCCTTGTTTTATTTGCATATCAACAAGTCTTTTAAGTTTACGCTGATCGGAAAATAATATTTCTAGCTTTCAAGACAAAATTAACGTATGAAACCTTTAAACCAGATTTTAACAATTTATTTCTAGGATTTCCAAAACCTTGAAGAATGATGTAATCTGATCTGCTATGGGAATGGAGGAAGACCACACATTTCGGTTTTATCTTTTACTAATTATTCAGAGAGCGACTGGAGACAATTTATCGAGCCTGACATGTACGAAAGATGGAATTCTGCTTAGATGGCAATGAAACATCATAGATAAGTGAAAGCAATTGCTGTCTCTAAAAAGTAGAGAGATAAATTTTGAACGAAAGCTTGCCGTTGAACGACAAATAATATTGCTAGCTTTCAAGACAAAATTTATGTTAAAAATCT
>JAAAKM020073195.1:105686779-105745506 GCA_010016025.2 Alatinidae sp. Z8VKAUB7J3
CAAAAAAAACGTTATTTCTAGGATTTTCCCAAACATGAAGAATTCTATTATTTGTTCTACAATGCATTGGGTGAAGGAAAACGTGACCAACATGTTTCATATTCTACTATTTATTTCCAGAATTGAAGTGCTGGGAGAAATTTTTTCGGGCCTGACGTGCACAAAATATGTTATTCTGCTTCTATGGTAATGAAACACCATAGATAAATAAAAACGATTGCCATCTCTACAAAGTAGAAAAAAAGTTGTTTTTTAGCTGAACTGAATTATCTAAACTAGCCCTCAAGTCCGGAGATGAACTCTTGGCTCGTCCAACCTCATCACAAGTGCCATATCAGCATTTAGCTATTTGTTGTTCTATATTCAACACAATTTTACACCTAGTTTTAATGGATAATAATTTGGGCTTGATATGCATTGTACATTTTTGGAAACCTTCTATTTGAAAAAAGCTTTTGAGTAAGGACAGTATTAAAACTTTACCTAGGGAGCTTGGAAGCCAAAGCCAAGTGTTGCCTCTCTGTTTGCTTTAATGATATAGACTGACCCTCTTCCCTCCTGGATTAGGATAGACATTGACACCCACTGAATTTCTTATATTTTTCTTTGTTGAATATTATGCTGCTCTAAACGTTTTATAATTAATATTTTCCAACAAATACCTCTGAACTTGAATTATTAGTTGTTTTTGTTTTGAAATTGAAGGTTATCAATTAAATGGATGGACACTTCCCTTCTCAGATTGGTCTTAAGAACCCATCAAAACACAACTTTGGTCAATAATAATACCATTTTGGGGTTATATCTTTGCCTGCACAAGAATAGTGTCTGATACCCACATCACTCCTGCCATTCACCTACAATTTTTACCTGATGATTAAATCTATGCAAGTGAATATATATTGCCTATTTTGTTTTGCAGTTTGTCAAGTGTGGATATGCTGGAAGCAATTTTCCTGCTTATATTTTTCCATCAATGGTCGGGCGTCCTATAATTAGAGCCACAACCAAAATAGGTGATATTGAAGTAAAAGTAAGTTTTATTACTCTTTATGGTCTTTTTTTTAATCAATCACCTTTTTCATGGCTGTATTCAGAACAAGTTTTTGGCATCTAAGTTTTTTTGGGCAGGTGATTCAAATACATATTTTGATTTTCTTAAACTGCTTCTTTTTAAAAAAAAAATAGAAAATGAAAGTTTAAAAGTAAAATTTTTTGGTGTTACTAAATTAAAGAATTGTCCTGTAGCAGAATAAGTCTATTTTTGGCAAATTTTCAGTCTCTTGTGGACTCTGCTAGGATGTAGTGTAGTTGCCACAGATTCTGATGAATAATCTATTCAGATGGATCTTAATGGTCTTGGAAGTGGGCTGTACATGGCACCTTACCTTCAATGTTGGTACGTTTCATGTGACCCACCTTGGCAACAATAATTGATGCCAGAAATATTGCCTCCTTGGCACCTCCTTTCTTCTCTTTCTGAAGAAAGAATTCTTAGAGTCATTGGACGTGGACGGACAGGAGTATGACTATTTCAGCCTGCCAGCCGCGGGTGCCGAACTCGGCGATGTGTCGCGCCTGCCCTATTCCTTGAAGGTATTGTTGGAAAACCTCCTGCGGTACGAGGACGGCAACACGGTTACCGTCGATGACATCAAGGCGATGGTTAGCTGGGCCGAAAGCCGCAGCGTGTCGCGCGAAATAGCCTATCGTCCTGCTCGGGTACTGATGCAGGACTTCACCGGCGTCCCGGCCGTTGTGGATTTGGCTGCCATGCGCGAAGCGATGCAGAAATTGGGCGGCGATCCTCAGCGCATCAATCCGCTATCGGCGGTCGATCTGGTCATCGACCATTCGGTAATGGTCGATGAATTCGGCAACCCGCGCGCTTTTGCCGCCAATGTTCAGCGCGAATTTCAACGCAATGGCGAACGGTATTCCTTTTTGCGATGGGGTCAGACGGCGTTCGATAACTTCCGCGTCGTACCGCCGGGCACGGGCATCTGCCACCAAGTTAACCTGGAATACCTCTCGCAAACCGTATGGGTCGAAAACGACCGCAGTAACCCCGGCCGAAAGGTCGCGATGCCCGATACGCTGGTGGGGACCGACAGCCACACAACCATGGTGAATGGTTTGGCTGTGCTGGGTTGGGGGGTCGGCGGAATCGAGGCCGAGGCGGCCATGCTGGGCCAACCGGTTTCCATGTTGATCCCCGAAGTGGTCGGTTTTCGATTGTCGGGCAAGCTGCGCGAAGGCGCCACGGCGACGGATCTGGTACTGACGGTCACGCAAATGCTGCGCGAAAAGGGCGTTGTCGGCCGGTTTGTCGAATTCTATGGCCCGGGGCTGGATGAGTTGCCGCTGGCGGACCGAGCGACCATCGGAAACATGGCGCCTGAGTACGGTGCAACTTGCGGATTTTTCCCGATTGATGCCGAAACGCTGCGCTATTTGTCGTTCACCGGCCGCGACGAGTCCCGCGTCAAACTTGTCGAAAAATACGCAAAGGCCCAAGGGTTGTGGCGCGATTCCGAAAGTCCGGAGCCTGCATTTACGGACACGCTGGAACTCGACCTGGCAGACGTCGAGCCCTCGATTGCCGGCCCTCGCCGCCCGCAGGACAAGGTATTGTTGTCGAACGCGTCGGCGGCCTTCGAAGGCGAGTTGTCCGGTTCGTTCAACGTGGCTGACCGGTCGGCCGAAATTCCGGTTGAACGCCGCCGTACGTGCGCGCACTGCCGTGGGGAATGCGCAGCAGCTGCCGCCAGACGCGCGTCGCGAAGCCCACCTCGGGCAGCACGATGGGCACCTCGACCGGGGAAGGACCCCCGTCGAGGTAGTCGCGGATCACGCGCACCGCATCGGTGGTCACGGAACTCGGCCGCTTGAAGGCGGCGTCCGGGAACTGCGCGAGCAGTTCCTCCCGCATGGCATCCCCGTCGTCGTCGAGCTGCACCCGGACGACGCCCTGGAAGGTCGCGGCGACCTGGATCGTGCCCAGGGGCGCCGCGCGCATGCGGGAGATGTGGATGTGCATCAGCGCCGTCCGCGACGACCCAAGGTGACCTTGAGCGTGATCTCCTCGTCGTCGCGCCGGACCACGACGGGCACGGTCTTGCCGGCATCGAGACGCATGAGCGCACCGCGCAGCGTCTGGATGTCGCGCACGACCTGCCCCGCGATGCTCAAGATGACGTCGGCGTCCTCCATGCCCGCGCGGGCGGCGGGACCGCCGCGCACGACCGTGGCGATCTGGATGCCGTAGGCGTTGGGCTCGGGCGACGGGCGCACGCCGAGGGTCGGGGCCTGCTTCGGCGGCGGCGGACGCGTGAACTCGAGGCACTCGTCGCGGTCGCCGATCTCCGTCGCCACGTCGCGAACCAGACGGCAGATGCGCGTCATGTCGCCGAAGTTGATGCGCTCCACGTCGTCGGTGGGCTTGTGGTAGTCCTCGTGCAGGCCAGTGAAGAAGAACAGCACCGGCAGCCCCTTGCGGAAGAACGAGGTGCTGTCCGTGGGCGCCGTGCCCTGCGGATCCCACTGCATCGTGAGGCCGTGCTTCTCGTTCTGCTTGGCGACGAGCGCCTTCAGGCCCTTGGCGGTCCCGACGCCCCCCATCGACATGACGCCGTTCTTGCTGCGGCCGACCATGTCCATGTTGAGCATGGCCACGGTGTCGGCCAGCGGGATCGTCGGATGCTCGACGTAGTGGCGCGAGCCCAGCAGGCCGCGCTCCTCGCCGGTGAACGCGATGAAGAGCAGCGACCGGCGCGGCCGGTTGGCGCCCTCGGCGAACCACTCCGCGACCTCCATGAGCGTGGCCGTCCCGGAGCCGTTGTCGTCGGCGCCGTTGTGGATCTTGCCGGCGGCCGCGGCACCGCCCGTGCTGCCGAAGAAGCCGAGACCGACGTGGTCGTAGTGCGCGCCTAAAATTTGAGACATAGCCCGGATCAACCGGGGACATTGTTATTGTGAGGCAGAGATGAGAGCAGTCATCTTCGTTACGGGTCTTTTGGCCCTGTCAGCCTGTGGCACCACGGTGCAGGAAGACATCAGCTCGCGTTCGGAGTTTTCTCCGCTGGGCGAGGCGTTCTTCCTCCCTGTGGATGATCAGGCCCGCGCGGCGCTAGAGACGTCGCCGGAATGGGCTGACCTGGTTGAAAGCTACAACTGATTTTGCAGTGCCTACATCGAGAAGGATGTACCGCACCCGCATGAGCTTGAGGCGTTTGGATTGTCGATGACAAACCGGGCGCCGATCAATTCGTCCGAGAAATCGATCACCGCATTTTCCAGAAATGGCAGCGAGACGGAATCGACCACGACTTTCTGACCCTGACCTTCGAGCACCAGATCATCCTCGGCCGCCGTATCGAGCTTGATTTCATACTGAAATCCCGAACATCCACCACCTTCCACAGCCACGCGCAGGGCCTGACCATCCTTGTCGGCACCAATCTCGGCCAAACGCGCAAATGCGCGATCCGTCACTTTTGGGGGCAGGGTGAGCATATCTGATTTCCAGTCTCGAAACTGCGGTGGTGCTAATATATGTAGCCTTTGAGTTCGGGACAACAATAGGCTCAGATATGACATTGGCAGTCTTTGCCTGTGAACCCAAAGACAGTCGGGGTCGGCTTTATCGCGAGGAAGAGAGCACGTTTCGCTCCTGCTTCCAGCGCGATCGCGACCGGATCATCCATGCCAGCGCGTTCCGGCGGCTGAAGCACAAGACACAAGTGTTCATCGAACATGAGGGCGATTACTTTCGCACCCGGCTGACCCATTCGATCGAAGTGGCGCAGGTGGCGCGCACAATCGCGAGCGTGCTGGGGCTGAATTCAGAACTGACCGAGGCCGTCGCGCTGGCCCATGATCTGGGGCATACGCCGTTCGGGCATACCGGCGAAGAAGCTTTGGATGCGCTGATGGCCCCCTATGGCGGGTTCGATCACAATGCACAGGCCTTGCGGATCGTGACCTCGCTCGAGCGCCATTATGCCGAGTGGGATGGGTTGAACCTCACCTGGGAAAGCCTTGAAGGCATAGCGAAACATAACGGTCCGGTGCTGGGAGAACTGCCCTACGCGCTGGAGGAATACTCCAGCCGACATGATCTGGCATTGGCCACCTATGCCAACAAACACATTTTGGACTATAATTTTTTAATTTCTCCTCGTGCAGCTATAAGGTCATAGTAATTTAATTGGCCAAATCCTACCGCCGGGTTTAGGTGGGCCATAAAATTGTAGACGAGATGGCAGCAAACTATTTACAGAAGAAGAAGACATAAACATAATAAATCTGCAACACACTTTTACTGAAGAAAGAGAATAATTTCGAAAGTCCGTTTTTATCGATCCTTCGTCGATCATTTTCGTTTGTATAGGAGCTTGAGCTAAGAAAAAAGGTTTCTATGTTGATTGTACGTCCCTCGTGACAACTATTGACATTTTTCATTAGCACCATCACTCTGGAAGAACTGCCAAGGGAATTCGTTTGAAGTGTAAGAAATTCAATTACAAGAAATAACAACACGGCTGTGTAAGGGCTTGGTTGAAACTGTTCAAAGCATCTAACTAGTGGAAATGCGATAAACCAAACTGTTGCAAAAGAGTGCTCTTGCGTCATTCTAGTAAAGCAAAGTTAGGGCTATTGCGAAGTGAATTCTTAGTAATATTTCTAGTTAGAAAAACAGAGCAAGTATCTTTAAACAAACAAATAGAAAACAGGAAAATCAAAAAGGGCTTTCACACATCGTACATAATTTCCTATGCTAAGTAGGTAAGTTATATTACGTGTAACTTTTCACACTTAAACAGGTCCGTTCTCTCTAGACAAACGTAAAAATCCATAAGCCACTCTAATCATTGTCTGAAATCATCCCAATCGTCATAAACGAACTATCCAAAAATTAAAAATGAGGAACAGAGCTGGAGACACGAGCTGTGATCAAGCGTGAAAGGCTTTCTAGAAAAAATATAATTTATTTTAAAAGTTTATCATTTGCTCACCCAGAAAACCCATTTTGCTGCTACATCGACTTTTCCAAGTTGCAAAATAATTTTACATAACGTGAAATTCAAAGTAGAACTAGAATTGACTTAACACAGCCTACGTTAGGGACAAACTTTGCTCCGTCAAGTTACATAACGTAGCATAAAGTCTTAAGTTAGGCTGCATTGAAAAGTTTTATGGCATAGTGGGAAAGAGCCATTACAGGAAAACCTATGTAGCGATTCAATTAGAACTGAATGGGAACTATTAAAATAATATACAATGGAAGAACACTGAATATTCTAGCAGATTATTCAAAAACAGTGGCTTGTCGTCAAGATAAATTCAAAATTTACAATAAAAAATGGATTGCACTTGAGCCATTCTATGAAGAAGGGGGCGATCAACTTGCCGGATCTACGTTCCAAGAGGAAGGAGAGGAAAGAAACTACTGGACAATTTATGTGGAATACTATGTCAAGGTTAGTAAACTATATATTGCTACCAGCTTCAATAATTTTAAATAATACAAACTCTACGATAATCTCTTCCCATAGTTTTCAGGAATTCTTTTCCAAAAAATTCTAAACGCATAAATCTTAAAACATAACTTTGCATTTATTAGCATAGAACCTGCAAAACTTTAAAAATAACAACATTAGCCTAGCTTTCAATTTTTGTTAGAAAACGTCTCTTTTTCACTGATTCAATCATTGCTGCTTCTGTGCTGCTCTGATAAGATACTTCTTGAACCCAAGAAAAAAGAGATGATAAACCGCTTTGTAATCCTGAATCCGAACTTCACATTTTTCGAGGTAATAACGTTTTCAGCTGTTTATCTGGAATAATTTGCCATCAATGGAACTTAAGTCAAAGCCTCCTGTCTAGACCACCTGCTCAGTATGCAGCATGGCAGAGCGGCAGTTACTTGTGGTAGACTGCCTGCTTAGTTTGCAGTATGACAAAGTGCATAGTTAATGGCGAGGTATATTTTTTATGTTAACCGTTAAAAAATAGCTGAGAAAACTGGTAAAGGAACGCCGTTTTTTTTTTTTTTTTTGGCATAGATCATGCAATCAGTAAGTCAACATTTCTCTAAGAAAGGAGATAAAAGTGCATCCACAAGTTGCTGCGGGATAAGTCTAATAGATGGTGCGGTTCAAAATGTTCGGGATCATACTCTTGAGCCGCTTCAAAGAAGCAAGGGAGGAAAGACCCTCAGTCAAGTTGGTTTTCGCAAAGTAGAGGTTGTAATGATAATCTCTTCGCTCTTCCCCTCATTATCCAGTGGCTTGAAAGATACAATCTTACCTACACTTTGGTGCCCCTCTAATTAATTACCACCTTCGATTCCGTCGCTTGCTAGAAACTTTGGAGAATACTGAAGAATGACAGAATGCCGCTGAAGTTTATTTAACCGTTGAAGGCATTCTACGTCCTGTTAGCGAGTCGAGTTCAAGTATATTGCGAAGAAACCGAGGAATTCCTAGTTGGGTTCGGAGTAAAACAATGATGCATCCTCTCCGAATCAGTTAATGCGTCGATTGGGTCCCTGAAAATGCACTCCAAACCCATCCGATACAATTTTTAGACAGCCATTTTTTTAAATAGTTCAAATATCATATAACAAAAATCCAGGGTCAAAACAAACCCACAAAGCCCAGGAACCAGTGTTTACACTTATGTCCCGGGGTGCATAAGGTTTCTATATAAGGGGTGGTAGTGTAAACTTCAAAGGTGGCTCACTACACTGGAAATTGAAATTTCTAGTTACCTTTTTATAAGTCAAAAGTGAGCGGGGGACCATCCCCTCCAACACACACACAAACAGCCTCTTTTCCCAAATGCATCCAAATTTTGTATGAAGCTGAAAGAAGGCTGTTTTTAGGCTCCATGTGCTATTTTTCGAAAGAAGAATGTTTAACCACAAATTTTTTTTTAGAAATTTGATTGAGAAATGCATAAAAAAGGAACTTGACATAGAGATAAATAAATGTTGACTTATATCATGGTATTTCGCCTTCATTTTTAATGAAACACATGGGTTTCACTGTAAAGAATATGCTGCCAACAAGCATTAAGGCAGTGGAACTTGTGAATTATTTGAACAGAAATTAAAACTATCTTTAGAATGGTATTTGTTAAATTTCATTTTGGGTGGTAGAGTGGGCAGGAGATAAGGTAGGGCTGGAAAGGAGAGAATTGTGTAATTGATACCTTGGAAAGTACTTCAGTCAGGTGAATGAAACTTTGAAGAATATTTTCAGAGCTAATTTGGCCAAGAAAGGTCTTCTGGATCAACCACCATCCTTTTCCCTTCCGAAGGCATTGACCTTTTATAAATACACACAAACTTCGCGTTGCAAAATGGAAATTTCAGAAATAGATCTACAGTACACATGAGGTCCAACAAAGCATGGAAAGCATTTTGGGTGAAGTTATAATCATGGGGCTTCTTGATATCTCAGAAAATAGCTGAGCTATGTGAATAGAACTTTCAGGAATAAATCCAGGGCATAAAATACATCCTGGGAAGACGTTATCAAGCTTTTATTTCTACCCTTTCCTTATTTCTAGGGATTAAAAGCTTTATATATGGGAAGTACCTATACCTAAGTACAAGCAGAGGCGAAGCTAGGGTTTTGAGTTTTGGCAGGTATATAAGGAATGTGCTAACAAAATCATCCAGTCTGTCAACAAATGCAAATACATATCTAATTTAAGATGACAAGGATACCCAAAATCCCAAGGCATCAGCATTGCATGCCAAGGTCTTAGTGTGGTAGATCGGTTGAGATACGTATCTCGATTTTAAACCTTCAAAATACATCTAAAAACGCTTTGGATATTAACTTTATTACGTAATGAGATGAGGACATGTCTTGCTTTGCGCCTTCTACGCGTAGTAACTGTGGTTGCGGGTTTAACAGGTAGACGGTAACATTTAGTCACATGAACACCCAGCTGCTAGGCCTAGTGTTTTTTTTAAGAGAATTTCAACATTAGACTTTGTGTTTTGATCTGGACATTTGGACAGTAAACTATGAATAATTGCATTTAATTATCTTTCTTTAACTTTAAAGTCCAGTAACCTTGTTTTCAAGCTCATCTCAGTGAGCCTTTTGAAGAATAGAATCCTTTTCAAGGGTTTTAATTTTACCCCTATGCGAGGAAAAGTTGGTTTTCAGCTCCATAATCTCAGCATTCATACAGTCAAGTTTCTTTGAGGGTTCAGACTGGGACCAGAGGATTGAGTTCAGCCTTAAATTCAGATTTTATGTAAAGAAATCAAAACTTGCTCATGTCACAGCCAGCATCAGTTGTTACAATAAATAAGTTCCTTGATCCACCTTTATTGAATTAGAACTCCATTTGGCTCTTTTCTCTCTTAGTCAGTTAAAAACAGCAGTTTCTGTCATAACTAATTTTTCTTTGCATTAGATGGCACGAAAACGGAAAATTGTAAGATTTCTGCTTTAACCGAGGAAACTGGCTCCAAACTGCTGCACAATCTAATGAAAATGTTAAAAAACCTAGGTAATTTCTTTCTGTCACCCACAACTTATTTCTGGTACATTTAAAATTACTAAGGGTTTTCGATATTTTCTATGTTTCTCAGTTAGATAGATGGCGATATATTCTATTAGTTCGATGGCGAGGAGGATGAAGACTGTAGTAACTTGATGTAATTATAACCTTAAATCCTAAAATCACCAGATTATTACTGAGACCACGTTGGCTAATCATGACAAAACAAAAAATAAAAGTGAAGAGAGAAACAAGGACAATAACAGCCAGTGAAAAATAGAAGAAAAAACTATGCAAATATTTCAGTTGGGACCTCTGCTCAACCATTCTCAGGGCAGAACAATAAAAAAGTACAGATAAAAATTCGAAAGGAAAATATACAAACCAAACCCTCAAAATAAACAGTGAAACGAAAATAAAAACCTTTTCAAAGTAACAATCAAACGATAACTCAACCCTTTACTTTATATGAAACATCACACATAGGATTTGATCTGTGACTGGACAAGCAACTTAGGTTGGTGGGACACACAGCAACTCCTCCTCCCCTGCTGCTAACATTTAAGCATAAAGGTAGGGGTTTTGCACTTTGTTTCAAATTCTATTATGCATAGAATGTCAAACTGTTTGATAGCAGAATAATGTCAGCTATGATCCACCAACAGCCTCCCCCTCCGTTACTTTTTAGCAGAAAAGGAGGCATGTGAAACTAAATCACACATTAAATTTCAACCTCTATTTTTTGGAGGCGCCAAGAAAACACACAATTCCTGCAACATACCCCCCCCCCCAACCTCGACTTTTCAGCAGAGTGGTAGGCACAGTTGTGGTTCACAAAGGCTTTAACTTGTGGAACAAGCAACTTCAGCCAAACACAGTATGACACATGATATGCTTATCTGGTATTATTCGTGAGCAATCGCCATTAACTATTACTACCACCATCGCTGTCAACACTTTAATATCAGCACTGATATTGGTTTTGTATATTAAGGTGATAATTGGCTAAGAAACCTGGGTAATCTTTGGCAATGAACTTGCAACTTTTGCTACTTGGTGTACCTATGTTTGGTTTCAGACATGCATTTTGAGGTTAAAGATAATCACATTGATATCCATCGTGGAGACTAAATTGACTAAATATTTCGATTAGAACACGAGCTGGAGCAATCGGACTATAAAACATCAAAACAACTGAAAACAAACAACAGATTTTATGAATCGAGCAAAAGAAATTTTACCTTGTATACATTATGTTTTGAAGGTAAGAACGTTGATAAGGTGTAAGGTGTTGGGAAATAGAGATGTTGGGAAATATTGATAAGGTGTAAGGTGTTGGTTAATAGAGAATAAAATTGGTTTTAAACAGATAAAGTATAATTCAGAGATATTCCTTCTATAAATGCACTATTATTGTCCTAAAAGATTAAATCATTCTTGGGACACACCATTTTAAGAGCCACAATAAAGTGGCTGCAACAACACATCGCTAAGGAAACGTAAATACAGGTGAAATTCAATCTCAAACAAAATCAAGTACAAAAAGTGATTCAGTCACAAAACAGTCTTTTGATTACCCTACAAATTATATTAAAAAAGCCTCAGGCTACAAAATACTTACAAATTAAAATGAGATCAAATTGAAAGGAATTCTAAAATAAACAAAATATAGTACCAAGTGCCATAAAAATCGAAAAACAGACCAGCTTTGTTGCATAGTTTGTTACGGGCACCAATATAAAGGCCTAAAAAATCACAGTACCACAATGTGGTACTTATTATAAATTGTAACTCAAAACACTAATAAAGTTCAATCAAGTGCTAAAATAAAATTTCAAACCTACCTAACAGCAAGCTTTTTTTCGATCTCTTCGTCGAGTTTGACAACCCAAGCATTAAGATTTGAGTATTGTCTCAAAGACAAATCGTCAACCACACGCTGAACTTTGGCAAGAATATCACCAAATGTCTGCGCTGAATATGAACATGTGTCCAAAGATTTTAAATCTGCTTGAATTTGTTCGGACATATTAAGCAAGTCATCAATTCTCTCATGAAATTGAAAAACTAGGTCAGCTAGCTTTTGAACGTAAGGGTCAAGTTTGTACGATTCCCAAACAAGCCCAATGCCCTGAAACAAAATAAACTTGTAAGAACTTGAAGATTATACAAACATTTTAAAACTTGTTTCAGTTCTTTCCTATTCCTTATTAGTTTAATTTGTTCCCTCAATAGTGTAATCCTCAAGCTTTTTCTTTGTTTGTTCAATTTACAAAAAGGGTAAAAAGCGTCAAAATCCTACTTTTCAGCAACTTTCAAGTTTTGCGTCAAGTACATCTTATTCTGGACTCAAATTGTATACTTTTTTCTCAAGAATAGTTGACTAATCAATGCATCTTGACTATATGAAGCTGTTAGAACATGCTTACTTAGCTTGCGTTGTATTTTGTGAAGAAATATATGCTATGAAATAAACATTTGACAAAAAAAGCTGGAGCTAAAATTTATTTACTCACAGTTTGCAAACGCTATAGGTGTATTCGTAGGTTTTTCCTCGGTGTAATCGAAGCTATTTAAACAATGGTTGGGACGAGAATCCGAAGCAGCTCTTTCAGAGGTTGATCTGACATCAGCCCATTTAAATGATAATGATTTACAGCCCATGCGGCATCGTGTATTCCAAGTTTGAAGTACCAATCCTACAACTATATAAATCTTCCCAAGCGATCTACTTTAAGTACCTGTTTGATTTTTCTTTCTTTTTTGAAAATGTCATATTTATCATCAAATCTGTAAGCAGTTTTTTACACCATCACTAGCAATTGTGAGTATTTTAGTCAACATAATTTTCTAATTGATTAATATCTATTAACGAATTTTAAGTTAGGATGTGATTCACGGTTTCCGAAGGGGGACCGTCGATGAGTCGCGATATTTTCTGGCTTTCCGATGAACATTTTGCCCGGTTGCAGCCGCTGCTGCCGAGCGACACGCGAGGCAAGGCACGGGTTGACGACCGCCGGGTGATCAGCGGCATTGTACATGTTCTGAAGTCCGGCTGTCGCTGGGTCGACGCACCGCCGGACGATGGTCCGCGCAAGACGCTGTACAACCGGTTCGTGCGCTGGGCGGCCAAAGGCGTTTGGGCTGACGTCTTCCACGCGTTGGCTTCGGCCGGCGGCCCGCCTGCCTCGGTGTTGATCGACAGTTCGGCGGTGAAGGCGCATCGCTGTGCCTCTGGCGGCAAAGGGGGGAACATGCGCAGGCGATCGGACGCTCGCGCGGTGGCCGGACGACCAAGATCCACGCCTTGAGCGATCCATCGTGCCGACCGATTGCATTCCTACTGACCGGCGGCCACGTTGCCGACTGCACGGCTGCCGACGCATTGCTGGACCGGTTGCCCGCGACGGCGCTCCTGCTCGGCGACAAGGGCTATGACAGCGACGCGATCCGCCGCAAGGTGGAGGAGCGAGGCGTGGCGCCGAATATCCCGCCGAAGTCGAACCGGCGCTGGAAATGCTGTTTCTTCCCCATGCTCTACCGCCAGCGCAACGCCATTGAGCGCATGTTTGGCCGGCTCAAGGACTTCCGACGCATCGCCACCCGATACGATCGCCTCGCTGCCAACTTCTGAGCTGCTGCCGGTTTGATGGACGTCTGATTAAGCTCCCATAGCTCGTTCTTCGTATGCCATAGGGCTCATGTAATCCAATGTCGAATGCCTACGTCGCGGATTGTAGAACCGCTCAATGTAGTCGAACTCGTCGGCGCGGGCCTGATCGCGGGAGCGGTAGACCTTGCCTCTGATGCGCTCGGTTTTCAGCGACGAGAAGAAGCTCTCCATGGCGGCATTGTCCCAGACATTGCCCGACCGGCTCATCGAGCAGGTGATGCCGCCGTGCGAACAGGTCGAGCACCACGGCAAGATAGAGCCAGCCTTCGGCGGTCCAGATATAGGTGAAGTCTGCGACCCACTTCCGGTTCGGGCCGTGCGCTTCGAAGTCGCGCTCGAGCACATTCGGCGCGATGGCGGAACGTGCGCCCGTATCCTTCGGCAACTGACGGCGCCTTGGTCGGGCTCGCAGGCCATGAAGCAAAACATTCTGGCAGTAGGTTGATATCATGCTTTTACGTATGCGTTAATATCTAATAATGATGAAGACCTGCCGCTGACAATATGCTAAGATCCTTATAAACTTCTTGAAGTGATTTTCTCTCTGATTTACTTAATAATACTCTAATAATCCGCCGAATAATCACTCTAACTGTTTTGAATAATCCACACAGGATTAAAAATTGAAGAAAATGTACCCAAACATTAGCACAGCCAACGTGTTATTCTTTACTTATAACAGATTAGATGGCGAATCAGCAACTTCAATTATATCTGCCAGTGAAAATTAAACTAAATCTATCTGGCACTTACATATTCACCTCTATTTGTCTTCAAATCTATTTCAAACTAAGTGTTTTTTATTTTAATGAAGATACTACTGCCTATGAACACATTAGAAGCCTATGACACTCAATGGCTGACATGCTGCACCCTCTGGCAACAATTACCACAAATATGGCCTTTTTCGAGCCTTTTCCTGCGAAACATCCGTAAAAATAGAATCAATTGCTTAACTTAATGAAACAATCTCAATAACTTTCCTTCTGATGACTCCTGAATTTTGAGGCCAGCTTGGCACAATCTATCAGCCTGATCACTCCTTCTGGTGCACAATATCACGCAAAAGGCTTTCTAAATCTTTCTTCCCTTTAAAATATAACCAGATAAACTAAAAATTACTATTGTTTTTACTTCAACAGCGGGAACTTGCCAATTCATTGTTATTTCCATGCCAATTCATTGTTATATTTCCATGTTCCATGGCAAATCCCAGCCAATGACACTAAATGGCTGACACACGGCATCCTCTGGCAAATATTATCACAGATATGGCAAATTTTGAGCATTTTCTTGCAAAAATATATGTTTACACTAGAATCAGTCGCTAAAACCTACTGAAAAGCCTTCAACAATTTTCCCTCTGATGATTCCTGGAAATTGAGACCAGCTTGGCATAATCTATCAGCCAGTTGACACCCTCTAGCCTGCAGTATCACACTTAAGGGTTTTTCAACCGCCCCGAAAAAAATTACTTTGTAGACTAAAAATTACTTTGTAGACCATTGGATTTGAACATAGATAACTTGCCGTTTCATTGTTAGATTGCGATGTTCCATGGCAATTCCCAGTCTATGACTCTTAATAAATGTCACAAGGCACCCTTTGTAAAGCATTATCACACAAATGGTTTTTTGAAAATTTTTTTTAATAATAATTAAGGTCGCAAATTATTATTAAAAGGTTGTTTGTTTGTTCTTTCGTTTTCCTTATCCACTGTTTTATTTGAAATGCTATACCCATTTTGACACTCCTGTATTATTCAAAACACACTTGAGAAGTGAAGTTAGGTCAAACCTAATGAAATATACCAAAATATGATGAAATATGATGAAACACACACTAGAGTGGGTGTGGGGGTAAAGTAACCTAAACCTAACTTTACTCCTCCCACCCCTATCCCCAATTTGCAAGTTATACAAGTTATACAAGGCCAATGCATTCTGTCACCCGTTTTTTGTCTTTGTGGCTCTGAAATTGGCTTTCATAGATCTTACATTCAGCAAGCTTCTTGAGTGTGTTCTGAATAATATAGCAGCAACCCCGTTTTTCTATATTTTCATTTTTTATTTGAGAATTTGTTGACGGAACTGAAATTTGCGTTTAATCCCGAAAATTACCATCTATCAAGTATTACGATATGCAATTCACATTCACTATAATCGGGCTATTTAGGCCTAATGTACGAACATCCTGGATAAACGATTTAATCCTTATTTTGTCACGGTAGTCATAGCGTAAACTATTATTACCTTTCATGCTAGGTTCGTACTATGGGGGATTTAGTGAGCTGCATTTTGCTCTTCGATCAAAATAGTGACAGCGTGAATGGAGAAATATTATAGAAGCACTGAGGGGGTTGTCCCATTCAACAATGCTTTAATCCCACCTAATCATTATTTGTGTTTCGGATACGGGACAAATCTATATTAATCATGTTTGGTTTTTGAGACAGCTTTGAAGGTCTTGCTCGAATCCCCTGAAAATATACGGTGATTTCCCGTTCACAACAAATCAGGGCCAGGGGGCACGTTTTTTATTAAGGAATCATTCCAATGCACGATGAAAATTCGGTATTCGTTTTGCGACTTCTACTCGCTTCACAAGTCCTTTTCTAGATCTGCCAGTAACTGTGTATCCCATTAATAAATGGGGAGGGAATATTTTCATTCATTTATCGATACGATGTACTATATCGTTCTAAACGTTTGTTAGAAACACGTGGCACAGACGAAAGTCTTTTTTTTAACCCCAACGAAACTTTAGAAAGGCCCAATAGAGCTTGGATATAAATTGACATTGTGAATTGAAGGTATTTTGTTTCTCTATTAGTGATTTGTCAATAGGCCGTGCCGGGCCAGGCTTACCGCCAGGGTTTTGAGGCCCTGGCGGTGCCTTTGGCGATGATGGGCATTGTGGTGGTCTACACGTTTTTTGCGCCGCGACTGAACCGCTTGTCCAAACAACACCGCTTTGTCACCGCCGGCGATTTTCTCCGCTGGCGTTTTCGGCATCCTGCGCTGCTACTGGTGCTCAACCTGATTTTCGCGGTCACCCTCACCAGCTACGTATTGGCCAATCTCAAAGCCGTGGGCCTGCTGGTGGAAAGTGCCAGCGGCGGCCTGGTGCCTTATGCCTGGGGCATCGTCATTCTGGCCGGCGTGATGGCCGTGTACGAAAGCCTAGGCGGCATGCGCAGTGTGGTGTGGACCGATGTGTTGCAGGGCTCGGTGTTATTGCTCGGCTGTGCCATGGTATTTGTGCTCGTCTGGCGTCACCCTGATCTGGGTGTTATTGGCCCAGCAGATCTGGTGGATCAGGCACAAAACGTGTTGGCCGTTGGCCGGGAAACGGCCGGTTTTATTGGCCTGGTGTTTCTGGTTGCGCTGGGCGCGGCGGTTTACCCGCAAGCCATCCAGCGCATGTACGCGGCGCGCGATGCAAAAACGCTTAAGCGGTCCTATGGGCTGCTGATTGTCATGCCCCTGGTGGTGTTGCTGCCGTTGACGCTGGTGGGCATGAGCGCGCGCGATTGGCTGCCGTCGCTCAGCGGCGCCGAGGCAGAGCGCGTGATTTTGCATACGGTCACCGCTGCTGTGGGAGACGCGCCGGCCTGGCCCGTTGTGTTGGCCTTATTTCTGGGCGCGGCCATAGCGGCCATCATGTCGACGATCGATTCAGCACTGATGGCGTTGGGCGCCATTGTCAGCAACGACCTTTTTGGCGGAGACAAGCAACGTCTCTCGCAGCAACAGTTGCATCGCCTTAGCCGTCTTCTGACCTGGGTGCTGATGGCGCTGATGGCGGCACTCGCCATCGTGTTGCCACAGTCAATCTGGTCGTTGATGGTGTTTAAGTTTGAATTGCTGATTCAGGCGGCGCCGGCCATCATTTTGGGCGTTCGTTGGCGGCCTTTGGAAGGGCGATCAGTGTTGGCGGGGGTGGTGGCAGGTTGTCTGGTCGCGGCCATACTGAAACTGGCGCCGGGTTGGCAAAACCTTGGCGGCGTGCCCGCAGGGCTTTGGGGTTTGCTGGCCAATCTGGTGACCCTTTGGTTTCATGAAAACATGTAATCATGGCTCCCAAAGCAAGTAGCGCCCCCAAAACAAGTGGAGGACCTCAACCCGTCAATTGGTGTCCTTGCTTCAATGTTTTCCTTTTCTGTTTTCATTTTAAACTAAAAATTAAAAAAAGAATTCAACGATATGGTCTTTACTTTAAGATCCAAATGCTTAATCTGAAACTAGTGAAGCTTCGCCCGAAGTTTTAGATTTACAATGAAAATAATAATAATAATAAAAAAAATATAAAAAAAATGTACCTCGGTAATCGCTCCGTCTTCTTTTTCCAAGGCTAGAATCAAATCCTGTGTATAATTTTGAGGTAGCTTGTCTTCACCCAGATAATCCAAAAAAACTGAGCTAGGATATTCATTATCCGGACTAAAGAGTCCGCGAAGAACCGATATAGAATATTGCACAGTTAAAGTGCGAATATGGTTAAAAATCTCTTTCAGTACTGCTGAGCAGCTCCTCTAAAAACGCCAAAGAAACATATTATTAGCCAAAAGCCAATTATTACCCAAAGTATTATTAGCCAGATATCGAATACTGCACAGTTAAAGTTTGAAGATGGTTAAAAATTTCCTTCAGTACTGCTGAGCAGCTCCTCTAAAAAGGCGAAAGAAACTTATTATTAGCCAATAAAGAAATATTTTCATCTTATGCGAAAAAGCAAGACCGTGGAGTCAAAGTCGAAGTCTTTAGTGTCTCTACTGAGGGCGACCTTTAGGCGAATGTGCTTTTGTATTTCAACTGGGTCCCTGAAAACTTGCACGATCCCCTTTTTTCACTGGCTGTTATTGTCGGGTTTCTCTCTTCTTTGTGATTTTTTGTTTTGTCATGATTAGCCAGTGTGGTTTCTTAAATTATTTATAATCCCTAAAAGGCGGAACTAGGACACTAGCTCTTATTTAACAGCTAGTTTAATAAACAATCCCTTCTGATGGATTCTCCAGACAAAATTCTGGGAGGCCCCCTTCCCTCATAATTATGGATCAAATCGCAGTTGGTCTTGCTTAAGTTTAATTCTAAGTCAAATCCTTCTATGCATAAAAACTGACAAAATAGTATAAGAATATTAGAATTATGGATTTCAAGACTGACTTTTCTCGAAATTATTTACGTGAAATCTAGAGAATGCAAAATTTGTTCTGAGGTTCTCAAAGAGATAATTCTACTTTCAACACGAGACTTGGGTTGTATGATCCCAAGGTACTCGTTTGAGTTTGTGAATATCAAACCACAAGCTCGGCGAAAAATGTGGTTTGATCCCTAAGACTCTTGCTTGGCAAAGGTTAAGATGGGTAGGCTACGTATCACTTTGAAGGATGATAGGTTGTCGAAAATTTGTCCGTTTTGGCAACCTAGATGGGGTTAAACAAAGCAGGACATCTTCAAGTTTGCTAAGGATGTGATCAGGATTGTTGTGTGTTTCTTAAAATACTTTGCAAGCATACATATTTAAAATATTTGTGATATAGTATGTGATGTAGATAATAGTACACAAATATAAAATATTTATGACGTCATTCATATAACAAATCTTTTTTTTTCAAAATTAAGGCCCTGAATCAGTTTCCTCAAAAGTCGTGACCTATCTAGATCGTTTCCTCACTTAGCAAAATGATAGTTTGACCATTTTCTATAATTCAGTTTCGAGAAAAAATGCTGATAAATAAACATATACGAGCATACAATTATTGTTTAGTTTAATTATAAAAAAAGCATATGGTTTGTTTGAAGTAGCGTTACAACTTTGGGAAATATTGAAAAGAGTTAAAATCAGGTGCAGTCCGCACTAACCGAGCCTGGTTTCACTACGCTCATTTTACCGTTTAGATCCAAATTTCGTTAGATAACTTTTGGACTTGTTTGATTTTAAAAATAACCGTCCAATCCAAATAGCAAAAATAGAGGGCTGCATATTAAATTCGTTTTAATGTAAAATAGTTGAATTACGAGATTTATTTTGAAAATTCACACAGTATAAAAACTACTAACCATGCTGGCACTATAGTCGAATTGGAATTCCACTAATGCTAATTGCCATGAAATTCTTCATGCTCTAGTCGCTTAGAAATTTGTATAATTGTATAATACTTATTTGTTTGTCCAGTGCTGTTCGAATTAGTAAATAGTTCAAATGTTGCGTTGATTGAATAAAATGATGTTATTGGTCTTGAAGCATTTTAGACTATTTTCGTACATTATCTTAATTTTTTGTCCTCTTTTACATAGTATTTTTATCATGCATAGTGACCTACATCCCCTCCTCTTAAAAACAGCTTCTGACTCTCGGTAGATTTCGTTTCTTCGTTTGAAAATCTAATAAATGAAAAATCTTTTTATTTAAATGTTCCATATGTAGGACTTTTCCTCTGCATCAAACAGAGAATTTTCAAACTGTATTAAATTCATCTTAAAGTGTTTCCACACCGGGCGGCACGAGCAAGATCAGCACCTCCACTTCCCAAAGGCAAAGCAGCTACACCGCCCACCAAGCGAACAACAATCCCGATCCCACGCCGGGCCAAACCGCATGACGCACACGCTCAAGGAATCCCAACCCTTCTAAACGGGCCGTATCGACCAACCGGTCATCCACCTGGCGGGAAACCAACCGCCACCCGCTAATCCCGAAACCGAGATACCGCAACCCAATCGCTAGAACCAAAGCCATCCACCCCAGATCCCAACCGATCGCATACAGGCGATTATTCACAGTCGCCAAATACGCGCCAAACACGGTCCCCGGAATCACGAAACACCACCAGAACACCACCACCCCCCGGAACCGCCCCAACGCAACCCCAAGCAGGGTCACCACCGTGGCGGACAATCCGGCAAACAGGACCGAATACCCAATCGCGCTTTGCCCCGCTTTGACGGCTGGGATCAAATCCCTCCATGTCACGGGTGACAGTATCAAATGCCCCAACGGAAAACACAGGCCCATCCCCAAAGCAAAGAGACTCAAAGCAAAAACGGCACCCGCATTCCAACGCCCGAGACGAAGCCGCATCCAGGCCGGCGAAACCGGACGACGCACAGTATCCCCACCAAAATCACGCCCCCAAAGCCCCAGCGTCAACAACACGGCCGGAAGCACCAAGGGGATCGCCAGCTGAGACACCTCCCACAAATCGAGACGGGTATTAAAGCGCACAAACACTTCTTCCGCTAAAACTCGCACTTGTAAAATCCCCGGCACGGCCAACTGATTCACCGCCAACGCAAACACGAGAAGTCCGCTCCAGAATAACGGCCGCGCGCACTGAGGAGCCAATAAACGTGTCCACAGCGCTGGGCCGGAAATGAACGGATCCACCTCGGCCAACGCACGCGTGATCGCCGCACGCCGCGTCGCGAGAAAGAAAAAAGGAATAGGCCAAAACATCAGCGCCAAAATCAACATTGCCCCCCAAACCGTGTAGAGCCAACCCACTCGATCAATCACGCCACTCCCACCAAATGCCGCGCCTTCCCGACCGAACCACTCCATCCACGTGGCAATCACCAGGTATTGCGGCACCAACAAATTAGCCGCTGCCCCAAATGGAATGAGACGCCCGAGGCCCCTTGGGAGCAGCAGCAAGGCCATCACCGTGACCCCGCCCAGCACGACCGACCCGAGAGCCGTGTTGCTCCTTACTTACAGTTCGTTTCAACGAACTATTTGATATAGCAGTCTACTTTCATTAGCTCTTTTTTATATTTTTGGTTAATATGATTATTTTATCCCTTTTTTGTTGATGTGATGACAAAGATAAACCTACCACTTGAAATAAAAAAAAAAAAATCCAGTCATGCAGAATTAGTAGTCTGGTCTTTAAAAGGCTTAGAGGGCGCTAGCCCCACTCCTGTCTGTGATAATTTCTTTTCGTTTTATATTTTGCTTGGTTGTTCATTCTAGTTTCTAGTCGTTTCGGGTCTTATTTATTCAATGATAGTAATTTCTGTTGGTTTTAAGTTTGGAATTATTATTTTGATTTGTTTCTGATCGTCTTTGGTTTAATTCAACTTTTTATTTTATACGAAAAAGTGTTTTTTTTTCTTGTTGTTCTTTTTAATTGATTTAGGTAAAAATATCCTAAAAGCCGCCTTCAGCGCAAAAAAAACAAATTACAGTTACTTAGTTACTGAGTTTAGTTAGTACACTAAAGATGGCTTACTGAAGTCTTTGCCTTTTCGTTTTGTCCTTTCGTTTAATTCGCTTATTTATTTTCGCGTAAAAATTTCTTTCGCCTTAATATTTTTATTGCTTATTTAATTCGTTTTTTTTTGCTTAAAATTACCGTCGTTCGGTTTTGTCTTTTTTATCATTTTTTTTTTCGCACTTCGTTTTCAATCTTACGTCACATAAAGCCAGTGTTGTCTCAGAACGTATTTACGATAGGTAAGATTTCGAATTGCGTCAATGGGAATTTGAAATGCCCTTCTGCTCACGTAGTAAAGTATCTTCTGTGACTGTTGCTGTTGTTTAGAGAACTAAAACTCTGAATAATAATTTAATGTATGCTGTTGTGCGTTCGAAAATTGCCATGTCTGCCTTCCAAATTCAAATGATGTAAATTTATATGTTTTGAGCCATATTTACCCAGGAATATGAATGCAACACACCCCCGACTCCCAGAGTCTTTGGACCTGATATACATTCCTTCTATGATCTGTTTTGACTTTAAAAAGAAAATGCATCGTTAATTTCTTTCGTAACTACATAGGGGCGTATATAGGAGATTTATAGTGGTGTAAGTTCGAGAGGAGACAGGGGGCGTGTTGCCTCTTGAATTCTTCCATCATCATTTTAATAATATCTGTTTTGAAGTATTTTCATTAAAAAATGTCCTAATAAAAGCTTTTGCCCCTATTGAACTGTTTTTTTTTACGTATTGCGACTTACTTAGCTAGAAAAGAAAATCCGATCAGACGTATTTTATTTGGTTAAAAAGCTCTATGTCAAACAGTAGAGTAGTAGATACTGTACATTTTTTGCAGAAAAAAAAAAAAAAATCCTTCACTAACTTTTTCAAAAGAAATAATTTTTCTATCACTTTAAATGATTTGACTTCTTTGCACCATATCATGCAGTTCGTGGTAACGAACTGTAAGTAAGAAGTGACGCGGCTCAATAGTAACCGAAATCCTAAAATACGAAATTTGGTATCAATAGATGCATAAAAAAAAATCAGCTTGTCATGCTTATTCAAAATATATAAGATTCATCAAGTTTAGTGTTACCCATCAAAAGTTGCGAGTCTGAGAAAATTTGCCTGATTTTTGAAATAGGGGGGAAACACTGCCTAAAATTCAAGGAATCGTAGCAAATATCGAGAGGAAACATCTAAAAACTCTTCTTGCGTTTTTTGCTGTGTCGTTTACTAGGCTATAATTTCCTCGAGGGGCGGTACTCCTCAAATCGCCCTGCAGCGCTTTTAGCAGTCACAGTTTTGGTGAGGAAAATTTCAAAATTTTGATCGGATAACTTTGGGCGAAAAGGGGTATAGGAGGGGGGTCAGTTGCCTTCCAACCTTTTTGGTCATGTAAAAGAAAGCTTTTTTTAAAGTCCTAACAACTTTAGCGTAAAGAGCAAGGTATCTAAGAGGGGGCAACCCTTCATGTACGGAATAATTTCTGTTCGTTGTACGTTTTAATGTTGCTCCTTACTTTCAGTTTAATTTTTTTTTTTTTTATTGAAGTTAAACTTAAATCAATCTTTGTAATAAGAATAGGACGAATCAAAGGTGTGAATGGAATCGATGTATATTGATAATGAATGTTTTGATCAGGTGGATATCTCAGCTATGAATATGGGGCCAGAGACTTGATCTCATTTCTTCAAAACCCAGTATGCTCCTCTTTATTTCTTTGTCTTCAATGATAGACCAACATTTCACACCTCCTTCAAAAATGTCCTTCAGCAGTATTCTGTGTTTGTTAGAAAAACTTTACGAACCTTGTAGACAAGCCATTTTCTTTTCACATAAGTTAGAAAAAAAATATAATTATAAATTTGAAGGCGAAATTATAAAAAAACATTCCTTCTGATTGATTATCTAAAGGACAACAACCCGGATACGCTGTTGGACCATGAACAGAAGCTACTGGCAGCGCTGACGGATTCCGGCGTAGCGCCGGACGAAGTATTTGCACTGAGCAACTATTACCCGCGCGCCGAGATCCAACACCAGGACTACACGCTTATCCGCGAGCAATACTACACGCAGCCACGCCTGCGCAACTGGTATACCAGGCTGGGCGTGGACGCTGACACGATCGAAGCCAACGAGAGAGAATTCAGTGCAACAGACGGGATCCCGCTGGCGGCCTGGGTAGCTGCCGCCCCTGCCCACCTGCAATCCTTATGGCTGGGTTGCGATGACGGTACCTGCCGCTCCATCGTTGCGCTGTTGCGCGTGACAGATAAGGCCGCCATGCAGGCCACCGCCGATGCCTTGACGGGGATAACCTGGGTGGATCAGGTCGAAACCCTGTCCAACACTTTGCGTACCTATCGTGAGCTGGCGACGCGCAGCCTGCTCATTGTGTACGCGCTGGCCACACTTGTGCTGATGTTTTTGTTCGGCTGGCGGGCAGGGCTGCGCATGATCTGTGTACCCGGATGTGCCGCCGCGCTGGCGATAGCGTGCAGCACGTTGCTGGGTAATCCGTTCAGCCTGTTTTCACTCCTCGCGCTGATGGTGGTGGTAGGCATCAGCGTGGACTACGCGGTGTTTTATCATCTGCACGGACGCACGCGCCCCAGCACCAGCCTGGCCATCACCCTGTCGACACTGACAACTGTGTTAGCATTCGGTCTGTTAGCGTTCAGTAGCACAACGGTTGTGCATACGTTTGGCATGACCTTGTTTTTCGGCATCATCAGCGCCTTCCTGTTAGCGCCACTGGCAGCCACACAAAAGAATATACCTACGCGGGAGGAAAGCGTTTGAGGCATTCGGACATTCTTATTATTGGCGCCGGACCCGCCGGCGCCACCGCCGGCGCCCTGCTCAACAAACGTGGCTACACTTGTCGTGTCATCGAACGGCAGACATTCCCGCGCTTTTCCATTGGTGAAAGTCTGCTGCCCCAGTGTATGAATATCCTGGATGAGGCCGGTTTTCTGCAGGCTGTGCACGACGCCAGATTTCAGTTGAAAGATGGTGCACGTTTTCTACACCACGGGCGCTACGCGACGTTTGAATTTTCTGATCAATTTACCCCGGGTTGGGCCTACACCTACGAAGTGGTGCGTGCTGATTTCGACAAGAAAATCTCCGAAAATACTTATTACATGTTTTAGCAAGAGGATTGGAGCAAGGTTTATACATAGATTAATGAATATACAGATGTAGCAATCTATTTTCTTTGTTTACTATACAAATACCAAAAAAATTCACAAAGGACATTTTTAATTGTTAGTATGACATATGTAAATTCTGTGTTATAATATATTTCTTTTCTTTTTGTTAATCTTCTTTGCTCTTCTGTCAGGTCAGCATTAATTATTTTGTGTTAAAGCATACTAAATACTTAAGTAATTTGCGTACAAATTAAACATAATTTATTCGTAAGCCAAACCGACATGTACATGTTTTAGATATCACCACCAACAGTGTCGTCATTTCAAGGGGGCAAGGGGACAGTTGCCCCTCGCCAAATAATTTGGAGAACAAACTATTGTATAGCCCATGCCCCTCGACTCTCTGGATAGAGACCCCCCTTGCCCTCTTCAATAAAAATGCTGGAGCTACGCTCTTGACCACCACCACGGAGATTTTGATCCCCCTCCAGGGAACAGGTACCAACTGTTTAACACTGAACACTCAATACATCCTTTGAAGTCAGTTTAAGGAAGCCTACAATAGGATATACAAAAACACATTCCTTAGAAAAACTCAAGCTAAATAAGAAAATGCAAACAAATTCCTGGAAACCTTTTCTACCAGATAATAGATCAAATTCGGCAATTTTTCTCGTTTTAGAATCCTTTCCACTATTCATATTAGGGATATAATCATTCCGTGTCCTGATCACTCCATTTAACGTAATAAAAGCATTCCTCGTTCATTTAACTCATCAACTACTGTTTAAAAGAAATGAAAACAAATTATTATGCAGTCTCTGGATTTCAATCAAACGGTTAAATAAAAAATATGAAATAGTAATTACCTTCATCTAATTGAATTTCCCTATCTTTGACCAATTGTCCTGGGAGGAGAGGTTTACTACAGCAATTGTTTTTTCAGTTGTTTTTCTACTTCTGTAAGGAGATCCAAAGCTTCCTAGAAAAACAAATAAATTTGAGATTACACCACTTAGGGCCATGTCCAGTGAGGGAGTGGTTAAACGGTTTAAACCTTCACAAAATTTCTATCTGGCTCGTACAAAAGTAATAAACGTGTAAACAAATTCATCCACACAGAAACCTTGATAATTACTAAAATATTGCAGTCAATGGGACATTTTTTGTACCCCCCCCATCAGATGCAGCTCATGCCGCGTCTCGAAGAAGCGCGCCTCGCCCTCGGGGTCCGCCCCTCGCATGTAGACGGTCACGGCGCGCAGATGGTCGCGGGTGGACATCGGGATCAGCCAGGCGCGGCGCACGCCCTTAAGGAACAGCGTCTTGAGCTGCCAGGTCACCGACGAATTCCGGGGCGCGCTGCGCAGGAAATCGATCGTCGCGCGCACCTTCTGCGGCAGGTAGTTGCGGCTCGGGTAGAGCAGCCACGCGGCGGTGTCGAACGTCGTTGCGGTGACCTCGTGATGCGGAAACAGGTCGATCAGCGTGCCGCGGTCGAGGTCATCCCTGATCAGCCAGTCGGCAAGCAGCGCCGGTCCGGCGCCTGCCAGAGGGGCGGACCGCAGGCCGAAGGCCGATGAGATGGCAAGGCTGCCATCGACCGTCACGTTCTGCTCGAAGCCGTCGGGGTCGCGAAAGCGCCACTCCGACCGGAAGGCCGGTAACGTAAACAGCAGACACCTGTGTTGCGACAGATCAGACGGTCTGTGGGGTTTTGGAGTCGCCGCAAGATATGCCGGGCTGGCGCAGACACGGTAGCGGGTGTCGATGAGCCGGCTCGCGATCATGTCGCCTTTCACATGCGCGCCGAGGCGTATCGCGATGTCGATTCCTTCGCTGACGAGATCGAGGTTGGCATCCGTCAACAGCAAATCGAGCCTGATACCTGGCAGGCTATCGCGCAGGCGCGGCAACAGCGGAACGATGATGCGTTCGCCAAAAGCCGCGGAGGCGGTCAGCCGCAGGTGTCCCCGGGGTTGGGTCTTTGATCCGCGCGCCTCGTCACACGCCTGTTCCAGTTCGTCGAGGATGGTATCGACTTTCTGGAGAAAGCGTGATGCAAATTAGCGTACAGCTTATTGTTCATTTCGTCATATAATAAGTACAGGCAGACTTTTAATCAGTGGCGAGGCTGGCCTTTGGCTCCTGGTCATGCTCATAATGGGAGTGGCCTTATTTCATGATATGATTATGGGTGTGGACTCTGTTCCTACTGTATGAGTGCTCTTTTAAAATCCCTTAATGTACAGTATCTTACTAATAAAAATCTAAAACAAAATATTAGCAATCACCTAAGTATTATAAATTGTTGTTTTTTTCAATAAGTGGCAGGCTACTTGTACCAAAGCTATCATTTCAATCGGAACAGAAAAATGTTATTTCAAGTACCGCACATCCCAGCCGCTTAGCAGAAAGCGCGCGGCCCACCCGCCGCCGATCACACCTCCGCTGATAATCGCAGCCGTTTTCATGTCTGATCCTCCTCAGCCCTGAACCCCAATATGCGCAAGCCCTGCACGGTCGCCGTCATCACCAGGCCCACAGCGCCGAGCCCGGCGGGGAGCACGCCCGATATCACCCCGAGATTGACCGCGCCGTTCAGCCGTTGCTCAGCCGTCATGACCAGGAGCCCGAGGCCGATGAGCACGGCACCTGTCACAAATAATGCCGCGCTCCAGCGGAAGGCCGTGCCGACGGGTTTGCCGGATTTGGCGAAAGGCACGGCGACGCCCAGCCCCAGCACCACGACAAAAAGCGCTGAACCCATCATGTGTCGTCATCCTCCGGCGAGGCGCGTCCCAGACCCCAGCGCCGGATCGCCCAGATCAGGATCAGGGCGAGCAGGCCCAGCAGGGAGACGAAGCTGATCAAGGTGCCGATCAGAGCGCCCCATCGCACATCGTTCTGCGGGTCCAACGGATCGATCTCCGCCTCGATGCCAAAAATCATCAGAACCGCGCCGAAAAACCCCAGCACCACAAGAACCGCCGCGGGCCGCGCGATGGAAAACCGCAAGTGAGCGAGCAGCGTGGCACCGCCGAGGATGGCGACCACCGTGAGGATCAGACCCAAACTCATCGCGCCACGCGCCGCAACTGGCTAACGTCGTAGCCGTTGAACGCCAACACATCGCGCGCCGCCTGCAGGCGGTCCGCCCGCAGTGTTTTGGTCCGGTTGATGATGCGTCCGAACCGCCCGCTGGGCGTGCCCAGAACGGCGGTGCGGTGGTCCTCATCGACCCAAAGCACCCAGATCGGGTCAATGCCCCCCTCGACATAGGTTAACCGCCCGAAGGCCCCGATTTTGAGCTCCGGTGCGACCGATAACTCAACCAGCGCGTCGGCGGCCGAGGCCGGATTACCTGAAACGATATGCTTCAGCGCAAAGTCCACTCCTGCGACGCGCGGCAGACGCTGGGTGCCCTGGGCGCCAGGGATGATGCCCAGCTTCACTTCCGGTAAACCAATCTTGGCCGATGGCAAAGCAATGCGATAGTTACACGCCAGGGCCACTTCCAGGCCACCGCCAAATGCGGTACCGAAAATGGCCGCAACAATCAGCTTTGGGCTATTGCCCAGCTTGTCGACTACCTCGCCCAGCGACTTTTTTCCCGTATCTACTCTCGAAATGTGATACCCCAATGGCCATCATGCGAGAAGTAGCTGATCTGCGTCGAACAGGTGCGGTTATCGATTATCGCAGTTGGTTAGATGAAGTGATACATCAATGGAAAAACGATGGGAAAATTAGTGTTCAAAAGAAGAAGGACGTTCGTGCTGTTCAGGAAGCCATTGATCGGGTACTTGGGGTAATTCCTTCCCTACCGAAGGTGGAGTTCAAGGCTACCATTACCGATGCTATTTCCTTTAATCTTCCTGGCAGCGTTGACCTTACGCCAACCGTGCAGCGGTTTTGGGGTTGGTGTCTTGCGTCCCTACCCGGCAATCGATATCGAAAGCTACTGACGAGAGCTATCGTTTCTGATCATGAATACGTTGCGTTAGAAAAACGAATCGAGTCTGTTTGGTATGAAGGATGATCGCATTGTTGCTTGACCTGTCGAAGATCCTCCCGCTTGTTGGCGCCGAGGGAAATGCGTGGGAATCGATCACTGCTTCTATTGTAGCAAGCGCGAGCGTGGCGTGATGAACGTGACAGGCTCTAGGTGGAACGAAATGTGAGGAAGTCTTGCCAGGAAACGGCAGAACACACAGAGACGTACAGCCGAAAATAGAGCGACTTTCACCTTCACGTTCTTTGGCTCTTCTTTCCCGACTTCGGGGGGCAGGTAGAAGGTTTCTGACTTTAAATAGGGGCTGAGCGAGTTCACGTGGACTGGCAAAAGAAGGAAGGCCCAGGGGATGGTCATGATGGTGTTGCCAGCAAATGGGGCACCCCAAGCGGTGCTTACAAGAATTCGCCCTACATACCCGCTTGCCTTCCTTGCTAGCCCGGATTCCCAGTGCGAGGGGGAGGGGGACGAGAGACCGCCGCTTAAGAACTCTCTTCCTGTATATGAAGGCCGGGCTAGCTCACCCGAATTGCCGGGAAAAGAGGGTTACTGTTTCAAAAAGGAGGGTCCGCACGAAAATGATTGGGGTTCTGATGTTTGTAAGCAAAGTGAAGTCTTAAACTTTCTCTTTGATTCTCAAAGCTCAAAACCTAGAGGTACTCATATAGAACTGAAGTAGCCCAGCAGTTAGTTGTCTGGGATATTCAAGGACCTGCTAATCCAATCTTCCGTAATCTGGCAATCCATCTGTGGATAAAGAATGATAATAAACAAGCCAGCCCGACATAAATAAAGAACCATTTGCAAAAGCGTTTGTGCTCAAAAAAAGGGAGCCTAGGATTAGGGTTAGCAGTAGTTTTTTCATTTTAAATCCTTTCGTTTTCACTTCTTTTTAAAGTGGGTGTCCTATTAATTATTCGTTTATTGTTCATTTAATTTCGCCATTTGCTCCATGGCTTGCTTCTTGGTTAGCGGTTGAGACTTTGCGAAAAGATAATGCTCACCATTAACATAAGCTGGGACAACTGGGCCAGAGTTTTCCAAGAAAATAGTATTGCCAAACTCTTCAGGATAAGGGAAATGTATCCCTGCTGAAGACACAGATGTTGGGGTATCACCGAAACCTGAAAAGACGCCAACATACTCACCAGTGGATTTGAATATAGCGACTCGCCTAACCTGGCTTTGTGCTTCGTTTCCAAAAGTTTGTATGATTACCATAACTCTGTATTTGGAATCATGGCTGGTTTGCTCATCCATGGATATTAACTTCGACTCACTCGAAACATACCCCGGAGGTAACTTTTCAATCAAATAATCCAAATCAGTGTAATCGTTCGCTAATACAGAACAAGAACTCACTAATTTCAACAACAATAAAAACAACGGAGTCTTTAAACATAATCTTATTTTTTGCATTTAATACATCCCGCTTTCCATATTCAATATTGTTTCAGAATACCACTGGTGATGAGGCACTACGTTTCCATTCAAGGTTCTATCCAATTTTGTGTTGCCATTATAATCAGAAAGCGCTTTAGCATCTCCTTCATAGCGAATTTTCCTTCCTCTCCCATCGTGCACCCATCCCTTGTACCTTAGCCACATCAAAGCGTTTCTTGAACTTGTAAAAGGATTCATAATTTGTTGTTTTCCTGTCAGCTCAGTATGAATTAGCTTCCTGTCTACCCAATCAGTGCTTGTCTCATTACCATTTGCATCGTAGTAAGTCCTATTCACTTGTAGAGGATCTCTCAAAAACTCAGATCTACTACCACCTGATTCACGCATTGCTTGAGCTTTAAGCCTTTGTGCAGTCCAAAAACCATCATCATCAGGACTATAGCCATTCTCATGATTGTAAAGATCCGTAGCCAAAATGAATGCTGCATCATTTCGTTTTCTCCAAGAATTTCCTCCACTTTCATCATAGCCACTCACTTGACCGATAGAAGGAAAACTCGATGACGATGAAGTTTGATTGACTTGTGTCTGAGATAACTTGTCGAATTGTTGGGTCTGTCTGTCTTTCTCGTCTGTCTTTGTGTATGGTCTCTCTGTTTGTCTGTCTCTCTGTCTATGTGTCTTGTCTCTCTGGTTTGTCTTTCTTTCTGGTCTGTCTTTCTGTCAGGTTTGTCTGTGTGTATTGTCTGTCTGTCTGTCTTGTCTTTCGGTTTCTCTGTCTGTCTGGTTAGTCTGTCTGTCTATCTGTCTTGTTTGTATGTCTGTTTGGTCTGTCTTTCTATCAGGTCTGTCTGTCTTGTTCGTGTGTCTGTCTGGTCTGTCTTTCGGTCTAATTTGTCTGTCTGTCTGATCTGTCTGGTATGTCCGATCTGTCTGTCCTGTCTTTTTTTCTGGTCTTTCTGTCGGGTCTGTCTGCCCGTCTTGTCTGTCTGTCTTTCTTATCTGTCTGTCTGTCTTGTCTGTCTGTCTGATATTTCTGGTGTCTCTGTCGGTCTCTTTGCCTGTTTGTCTTATCTGTTTGTCTTTCTGTCTCTCTGTCTGCTCGTCTGTCTATCTGTCTTTCTTTCTGCTCGTCTGTCTGTCTGTCGGTCAGTCTGTCTATCTAGTCTAACTGTTCTGTTTGGTTTCTTTGCTTTGTCTGGTTTCTCCGTCTGTGTTTTCTGTCAGTCTGTCCGTGAGTATCTCTGTCTGGTCTGTCTGTGTGTCGGGGTTTTCTTTCTGTATAGTGTGTCTGTCTGATCTGTCTGTTCTATCTGTCTTTCCGTGTCTGTGTCTGTTTGTCTATCTAGTCTATTTGGTCTGTCTGTCCGTCTGTCTTGTTTGTCTGTCTGTTGGGTCTGTCTTTGTATCAGTTCTGTCTGTCTGGTGTGTCTGTCTGTCTGGTCTGTCTTTCGGTCCTGTTTGTCTGCTATCTGGTCTCTTTGTCTGTTTCTTTGTCTTGTCTGTTCGTCTGTCTGTCTCTCTGTCTACTCGTTTGTCTGTCTGTCTGTCAGTCTGTATATCTTGTCTATCTTTTTTGTCTGGTTTTTTGCTCTGTCTGGTTTCTCTGTCTTTGTGGTCTGTCTGTTTGTCTGTGAGTCTGTCTGTCTCGTCTGTTTGTCTGTCGGGTCTGTTAATTTGCCTAGTCTGTCTTTCTGGTCTCTATGTCTTGTCTCTCTGTGTGTCTGGTTTTTTTTCTGTCTGGTCTGTCTGTCTGTCTGATTTGTCTGGCCTATCTGTCGGTCCGTGTCTGTTTCTGTGTGTCTTTCTAGTTTGTTTGGTTTTAATTGTTACTGACGGACATATTTTGACTTTAAATATTTGTATTGTTTATCACACTCTCGGGAAATTCTCTAATTGAGAGCATTTCATTTACACCTTGTATTTAAAAAAAAAAACATTTTAACAGTTCATTTAAAGATTTTTATGCAGTCTATTCTACTTTCATTTCCATTAAAATGGACTTTTAAAATAAAAAGTGAAGGGAAGAATCCCTGATCCTGCTGTAAAACTAAGAAGAAGAAGAAGAATTTTCTGTTATATATTTGATTTGTATTTTCTGTACATTTGCTTCGTATGTTGTGGTATGTTTGCTGTATCTTGGACTTATCAATTACGGCTTGACAATCTATAGTTCAATAATTGGCATTCTGGCATTCGATAATTAAGCGGTTTCTAATTGGGTGTTTTCTCAAAAGTTTTGTTAGAAATTTTCAAATGGAGAAGGTAGCGGCAAAGAAGCAGTGATATTAAAACTAGCTGAAATAAACTATTAATTTTTAATTTTATTAAATTTAAAAATTATTCTTATTATTTTTTTTCATGTTTCTGAGCAGATACATTTCTGAGAAACTTACTAGAAATAAAAACTAATGTTGAAACCTTTCAATAAATAAAGATATAACAATGAATTCTGTATTTGATATGAATTACTAAATAGCTTATGTTTAGGTTTCACGAACATCAATTTTTCTTTTTTTCCTGAGTGAAGCACACGACTTTATTTTGTCTAACTTTTTGAAAAAATCTCTGAGATACTTACTCCACAAATGCAAATAGAACCCAAATTTTAGCCAAGACTTCCAACAAAATATTCGGTCTTTATCAGAATTTGTCTTGAAAAACACATACAAAAATCGCTTGTCAAGTATTAAGATTATCACCATGCTGTAGCTATATGCACCAGTTACATAGCATGAATTTTGAGAATCATAGGCAACTCAAGATGATAATATTTTTTTGGGTGGGTAAAAACGTCCTATGACCACACTGTCTATACATGACGATTGACAAAAAAATTAGAAAAATACATAAACTAAGAAAAAAAAATTAACTTAGAAAATGAGGGAAATTTCAGCATTGTCTCTATACAAAAATCAACCCAGTGATTCACCTTTTCAAAGTACACTTAAAACAGCCCAATATATTTTTTCGTCGCCCAATATATTTTTTCTTAAAGGGTAAAAGTTTGCGTCACAATCTACCAGGGATGACGACACTCTTCAGGAAAAATAGCATACTTTTCTTTGAAACTTCTCCCCAGCCACTCATAATTTTAGACTAGCCCCCTCCTCCCCCTCAAACCAATTTCATTTGGTAGCCTCGGTGTGAGCACACTTGCAACAATATAAATCCATTTGTCGCCCTTAACAAGAAAACCTAGGCAACACTATTCCTTGGACCTGATAATCGTGCCTTTTCCCAATTTGTTCCTTCAGGTCTTGACCTTTTAGGCTACTGTTCGGTCTTGACCTGTTACTTATCAAGTGATGAAAATAGGGGATGTTAAATTTGGGGATTAGATCTCCTGAGAAGATCAATAGTAAAACTTTTAACGATTGGGATTCATTGAAAATCACAATCAATTGGCACAGGAAGAAGCGACCCAACAAATGGAAAACAAAATACAGGAAGCTACTTTTATTATTGACAATCCGTTACCAACAGTTACACTTAGTGTTGACAAGCAAAGCGGTAATTTTCATATTGTAGCAGGTGCCTTCCGTGTTGAAGAAAATTGCGACAAACAACTTAAAAAACTACAAAACCAAGGTTATAATGCCCGAAAAATTGGTACTAACAAATATGGTTTACATCAAGTAGTTTATAGCAGCCACGAAACCAGAGCTGAAGCACAACGTGCGCTTTTTAAAATAAAGAGTACACATAATAAAGATGCTTGGTTACTGGCACAAAAACTTAATTAGAATTTACTTCCTTAGTTTTTAAAAGCGGCTTACCTTTGCACTTTCAAAAAATATTGCAATGGGAGCAGCTAAACATCCAAAAGATTCTAAAACTATAATGACTGATCTGGTTTTACCAAGTGAAACCAATCCGTTAAACAACCTATTTGGTGGTGAATTATTGGCACGTATGGATCGTGCGGCAAGCATTGCTGCCAGACGCCATTCGCGTAGAATTGTTGTTACTGCTTCTGTTAATCATGTGGCTTTTAACCATGCCGTTCCTTTGGGCAGTGTAGTTACTGTTGAAGCTAAAGTGTCCAGAGCATTTAGATCGTCTATGGAAGTATATTTGGATTTTTGGATAGAAGACAGGGAATCTGGAGAGCGTACAAAAGCCAATGAGGCCATTTATACTTTTGTGGCCGTTGACGAAACGGGGCGTCCTGTAAAAATTCCTGAGTTGACTCCTGAAACCAAAGAAGAACAGGTTCGTTATGATGGCGCCTTAAGGCGTAAAAAGAATTGCATGTTGAAATAATAGGCCCACTAGCTTTACTTTTTCAGAAATTTCTTAATAAAAAGCGTATCCTATAAGATTGGCACACAGCTCATATAACCGCCATACAGAATGGTGGTAGCAAACAAGTACTTACAGGTCAATAAGCATCACCTCAGCAGTTGGAAAGCTTTTGGAAGGACTCGTTAACACTGCAATCTTGAAATTTTTAAAAATCAACAAACTATCCTCATCATCTCAACTTGGCTTTAAATCTAGCCAGTCAGTTGAAACAAACCTGATTGATGCTTACCATTATGCCATCAATCTTCTAGACCCAGGGTTCCCTGTTGACATTATACTACTGGATTTGGCAAAGGCATTTGACAAAGTCTGCCATAAAAGACTTCAAATCAAGCTCCAAGCTATTGAGGTGAATCAGGATGTGGTAGAGTGGATGAAGCAGTTCCTAACAGTTAGGAGACAGATAGTTAAAATAATTGGAGGGGATAGAAGGACATTCTTCTCTGAAGTGGCTCCTGTTGGAAGTGGTGTGCCCAAGAACACATTATTGGGTCCAACTCTATTCAATATATATAGTAAGCTTCTATGCTGATCTCTCAAAATTTATTGGTTGTGCAGATACAGCAGAAAATATTTAGCCAAAACAACTGGACCCTGATGCACTCACTCACTGAACTAATATTTGGAAGCTTGAATTCAATTCAGCGAAATGCAAGACTCTCCACCTTGAGAAGATAAGAGCTCATGTGGCACTTGTGATAAGGTCAGAACCTCAAATTAGACTTGGTACTAGAATTATTGATTTTGCTGTTCATTGTTTATTGGCAACTATTCCAAAGATAAACTTACAAATACAGTGTTCCTACTTCTCCCTTTCATCTGAATAGTCCAGAAACAAAAACAAAATCAAATCCATAAGCCAGTAGTAGCTTTCACTTTCAGACACCAAAACAACACCTTTGAAGATCTAGAAGCAGTAGCTGACAAGGGCAACAATGTGGAATCAGACACAGAAAATTTGTATTATTGTCTTTTACAATTTATCTGTATAGACGAAATAGATAAAACATTTCTTAACAAAAAGTATTCAAGCAGTAAGCATTTCAATGATTTCCCTCGCTCCTGAACTCCTACACAACTTGACGTGGAAAAATACATTAGTAAGGGTTTATTGACAATTAAATGTCATCAGTTTTAGGGTAACCATAGCACCTGCCCGGGTGTTGAGTGCGCTGGCGGCACGTAGCCAAAACCCAGACTCTTGCCCACGGCATGGCCGTAGCCGCCAGAGGTGGTCAGGCCGACACAGGCGTCATCGAGGAAGATCGGCTCGTTGCCTTGCACCTCAGCATCCGACTGCTCGATTTCGAAGTAGATGAGTTGGAGTGTGCGTTCTTCAGTTTGCTGCTTCAGGGTGGCTTCGCGACCGACAAAATCTGCTTTGTCGAGCTTGAGAAATCGCTCCATGTCGGCGTCGATCATGGTGACCTCGTTGGTCAGTTCGGCGCCCCACCCGCGATAGGCCTTCTCCAGCCGCAAACTGTTCACCGCGTACAAGCCAAAATCCGCTATTCCCTGCGCTTCGCCAGCCGCCATCAGCGCCTCGTATAAGGCCGGCAAATCGTCCATGGCTGGATGCAGTTCCCACCCAAGCTCACCGACGTAGTTGACTCGCAGCGCTCGCAGGGCGACACCCGCCACAGTGATTTCCTTGCCACTGAGCCAGCGGAAGCTGGCGCTATCCAGTGGCGTATCGGTGAGCCCAGCGAGCACATCGCGAGAACGAGGGCCCGCGAGTACCAGCACACCGCGCTCATCGGTGACGTTGCGGATGGTCACGTCTTCGCCGTCGATGCCCTGCATCAGATGGTCAAAATCTCGCACCTCGGCGCCGGCCGCAGAGAGCAAATAAAAGTGCTCATCGTCCAGTCGCGTGATGGTGACTTCGCCGGCGATACGCCCATTGGCGGATAGGATATGTGCCAGCGTAATGCCGCCAGCCTTTTTAGGCATGCGGTTGGCACACAGGCGATTGAGGAAGGCCTCCGCATCCGGGCCTTCGACGTCGTATTTTGCAAACCCTGATAAGTCGAGTAAGCCAACCCGCTCACGCACCGCTCGACACTCCGCGCCGACAAGCTCAAACACATTGTTACGGCGCCAGCTTAGGTTTTCCTCCTGCCCGTCAGGGCTGAACCATTTGGGGCGTTCCCAGCCGAAGGTTTCCGTAAAGACGCAACCCTTGGCTTTCAGCGTTTCATAAAGCGGACTGGTGCGACGGGGTCGTCCGGCGGGAAACTCCTCGCCCGGCAGCGCCGTGGCATAGGTCAGGCCGTAGTCCTGGAATCCCTTGGCCATCATGTAGCGGTCGTCGCCAAAACCGCCGAAGCGGCGTGGGTCAAAACCCGTCATGTTGATTATGACACTGAATTTTTTTCAAACCTTAAATGAATGTTTCGGCTCTATATCCAAGAGTCATTCTCAGCAAAACACGTGTATAAATAAAATAAGACTTGCACTAAAATTTGATCTTTAACATGCAATCTTTGCGTTATTTATTAGTTCATCTTTATTAGATTGTTAATAAAGAAAGGCTGGATACCAAATAGGACAAAATACGATTCAATAAATGATGAATAGTGGGTATTAAGTTATACTGAGAGAATCACGAAAAGCGTTATTTGAATTTGATATAGAGTTTAAGATGGAAAGGGGAACATTTGCCTTTTTCGGGCAAATGTCCTTCTAAGGTATATCCTTCTGAGTGCCTTTTAAGGCAGTCAGTTACCTCAGTATTATGTACGTGATCTAAATATTACCCATACAACTAAATGCTATGATAAAGAAAATATACTATCCATCTTGTAGGCTATATAGTTACCTCATGAATTTTATATTAGTCACGGTTATCTTACTTAGTCTTGGAAGGAAAAAATTATAGGCATTATCTTCGTAATAGTTCTAGTATTTACGTTTTTACGTTATTTCGACTTCAACAACTAAAGCTTATAAAAAGGTTATCTCCTTTTTTGTGATATTTGTCTCTGCTTTTGTACTTAACTCTCTGTAATGGCTGACACTGAGCATCTAGTAAAATGTCAAGGTTTGAAAAATAAAATAATCTTAAGATATTAAATAACGATAGAATATATTCTTCGTATGCTTTTTATGGGTAATGTTTAAATATATACTTTCCCAAAGAGCTCAAATTCAGGTGTGGAATCACAAACCTTGCGAAAAATCCAAAGGAGTGGCAGCCATGCTGTATATGTTATTGTTGAAGGTAAAGATTTTGCTTACCGGGCTGAATGATCTTACTCACTATAGTCGTATGAGAAATATTGCTATTATGAGCCAGTAATCCTGGATAATCGATTCAAAATGTCAAAATCTATATGCGATAACAGACGAGATCCAATAGCATCCGATAGTGGCAGCATTGAAACGAGAATATGACACTTGCTCACAAATTTTCACTGTTTTCCTTCGATACAAATTGACATTAAGCAAAAAAATGCGTTTTCAAATTAGTTCATCTTTCTGATGGACTGTGTTACTTGGCATATAGTCATTTCGCCAAAAATACGTTTTTAAGTGCGTTCATCTCTTTGACGAACCCTGTTTTATAGCAGCAATCGAGAGTATGCAATACATATTTGTACATGCACTAAGATGAAGTACCATATTTCGAAAATGAAAACTCTATTGACAATTCCATCTATGTGTGACATAGCTTCACAGAGACCTGGTTTTCCATGGCAAAAGTCCTTGTGCATGCTGTCAAGAGCAAAAGCAAAAACATAAGCAGCGTCACGTACAAAATGCAGAAAAGACACTTGCGATATGCTTCGAAACTTCAAGTCTAATCCCAGCTGACATGGCCTTGACCAGCTTTTACTGCTTGGAATTGACTCATTTTGAATGTAACACCTACAAATATTAGCATAAATTACGATGTTTTATTTCAACGGTACTCCAATACCTGTTCAGAGCTAAAATCGTGCAGAACTAAAAATTTCTTTTCTAGAGTATAACGGTACAAAATTTGAGATTGCACATAGTTTAAAACTTATTTATGGCGGTCCTACTGTACAAAGAGGTCACTTTCTAACACATCTTCTGTGTATACACTATAGGCCTCCAACGTTAGTAAGCACAGTATAACATCGAGGCAAAATATAATACATCTACCCCTAACCAAGCACATACAACAACAACAAAAAATTATTATTTGTTTGATCTTGTTCAGAAAAGTTTTTTATTTTGTTTTACAACATAAAAAACTCTTAAGGAGGCCTCATGCGGTTTTACCCCCAATCCCTGTTTTAGTCTTCAATAACTTGAAAATAAAGATTTTATGCTTTCAGATTAATTTTAAAAATTAGAAAAGCTTATCAAGCATAGAATATTGTACTTCTAAGTAAAATTACATGTATTTTTTGTGTCTTATGACATAAACTATGAAGACATTGCATCCTCTCGCCCTTATAATCCCCCTCTCTACCCCATTTTTCGTAAGAACTGAAATTCTTTTGAAGCAACTTTTACTTAATTAATACTACTAAGAAAGCCGACGGGGTTAAGGGAAGATCGACGATAATTACAAATAAACATGCCAAAATAGCTGAAGATAAGTTGCACTCACCAGAATTAAACGCACCACAATCCAGTAAAGAAATAAAATTTAGCCAAGTTAAGCGGTTAAACAAAGAAAATCCTTCAAATCTTTACAATAGAATTTTTTTAAAGTTGAAATGACGCAAACTAACATAATGACAAAACGTAATATGACGAGCTTTCGGTGTATTCTACCAGCATCCTTGAATCAATCAATTACGAGATACATCTATTAGTAGATGATTTCTCCAGCTGAAGAACAGTTATGACAACGACTTTCTGAGTATTAACAAGCAATTGGTATCGTTTGTTGCTATTCGCAACTCTTGTTGCTTTTCGCAACAAGCTCTTGAAGCTTGAAGGATGGAGAAGAAACATGCCGTTGATCTCAAGTTCTGAATGCAATCTGAATGGGATCTTTAAGTCCAAACAAGAGCACTAAAAAAAATATAAAGAGAATATTTTGAGAGGACAGTATCCGTCGCTATCTGTTCGTTAGTATCCGTCAATGGCAGTTCTAATTTTTTGGATTTGGATTTAACTGAATTTATAAAAAAAATGGCGTCACTCACCAACGCAAGGTTGACTCTATGAAAATGGCAATGCGGTGCCATTTTTGCACCGCATGCAAAAATTGCATGTAGTGCAATTGCTTTAATACGGGCTTGTACACCAGAAAAGAGGCCGCTCATGACACTGGCTTAGTATTTCCATGGTAAATTTGAAAAGATAACGAAGTTCGATTTTGTACAGAAAACTTGCTCCCTCACCTCCTACTCTAAGTTTTCTTGAATTGGTAGCAATTCATAGGTCTGAGAACCTTTTCAATGCTCAGTTTATTCTTGTCTAGCACTTATTTATTTTGTTTTTCATCTTTTTTCACCTTTTTTATAAATTCAGTTAAGCCCCTTCCACTGTTGATAAGGCCTTTAGGTTTTGAAGTCGAAATACTTGGTCTTTGATTGTTGGCAGAATTTCTTTTAAACTGTCTTATTAACAAATCCTGTCCTCTTCTCACATTCTCATTTTTATTTATTTTTTTAGTCTTTAGTGTGTGGGATTCGAAGCCGTCTTTTAAGAATTTTATTGACTCTTAAAATGTTCCTTTTATATTAAATATTTTCCGTGTCTTTCTTATATTTTCTGAAATCATAGTCTGAAATTCACACTTTGATTTTCTTAAATTCTAGAAGCTAAATTTTCTGATAATTTAAGAAAAAAAAATTCATGAAATTATCATTTTTAATGAAATCAAATTGAAATTTTACGTTTTAACTGGAGGCAAAGAAAAAAAACGAAGGAACTTGCAAAATCCCATGCGGCCTGGGGTCTAAATTTTATTTACTAAGTCAAGAAACAGAGAAGACCTGAGTCACACAGATTAAAGAATAGACTCAAAGGAATATAGAGTAAATAGCATGAATATATAGCGGGAATCGGGGAGGACTTTACACGGAGTGAATTTTCCATGGAGAGGGAATTTTCAGGTCATGATCTTTTCAGGAGAAACTGTATACTGGTGGAATTTGCCAGAATTTCTGTACAAAATTTCTTTATGTGTCTTACTTTCTCTTTACTGACTCAATTTTACGCGTCGAGGCGTCAAGGTTAATTGTCCGGGGTAAATTTTCACCAAGATTGAATTGTCCAGAGGATATTTCCGTGGGGAGGGGGATTGTCTGTGGAGGCGGAGCCAGATTTCCTGGCCCTATTTATAAAAAAGATTAGAAATTAAATAAAAAAGGGTTGTTTAATTAGAACAGCAAGTAACTTTTTTTAAAATGCCGAAACACTTTAGCTTGAAGAGCGAGGTGTTGAGGAGGGGGTAACCTCCCTCGTATGCGTAATAATTTCTGTTTGTTTTAAGTCTTATGTTTAAAAACCTTGTTTTTTTTTTTATTTGTTATCAACGCGACTCTGCGATTCTTGGGCCTTTATTGGGTTTTACTGACAAAAGATGTTGTCAATAAGTATGGCAGAAGTCTTGCAGCAAGGTCAGTTAAAAGGAAGTAGAACTGAAAAAAACTAATTTGGGGCTCATAACCTATTACAAGGGAAGGGTATGCAGTAAAATCAGAAGAAGGACAAATTTCATGAAACATAAGACTTGATTCAGTTGATAGATGTAAATTAGACCTATAACAAAACATATTTTGTCAATGAAGTTACAAAATAGGTTAACAAAATAAGTTACAAAATTACAAAATAGGGGCTAAAGCACACGTTTGATATTTTTACTAAAATACTGACAAAAACCAATCAGAATTATCAGAAATAAAATCTTAGTCCGCCTTTAAACTTGGTTTTCCCATTAAAATTTTATTCCAATAAGCTGGAAGTTCAAATAGTATCTTTTTGAATATAATTAAATGTCTCATATGCATCAATTATATCTGGCTGGAAATTCATTTTGATATCAGAAAAATCATCGAAAATAGATTCAAGAACCGGAACATCAAACTGTAGAAACGGAAAATCTCTAGAGGTGCTATTAAGATTTACTAGTTTCGTTATGTAACTATTCCTAGGAAGAGAAGCAAAGATAAGTATTATTAACTTACTCGTTACGAACATTGAATTATTCAGCATCTTTGCAAGATTAAAAGTCATATTTTGTAAATTCAAATATAATTGTGGAATTTTACATGGTCGACGACCGAGGCGCAGATGGCCACCGTCGAGAGGCTGCTGGCCGAGCACCTCGGGGGCCGCACCACTGGGCCCGTGTTCGACAGCAGGCACCGAAGGCGGCTGTCCAAGCGCCAGGCGGCACGTCGGCTCGAGGTCTGGTTGGGGCTGGCGGGGTGTCGGCGGTACTCACCGCATGCGTTGCGGCACACGTTTGCCACGTCTCTGTATCGCCGGACGGGGGACGTTCTCCTTGTGAAGGAGGTACTCGGGCATAGGTCGGTGGCGAGCACGATCGTCTACGCGCATGTAGACACTGGAAGTCTGCGTAGGGCCCTCGCCTAGCCCGCTACGGCCTGTTCCTCGTGGGCAGGGATCAGGGGCTAGAGGTTCCCTGATCGTTCGCTATCGTGGACATGCCCGAGGGCTCAGCGGGATATCAAAGGAGTAATTCCCATGTCTGAGTCCGTATCTGAAGGTCGGGAGAAACCCGACGTGACCACGTCCGCGCAGAGTCCCCTACCCGTGGTGCGACGAGCGCCGCCGCTTCGGGTAGCTGCATCAAGCCAACGATTCGTTGTTGATGGGAAGATCCCTGCAGGGACCTTTCTGGCCGTTCCAGTTGGCGGAGGAGAGGTCGGTAGGATCACAACCGATCTCTCGAACCCTCGTGGGGCTTTGGCCCTGGCAATGGGGTGCCCGCCAAAACCTATGGCCGGAGAGGTTGCCGATGAGCCCGACTACTTCCTACGGCAATTCCGGGCATTGATCGTCAGGGCGAAGGAGACCCTGGCCATGTTCCGAGAAGAGCGTGCGGCACTCTCCGAGTACGCCCATGCGGCCCAGGTCCTGTGCGACTTGGAACAGTGGGCGACGACATGTCAGATCCTCCGACCGAACGGCGGTGACTCGAACCCTATCGAGATTGGACGCGGTGTAGTCGACAAGGTCATCGAGCTTAGCAGGGTAGGGAAGCGGTTGGCTGCGATCTGGGACTGCCTTCATCCTTCAGCAAGAGTGACCGCGGTCGAGATGTCGCTGAGCGACATACCTGAGCTGGATCTAGAGAGTGGTCAGTGGCCCCTGAGTCGACAGGTGGCGAAGGCGGGTGGGCCGTGTACGAAGACACTCGCCAACTACCGACTTGCGGGCATGAAAGCTGAGGACGGCCTGAGCGGGATAGACCGAGGCGGCAGGATGTGGCGCAAGCAGAGCCCAACTGCCCAGGTGCGGTCTATATAGTTCTTTGTGCGCAGACAGAAACACTATATATTGACATCAGTCAATATATAGGCCAATATGATGTTATTACCTTCTGAGCTAATGATTTCACGGGCCGACTTTTCCCCAAGATTGAACACACAGAATCTTAGCAGTGGGATAAGTTCTTCAGCTTTCTGGGCATACAATGGAGACTCGTCGTAGGGAAGGATCGATGTAAGATTCTCATAGAAGGTTTTAGCCCTTATAAGGAATTCTTGAGCTTCACGGAATTTTTCTCGTTCAAAATAGTACATCCCTCGAAGCCAATTCACGTATGCCTGGCTTTCTAGCTTTGACCTATAAAAAGAAGACTATTTTATTTATATAAGTCAAAGCATCGTTTCAGTACAGAGGGTCCCAAGGAGAGAAATTTACAGTGACGAACCAAATACTTGAATTTCGTAAATTCAAAAGGACATCCTCTTGAGATTAGGACTAATTTAAGGAAGAAACAGAATAAACTTATCATCATCAAAATAAACGTGCTTAATTTATTTATATACACAAAATTGTCAAGGAACTGCAAAAATTTACTGAAGGACATTAAAGAAACATAAACTAGACTTAACAGTCCCTTTATTTATATCTTCATCTCTTTAAACAAGCAATAATTGTGTATTAATATATCTGTTTATATATTTTTTTCAAAACGACTCCATTTTTTTTAACACTGGCATCCTTGGATTTTCTTACCTGAAAACACGATCAAGATAGGCTACAAGTTTGAGAAAACTCTTTAACAGCTGTAATTTCGGAAAATTGATTTTCTCTGTGGCTAGTGTTTTACTACTCCAACTAAGTGTGTATATATCTAATCCTCTGTGTATACATCTATATATATCCTATGTGTATATATCTAAAGGCAAGGTCTTAACGGTAAATTTGTGGTCATAATAATGTGAAAAAGTTGATGCAAACTTATAATGGTTATAAATGATGATTTGTTGGAAAAAAGCGTTTGTCCAGCCAACTGAGCAATCAGCAAATCAACAATCAAGACTATTATGTGAGACTAGGCCGTCTCACGTGATTCGATTTGGGTTCCATTTATTTATTGATCGTGATTGATGGGTATTTTATGCTTGATAAGTTATTTGAATTTATTTCTATTCATCATTGGTTTAATGTCGCTCTTCACTTTTCTCTGTTAAGCATCTTTTATGAATTTTTTTATACTAAAATCCGATTCGACACAGGGAATCCGCAGCCACCAAGCGTTATTCTCCATGCTCACCAGTTTAGCGGCCCAGGATGATGGCATTGACAGGCGAATTCTCATTTCGCATCAGTTGCCTCATGACCATGAGTTTCCCATACTGGCAGCCTTATCCGGTTTTGTTCGCTCATTGAGCGTGGTTTGGCCCCAATCTGTTTTGAGCACCCTTCAAGTGACACGCGACGATGAACAACCGTGGCGCCAAAGCATCGAGGAAGAGTTCCAAGCACGAGACGCCGGACTCACCCGGGAAGTGCGCAGGGTTGAAGGACAACGCCAGGTCCGGCGTGCGGTCAACCAAACCAAAAACATGGCGCTCCCAGCTGAAATTAAAGAAAACAAGACCTTCCTCATCACCGGCGGTACAGGGGCGATTGGCATATTGTTCGCGCGTTACCTCGCCAAAATCTCCGGAACCCAATTAATTTTGACCGGTCGTGGCCCTTGCGAAGGCCTTCGCCGGCAACGGATCCAAGAACTTGAGGATCTGGGTGCCCGCGTCTTCTACGCCCAAGCCGACCTGGCCGATCAAGAAGCAATGGCCACTGCCCTGAAGGCTGCACGTGAGGCGTTTGGCGCCATTCACGGTGTCCTGCACATGGCCGGTATCGCCAGCGAACACAGTGTCATGGATAAATCCTGGCAAGAGTTCCGACAAATATCCAAGCCGAAAATTGAAGGCACCTTGGCCTTAGACCATTTAACCGCCGAAGACCCCTTGGATTTCTTCGCCTTGTTCTCTTCGACAGCGTCAGTCATCGGCGATTTCGGACAATGCGACTACGCGATCGGCAACCGTTTCATGGATTCTTTTGCAGGAGAACGGGAACGGAAACGGCTAGCTGGGGCCAGGAATGGCCGAACACTCACTGCCAATTGGCCATTGTGGCGTGAAGGCGGCATGCACGGTGATGCCGAAGGTGACGCGCTTTACTTGCAGTCGGCGGGCATGGCCTATCTCGAAAGTGACCAGGGCATTGATGCCTTTTTGCGCATGCTCTCAGGAACGGCCAACCAGATTGTGGTGCAGGTCGGCGTCCCCGAGCGCATGGATCGGTTGATGGGCCTGGCACCCCAGCGAAAGAATGTAAGGGTCAAAGCCAAACCAGCGAGAAAGAGTGGCAAAGCAACAACCCAACTCAGTCCCGAAACCTTATTGGAACAAATACGCCAAACCTTTATTATGCTGATTCCAAATAGATGAGTCCTAGATGTTTTCCAGAGAAATTGCCTACGGATTGTTTTGGGTTCCCCAATTACTGACAGTAAAATATACGAAAACTGTTGTTCGACCCCGACATCTAGGGCTATGGTGAGAGAAACAATGAGATGGTTAGGACCCCTTCTGCGGATAAAGGATGACAAATTGCAGAAGGTTGTCCTCGTCAGCCAGCCTTCGAGGGCTAAACGAAAAGTAGGTTGTCCCCGAATAGAAATAGAGGAGGTCTTAAAGATAAATTTAAGAGAAGTAAGAGATTCTTTGGAGGGGATAACGAGAGACGGTTTCAATAAATTGGGATGTAGAGAGAGCGAGCGTAGCCGTGAGACTACCTAAAAATTTTCGCGATTTCTTCCGAAAATAGTAAAAACTTTTTAAAGTTGTCCAAGATAGCACCTGCTCAAGGGGTTAGACTGGGTAATTCTAGTATTTATTCAATACCATGCTTAGTCATTAGATTTTGGTATCTTTATTCTCCAATATGCTTAGAGCCATAAAAAGTAAACCACATGAATTCAGCTGAATAAAATACCAATAAAACATCAAAATGACACCGAAATTACCATAATCTGCGTGAGCTGAGATCGAAGTAGCTCTTTCAATGCCTCTTGAATTTTGTGGGCGAGAAAATTTCAATGTCGTCACCAGTGATGTCTACCTTATCTGGAATATATGTAAACAAAGAATTTCTCTCCACTTTTTCGCATAAAAGAAATTATTAAATCACCTTGATTTTTATCTTTCTGAGCGACTTGATCGTGATTGAAAGGATTGATGTCTTCTCGCTCACGGTAAATGAAGCCACTCATCACTAATAACATTCTGGAGATCAGAAAGTTCACTTTTACTGTTTTCAACAATTTTAAGTAACAGTCTGTGGTTCAGTTCGTCGTATTCTTTACTTTTGGTCATTTCATTTACTCACTTTTTTAAAGTATGTCATTAGCAATTTGAGGATGGCCCCGGTTGCAAGCTGACCACCCCAAAACAGTAGCAGTGGACACAATTGGCCAAATGAATGGACTTGGACACTCAAAATTATGTAAAACAAAATTTTTGCTTCAATCCGATCAAAACCACTTGCTATTACTTGGCTGGTCACTTCAAGCGACCTAAGGAACACATCATTGTTCCTCTTTAAAAATAAGGTCAACCAGTCATTTAATGCGATTCGACTGTTTTAAAAGGAAAAGATAAGAAGAAAAAAATGAGGTTTCTTACATTTTAATGTTTTACGCAAATTGTTATCACACTTAATTGTTTGGTTTCACGTTTTTTTTTAATGTGTTTCTGATCTCGTTTTTTTTTTTTTTTATTTTTTTTTCATGAACACATAAAAATCTATGCATCACATGTCCGACAGGTAGTCGGTTCTTTGTGCGCTTGCTCTTGAAGCTTTTGCTTGGAACACTTACTGCAGACAAAAATCGAATTCCTAGATTAGCTAAAGGAATAACCAGCATAATTGCAAAAAAAAAATCAACAAATCTGTGAAACCAAGAACTATTATAAAAAGGTATCGCATAAAATTACCATTTTATGCAATACCTTTTTATAATAATTCTTTGTTGTTATTTTATAATAATTTTTTGGTCGTTATTGCACTAAATTTTCATTAGTTATAGCGATTTTCTCGATTCGACTCTCGTTGTTTTCCATGTAGATTCCGATACAGTCCCAAAAAGATATCCTGATAATATTCGCCACAACTCCTAGCAACTGATTTACTTCGTTGTCGATTATTACCTTTTTTGTTTTCTTTATTTGTGTCCTTCTGCAACGTAAGGAGCATACGATCGACGCCCTAAGAAACTTCTTGAATTTGATTATTCAATACCATGAAAAGGGACTCAATTTGTTGCTGAAATAATTTGGTTCTTTAGTTCCCATTTCCGTTCAACTCAGATGGAAAGAACGGATGTTTCTGAAATTTGGACACCATATCTTGCTTTGTGGATTCTAGGTTCTCAGACAAAAGACTTACTTGGCCCTGAAACGAGTACAGACGTGATGCATCAAAATGAATTGCTACTTGCCATTCGCCTTCGGTTGGTCCTACGTTATTCAGCTTCCAACGACGACTTCTTTGACAACCCAATAATCGGTATAAGTTTTATGAAGCAAAAAAGAAATGAAAATAAGTACTGGTAACCCCATCTGGAAATAGTGAGTTTCAGATTAGATTGAATACGAAAATAATTATACTTGTTCTTACGTGTTCGGCCTCTTAACGACCTACACCTACATAATCTGCGCATTATTTTATAACTCTGAGCTGTTCACGAGTGACCGATAATGCTTGGAGCTCGGTAATCTCTTCAGTAATCTCTTTCGGTAATCTTTTCTGATATAACACCCATCCTGCCCTCAGTGAAAATAAAATTGTAGCTTCCAGCCGCTTGCGGACGCAATTCCAGGGCCTTGGAATAATCGGCAAGGGCGGCTTCAAGGTCGCCGACGCGAATCAGCGCTGCAGCCCTGTTGCGAAGCGCCAGATCGTGGTCTGGCGATAATTCGATTGCCCTTGTGAAATCGGCAATGGCATCTGCCGGCCGGCCGGCTCTTACTAGTGCTGAACCTCTGTTGTTGAATGCCCGGGCGTTGTCGGGCGTCTTTTCGATGACGAACGTGAAATCGGCAATCGCCAGATCGAAGTCGCCTTTTTCCTGGTTGGCCAGACCGCGGTTCATGTACGCGCTCAAATGAGCGGGCGAACGCTCGATTGCGCTGCTGTAATCCGCCAGAGCCAAATCAAGGTCGCCACCATCAAAGAAAATATTCCCGCGATTGAAATAGGCGACGCCGCTGTCCGGATCGAGCCTGATTGCCTCGCTGAAATCCGCGAGGGCGAGACCGGGCTTGCCTTTGTCCAAAAGGACCGAGCCGCGGCGGAAATAAGCTCGCGACGAATCCGGATCGATTCCGATGGCCGCGTCGCAATCGGCGATCGCACGATCGTAAGCGCCACGCCTCTGGAACGCGCTCGCGCGATTGATGAACGCATTCACCATGTTTGGATTAAGCTCAAGGGCCAATCCGAAATCGGCAATCGCGCGCTCGTCGTCGCCCTGGTTTCGGTACCCGATTCCGCGATTGTAGTGGATAATAGCGAGGTTTATCCGGGCAATCTTCTTGCCGTCGATCTCACCGGACACGATCAGTCGCGAGCAGGCTGCGATCGATGTTTCTCCGTTGCCGCTGACGCAGTCGGCAGCGTCGTCGGCGATGGCCGCCCCGGTGAGACCGTTTGTCGTCGTCAGCGTGGACAGGACCACAACCCGGACAAGGAAATCAAGTGGGCGCTGGCCAGAGGCATAGTTGGTCATTCTGCTGCCCCAAGGCGTTTCAAAGCGGCAATTGTGACCTTGTCGCCCGGCCGCAACGTCAGAGCCTTTTTGAAGTCCCGGATCGCCCGGTCGCGCCGGCCGACTGCTTCCCAGGCCAGGCCGCGGTTTCGGTAGGCGGACCCATAGTCGCTTTTCAGTTCGATCGCGCGACTGTAGTCCGCTATTGCGAGATCTAGACGGTCCGTATCGAACCTGAGGTTGCCGCGATTGAAATGGACGACGTGGTCGGTTGGGTTCAGGCGCATCGCCGTTAACTTTTGTACGCTAGGGCACGTTCTGCGGATGAAGGATGACAGATTTCTCCTTTTCGGCCAACCGTCTAGGGCTAAACGGAAAGCAGGTCGTCCTCGTCCGGGGTGGGAGGATGTCATAAAGAAATATTTAAGGGAAACGGGAACTACCTACGAGGGTGCAAAGAGACAGTTGTGAATAGATTCGGATGGAGGAGGATCCTGCGTAACTACGTTGGCCTCAGGTGGCTTGGTACTGCGGTGAGTTGTTAGTAGTGGTAGTAGTTAATTAGATAAGAATTGAAGATGATTTAAACGTCTTAAACTTTTAAAATTCCTAATAAATTTCTATATTGCGTTCATACAAAAAAACTGGCAATTTCAAAACATTACTTGTTAAAAAAGAGTTGGAAATCGTTTGAACCTCTACGTGCGTCTACGAACCTCTACGTGGTAGCCTGGTGGTTTTCCTTACCGTTCCCCCTTAAGAGCGTTAGACCAAATGTTTTATGTCTTGAAGATAACTAAGAGGCGAAAAACATTTAAAGGAAGTAGGACTTCATGAGAGGGAGTGAAGAGTCAAGCTCTGAACAGAGCGGGTAGAGGAGGAGTGTGTGTTGCTACGCTAATTTTAGGTGACTTGGTGCAGTGATGACTGGTCAATAGTATTATCGGTTGGATTCCTACTATCCCCTTTCTGTAGGGAGGATTATCAGGCTACTGAACCCTCACGCCCTCATTCTACCAATGTCTTTTTTGTATATCTGTGGCTTCCACCCTGCTCGCCTCTTCGTTGTTTGAAATATTATGCAATATCTAATATATCAAATTACTTCTTCAAGCAACGTTTAACATTTTGAATCCTTTCTTAATTGCGTCCGTGTGAAAAACAATGTTTAACGATTTAAGAACTTATACAATTTTTGTCCCTTAGCAGCCCTGCCCTCAGGTAAATCAAAGTAAAAAAATTAACAAAGAATATATAATTTATCAGTATATTACATTTATTGATATAAAGATTAATGGTTAAAAGTTAGCACATGATGTTAACGTCAGTAGTCCATTACAGAGTTGCTTAGCCCCATTAATCTTAAAACAAAAGACGGTGAAATAGCAGATAATTTCGATTCCTGCTGAGTCTCGCAGCTGCTTTAAACCAAATTTGTTTTGAGTTTATTTTAACAGGCTCTATGCAACTAACTACCGGAAAAACTTGTGGCCTTGGATTTTTCAGTCGTGGACAATGACTCAAATTTCTTGGACGCATCGTGCACATGTTCTTGCGCCTCTAATAAATCCTCTTCCAGTTGTTCGGCGACTAACTCTTTTCTTACGAGGTTTTCCTGCATGGCTGCGAGCTGCCTGCTTGCCTCTTCAATTTGACGGGTGACTTTTTTTTGGTCTTCATACCTGGCCCATCCCACTATTCCCAGTAGAGTGCTTATGATAGCGATGGTCGAGCTCATATGAGGCCAAATGGCTCCTGTTCCGATAAATGTGACGACCGACATGGAAAAATGAGTCAAGATGACGATTCCTGCCAGAAGCCATCTCCATCGCTCTCTTCCTCCTAAGGTGATGAGAACAATGGCCAACAAGATCCCAAATGTTCTGAGAAACCATGATTTCCATGAAGGCGTATTGAACCAGGACTGTGTAAGGGCCGCATTCAAGATATTGGCATGAAGGAACCCAGTTGGCACTGCCTGTTCCAACGGCGTGTCCAATATTTTGGAATTGGGTGTGACTGGGAATATCACCACAATTTTGTCCCCAACGAGCATTGAAAGTTCCACGTCTTCTCGTTCTTGAGCCGTATCAAATAGTTCGGTGAATGAGTACGTCGGAAAAGGTTGATCAGCCCATTCTCCGACAAAAGAGATCAATCCTTGCGGGGGTAGCTCTAAGGATCGATTATTCTTGTACGCAGACGCAATGGCGAGTCCAAAAGGCCAATGTTGCGTGTCATTTGTCATGTGCCGGGATGATAATCTGCGAAAAATTCCATCATCATCAGGAGGCAACATGAACCAACCGGTCGCTCGAGCTTCGTTTGCGATCAGCGGTTGAACAAATGATGGATAGACAACATTTCCGGCCTGCTTCGTGGCTTCAAGAAGCCGAGCATTTCCAAGAACATCACCGCATTCTGAAGGATTGGGAAATTCAAAACGAACAGCAGGTGCAATCACTGAAGCTCCTGCTTGATGTAATGCGGAAATCGCACGTGACATCATCAATGAATTCCAGCGTCCGTTTCCGCATGATACAGGGCTTTGCTCATCAAGTGTAATCAACACGATTGAGGAATCTACGGTGGCTGGTGACTTCGCCCTAACATGCCAGTCATATAACGCAACTTCAATTTGAGGAAACAGAAGAGAGAAACCATACCCGCCCAGCATTCCCAAAAAGCCAAACAGTAGACCGGCAGCTAGTTTTCGTTGGCGTAGATCGACGGCAGCATGGCGTTCATCCATTTGCCTGTGTCGACGACAAAGCCCGGCGCATCGCTGTCGAGCGCATAGCTGTAAAAGCGGCCGCCGGGTGCGAGGTGATTTTCGATGATCTCGGCCCAGGCGGTGTGCCGATGGCCGAAAGCGATATCGGGCTGGTATTCCGCCAGCGCATTCTCGAAACTGTCTATCTCGAAATCGCCCGTTTCCTGGTTGGCGGAAATCGTAGCGAAGCTGTTTCCGCCGACGGATTTGACGGCGTCTTCTGCCGCCTCCCGCCGCACCTGCTGCTCAAAGGACGGGATGACGCTGTCGACGTAAAGGTAACGGCGCGGCCGGTCGGCGAAATGGGAGACCATGTTGCCGAACGCGGCCGCGAAGTCGATGCGATAGCTGTGCACCCTATCGTGCACCAACGTTGCGTCGATCACGCTGATCTGACTGGTCGATCGTTCAAGGAAGGCAAGATCGGTGTCCGAAGTAACAGATGTGAGGACGATGACATCGAGTGCGTCCCAGATCGCCTCGGGCATCTTGTCGTTGGTGAAACTGCCAAGGATGAACTCGTGCCCATCCGAGACGACCATGCGTTCGAAAGCGATGACCAGCTTGGTATAAAAACGGTTGTTGAAGATGCCGCCGCCGACCACGTCGCGATTGTAAAACAGGCCCACGCGATGATGTTGCGCCGCCCAGGGCGCCCGCAGCAGATAGGACCCTTTGCCGACTTGGCGCCGAATAACCCCTTCGGCTTCCAGGTCCTTCAGCGTCTTCGTCACCGTGATCAGCGAAAACCCGCACAGGCTGGTGATCTCGTTTTGCGACTCGATCCGCTCGCCAACTTTGACGCCATTTGTCTTCCATCGTCGAAACAAGAAGTCGCGCAGTTGCAGATGGCGCGGGGCCAGATCAGTGCTCATTCAGGTGAATCCCAGTTCATCTGATTGGCGAGAATCCCGCCATCGATATAAATCATCTGGCCGGTCACATAGCGCGCCGCCTCCGAGGCGAGAAAGACCACTGCGCCACCGACATCATCGGGCACACCGATTCGTCCTAGTGGGATTTGCCCGCTCAAAATCTCTCGCGTCTTGCCGGAATCCAGGCCGGTCCGCGTCAGCGGCGTGTCGACGATGCCCGGGCCACTACCGTTCACCCGGATTCGGTGCGGCGCCAGATTGACAGCCAATGACCTGACCTAGTAAACAGAGTAGTTGCCTTACATGAGACTTTGTTGGCTTTTGCAGACTCGAAGCGAAATAAATTGACTGACTGATTGAAATGAGGTAAAGGACCATTGGTATATACGTATTAAAAAAGAAAAAAAAAAACAATAGAAAAAAAAATTTAAATCAGTGTCTAAGGTTTGTCTTTACAGTGAAAGATATCATTCATGTTTCATATATATAATTATTGTAATGTGGGCACTACAGTGTTTTCATGACCGTTTATACAAGCTGGAAGACTCATTTTCCAGTGTTTTTAACCTTACAATTACTCATATATCTCAAGTTAGGGTGTATCTCAAATTGGGATCAGTTGGCTGGAGGGGAATTTTGATGAGCTCCTGTTTGGTATCCTTATATCAACGACTCCACAAATAATTGTTTGCCAATGGTGGGAAATTTTGTGTTGAAGGTGATGGAAGTGAGGTGCAAGCGTTGCAATTTCATGGTGTTTAGTTTCGAGTTTAATGCTTTTGTAGTTACATGAAAGTAATCCCTGGATAACAACTGGCCGTTAATTACAAGACTTTCAGGTAAAATTGATCTCGGAGAACCAGGTTTCAGAACTGAATTACTAAGTTTCCAGGTCTGTCTCATATTTTCTTGCATTCAAAAAGCTTTATAAAATGAAAATTGGATTTTAAATACGTTTATTTAGCTAAAGTTATGGCGAGGAACAAAGCAAAGAATGGTCTATAATGCACCTTACGTAATATATGCACTCTAGAGTATAGCTGTCAGCGCTGTGATACAATAAAATTCGCTTGATATCTTTTTTTCCTGTCTTAACGAAATGTAGGTTCCTATGACGACTAAATACGTAAGTCGAGATTATTGATAAAACTGTACAGTTTAAAGATAAGGTTTATTATATACCTTAGAGATCGGTATCGGGAATCGAAATTTCATGTGCTGTTTTTAATTTACCCAAATATTAAAGGGCAACTAGCCCCCTTCCACGCCCCCTTTTTCCTCAAAGACATCCAATAAAACATTGAGATAGCCATTTGGTTCAGAATATTTCAAAGGTGCAATAAGTATTCCTCTAGGGTTGAGATGACCCCCCAGAGGTCCTTGGGAAAGGGTTGTTGAATTTGCCCATTATCTGCATATTTTTACATTAAATTATTTACACGTCTGCGATCCCTATACAAGAAAAATAGTAAATAGAGTTTTGTTAAAAACCGACGAGGCGCGTTTCGTTAACTGCCGCGGGCACCTCGTTCTACGACCGCGCCCGATCGATTCTGGCAGAGCTGGAGGAAGCCGAGCGCGACGTTGGCAAGTCCCAGCGAGAAGCGGTAGGGCCATTCCGCATCAATGCACCGATGTCTTTCGGCACACTGCATTTGGCCCCTGCCGTCGTCGAGTTCGCCGCCAGGCACCCAAAACTGCGCATTGACCTACAACTCAATGACCGGCTCGTCGATATCATCGAAGAAGGTGTCGATCTCGCCATTCGGATCGCACAGCCACGGGAAGACGCGAACTTGGTGGATTTTCGTCTGTGCCAAATGAACGGTATCGTTTGTGCGTCACCAGACTATTTGCGTTGTAATGGAAAACCCCAGCACCCCCGCGATCTGAAGAGCCACCAGTGCCTCTTTTATGGCGGAACGACAGCAAATCCCCAATGGAAACTCATAGGATCAAAAGGTGCCATGACGGTGCCGATAAATGCGACGATGTCATCAAACAATGGCCAAGTCTTGTGCGAGGCAGCCGTTTCTGGCTTGGGCATCACGCTTTTGCCAACATTTATCGCCGGTCGTGAGTTACAGGCGGGTCGACTTGTTTCCATTTTGACCGATCACCCTCCTCAGGCGTTGACGCTAACAGCGCTTTATCCACCGACTCGCCACCTCTCCACAAAGATCCGGTTATTCACTGACTTTCTGATTGAGCGCTTTGACCGCAAACCCTATTGGGACTTGGTGGGTTAACTAGACCGGGGCCGTCCCAACAAATGGCCTTCGACAAGGAACGACAAATGAGCGTCTTACGATTGGGGATGGTTGGCGGTGGACCAGGTGCGGGAATTGGGCCGGCGCACCGCCATGGAGCTACGGCAGATGGAAGGTACCAGCTGGTTGCCGGGTCGTTTTCGCGATCGGATGAAAAGAACGCTCAGATGGGCAAGGAGTTGGGGCTCGATAGCAGCAGACTGTATCCCGACTTCGAAACGATGGCCGCTGCAGAATCAGCCCGCCCCGACGGCATCGATACTGTTTCTATCGTTACCCCAAACGACTCGCACGCACCGGCCTGCTTGGCATTTATCAAGCAAGGTATACATGTTTTGTGCGACAAGCCGCTGGCAACGTCGTTCGATGATGCGTTGGCCATTTACCAGGCTAGCCAGCGCGCTGGGGTATTCGTCGGCGTAACGCATACCTACGTGCCCACAGTTAAAACTGCGCCCGTAGTCAGAATTTTGCGCGCAGTCAAAACTGTGCGCGCAGTCAAAACTGCGCACTATTTGGCACCCGTGGAAATGGTATGGCGTCGCGAATGTTTTCCATGCCGGTTAAATACAGCACCAGGCGTTCGAATCCCAGGCCGAAGCCTGCGTGTGGTACCGTACCGTAACGGCGCAGGTCCCTGTACCACCACAGTTCCTCCTTCAGGTGGTCGTCTTCAATGCGGCTGTCCAGCACGGCCAGGCGTTCCTCGCGCTGGCTGCCGCCGATAATTTCGCCCACCCCCGGCACCAGTACATCCATGGCGGCAACGGTTTTGTTGTCGTCGTTCAAACGCATGTAAAACGCTTTTATCTCTTTCGGGTAGTCCGTGACAACAACGGGCCCACCTACCACGGTTTCAGTAATGTAGCGCTCATGCTCCGATTGCAGGTCGGCGCCCCAACTCACTGGGTATTCAAAAGTTTGCTTACTCTCCGCAAGCACCTTTACGGCGTCACTGTAAGTCATGTGCACAAATGGTTTGCTGACAACCTGTTGCAGCCGCTGCAGGACGTCAGGGTCGATACGCTCGGCAAAAAAGGCCATGTCATCGGCGCAGCGCTCGGTGACATCATTAATTATGTACTTGAGAAAGTCTTCCGCCAGTGCCGCGTTAGCCGCAAGGTCTGCAAAGGCAACCTCCGGTTCAATCATCCAGAACTCCGCCAGGTGGCGGCTGGTGTTGGAATTTTCAGCGCGAAATGTCGGGCCAAACGTATAAACCTTGGACAGCGCACAGCAATAGCTCTCCACGTTGAGCTGGCCGGAAACGGTAAGAAACGTTTGCGTGCCAAAAAAGTCGTCAGCATACGCGTCGGGCTCCTGCGCCGGCCGGTTCACATGATCCAGGGTTGATACTTTGAACAGTTCTCCCGCGCCTTCACAGTCACTGGCAGTGATAATCGGTGTGTTCACCCAGTAGAAACCGGCCTGATCAAAATAGCGGTGCACCGCCTGGGCGATGCTGTGTCTGACCCGGGATATGGCGCCGAAGGTGTTTGTACGTGGGCGCAAATGGGCAACCGAGCGTAAATATTCGAAGGTGTGTTTTTTCTTGCTGATCGGATAGTGTTCCGGGTCATCTACCCAACCGACGACCGTCACCTCCTGAGCCTGAACTTCGCGGTCCTGACCTTTGCCCTGAGACGGTGTTTCGGGTTGGAGAACAATGTCGCGGTGTCCGCAACTTCGCAGACCGACCCGAGGTAAAGAACCGCGACGCGGGTGCCGAAATGCTCCACAACACTCAGATCGTGCGTGATGAACAGATAGGTGAGACCGCGGCTTTCCTTGGCCTCCAGCATCAGGTTCAGCACCTGCGCCTGGATCGACACGTCCAGCGCGCTGATCGGCTCGTCCGCGATGATGAATTCCGGATCCACCGTCAGGGCGCGGGCAATGGCGATCCGCTGGCGCTGGCCGCCGGAGAATTCATGCGGGTAGCGCTTGGCCCAGCTGGGGTCGACACCCACCGACAGCATCACCTCGGTCACCTTGTCCCGCACCTCCGCCGCCGAGGCACCGGGGTTGTGGTGGCGCACGGGTTCTTCCAGCGCCTGCCGGATGGTCATGCGCGGGTTGAGCGAGGCATAGGGGTTCTGGAAGATCATCTGGATCTTCTTGCGCAAGGGCTGCATACCGCCGCGCGACAGATCGTCGATACGCTGCCCGTCATAGTGAATCTCCCCCGCAGTGGGGGTCAGCAGGCCCGCAACCAGGCGCGCGACGGTGGACTTGCCGCAGCCCGACTCGCCCACCACGCACAGCGCTTCGCCGCGGCCCACCTCCAGCGAGATGTTGTTCACCGCGTGGACCGAGCGGGTCTCCCGCACGATCTTGCCCTTCCTGAACTTGAGGGTCTCCAGGAACCCATGATCGAGATCGAACCGCTTTTCCAGGTTCTTGATCTCCAGCAGCGGGCGGTCAGTGTTTACGTCCTTCATGCCCGTGCCTCCTGACGGTCTTCATCGCTGTGCAGGCGCTGTACTTCGTGGCAGGCCACCGCAACCTCGCCGTATTGCACAACCTCCGGAACCCGGCTGCGGCACAGGTCGGTGGCATATTTGCAGCGCGGATTGAAGGCGCAGCCCTGGGGGATGCTGGCCAGTCCCGGCATGTTGCCGGGGATCTGCTTCAACCGCTGGCCTGGCACCGTCTGCTGCGGCAGCGCGTTGATCAGACCTTGGGTATAGGGGTGCTGCGGGTCGTCGAGCACCTGGTCGGTCAGGCCATGCTCGACGGCTTCACCATCCTTCATGACCATCAGGCGATCGGCGAGCAGCCGCGCGACAGCCAGATCGTGGGTGACGATGACGGCGGAGATCCCGGTGTCGCGCACCAGTCCGCGCAACAGATCGAGTCAATAACCAACTAGCCCAAATCAAAAATCAGAAAATATGATTATAATTCTACAATAAACACGTTGGAATCTGCAATTAGATACTACTAACTGTTTTCCGTAAAAAAAAAGGGGGGGTAATTAGGATTATATCTGAATATTTGGTTTAAATGTGGTTGCTGATTCAGTCATATTTGGCAAATCACATTGTTTTCTACTCTTGAGTACAATCCACATGTCTGCCCAGAGAGACAAAGAAAGGTCCAAGAGAGAAATGATTCATCGAGTTTTAAGAATTTAAGAGCTAAACTAGAGCAATCTTTGGACCTAGCTTGTTCTTTAGGGGGAGAGTTTTCTAAAGTTTTTTGGCGAGTGATTGAGTAGCAGGCGGCAACAAAATCCAGAAGGCAGACTACAAAAATATTGTCTTTTCTATGCAATACCTTAAAATAGGTAATTTTTTTCCAAAACCGCTCTGCTTTTCTGTGACGAGCAAATAAAAGCTCAAATTGGGATAAGCCCTCTTATTAGACCGTGAAGTTAAATATAAAGGGTCTGCCTTTCATTGAAAACAAGTTTTTGTATCTGTTTCTACCAGGCCTCTACCAGGCTGAGATTGGCTTGGTTTCCACAGGTTCTTTTCTCCCATGCCCCCTTAAAGCGGCTAAGGAGAATAATCCCAAAAATTTCTACAGCAATGTAAATTAGACCTATTCCCTGGTAATTTTTTAACTCAATTTAGTCAGCTTTCTTTTAGAACGGGATAATGACTGATGTCTTCCAATCTTTCGCGAAAGTGTTGGTCCTTCATTTCAAAGTAGAGTAATATACATTAGGGAAAAGTTTTATAATCTCCATTGAAGATTTTTGACACACATCTAAAACCACACAAGCTTCATGACCCCACCTTCGTGCACACGCAATGACAAATGTTTCCGATGGAAAACTAAGTATAAACGGAAACTAGGGCTCTGACGATTTGGGAAACTTCCCAAATTGCGCGCTATGAAATGTGTCATGTTTAGAGAAACATTTCGCTACACCTCTACTGTGCTCCATACTTCTTCGAGGATACCATGAAGCTGTTCCGCAATGATCTCGGTGCTTTTTTGTATATATCCAGGGGGATACCTTGGTCTGGGGGCTTTGTTGCTCCTCAGGGCCTTAATCGCTTTGAGCATTCCCGCTATTGTTTGGGTGGCCAGATCGACATTTATAATGTTCTTTTTGAACATTCAACTTCATACTTCTGGTTCTAGTAACATGTTACCTGTTGATAAATCCTATTGCCATCATTCGGGTATTAGCATTCAACGGGAGGTAAAAAGAAGACAAATGCACTCTTCTAGCAACATCATAAACCATATCTTATTTACCTGCCCGAAGGTGATAGACAGTGAAATCACAGGCAAATAAAAAGGCATAGGCAGACAATATCACCAAGGAACATAAAGATGATTCAATGAAAAAGCGCCCATTAAACGTTAATA
>JAAAKM020073195.1:105755253-105769098 GCA_010016025.2 Alatinidae sp. Z8VKAUB7J3
TGCAGCGTCAAAAGCCGGTGTTCAACCAATCATCGGAATGGTGACGCCACTGTTGCGACCCGAACAGTGGCGCACCGGCCGATCCGGACTGCTCAACCAACCGGAAATAGACCGAGTTGTTTTGCTCGCCCAATCGGAGCACGGGTACCGCAACTTAATGGCCCTGACATCGCAGGCGTTCCTGTCCAGCGACTCAGCAAGCGAGCCAAGCCTTGCCTGGGAGGAAGTTGAAGCCAGAGCGGATGGAATAATTGCGTTGACCGGCGGGGTCGGCGGCCCCGTCGGACAGTTGCTTGCGGCGGGCAGGGACGACCAGGCCGGGGCTGCATTGGATCGACTCCAAAACGCCTTTTCAGATCGCTTGTATGTGGAATTGATGCGCCATGATTTGGCGATCGAAGAGCGGCTGGAACCGGCTTTTATCGATTTGGCCTACGATCGTGACGTGCCGTTAGTCGCGACGAATGACGCCTACTTCGCCAATGCCGAGGCTCATGAAGCTCATGACGCTCTTCTTTGCATTGCCAGCGGCGCATACATGCGAGAACAAGATCGGCGACGCGAAACACCGGAACACTGGCTGAAACCGCCTGAGATGATGGCCGAGCTATTTTCGGACATTCCGGAAGCGGTGGCAAACACGATCGCGATCGCCCAGCGCTGCCACTATATGCCGCATGTTCGCCCGCCGATCTTGCCGGCCTATCCCACGGAAAAAAGCCGGACAGAAGCCGAGGAACTTGAAGCTCAGGCTATTGCCGGGCTGCGAGAGCGCCTGGACACGTTACCGGAACTGATTGATCTCGATGGGGATGATCGGACGAAGGCGGAAGAACCCTACCACGAGAGGTTGCAGACCGAACTCTCGATCATCAAACAGATGGGCTACGCCGGCTACTTCCTCAAAAGACATGTGATGCGTTTTGTCCTTTTTTTTTGTAAACCCTTCAAGCAAACAAAAACCTGTCCCCTGAACAAAAATCCTGGAAACAGCCTTAAGAAATATTCCTCAGGAAGAAAAATTTCCCAGGAGACGAGAGGCTTCCTTTTGGTACAAACTGTCTTATTTTCAAATAAGTTATGCTAATATTTATAACCAAATATACTCATACACTATACACTATAGTATATAAACTCATACACTATAGTATATGAATTCAATTAGTGTCCTTAATAAGATTGAATATTAATTTGAGCCCTTCACTAAAATTCCTTCACTTCTTATTAGGATCTTCCCTGCTTTTTAAATTGTCTGGTTCCACCATTCTTGTTTCTTTTATTAGCACTTGAAATTTTTTTTCAAGCCGTAATTCCAAGAATGGGTTTTTTTAATCTTCCGCCCGAATTATTACAATTCTGCGAATTGTTAGCAAACAATTTCTGATATCTACAATTCTGTTCTGTCATTCTAATAACAACTTGTTTGCTAACAATGGGATGGTGGGAAAAAAAACCGTTGATGCTGCAACTAAATATTGTCAAATGCGCGACCTATCTTAGTACTTTAATTGTTATTTTTAAGTCTGAGTTTTTAGTTATATTCTTCCTTTGTCCAAGTTGATAGTTTTGCGTGAAAGTAATATAAGCTTAATCACTAACATAGTCAGTGTTTATTGCTCAGATATTCTCCTGGCATGAACAAGTCACTGCTACATTTTGCTGGCTAAAACCAAAGTCGTATTATTTGGTACTAGACTGCAAACAGCTCGCAGACAGCTTTTCGCGGCGTTTTATTTGGCGTTTTATTTGCAGCTTTTATTTGGCGTTTTATGAAAAAAAAAAAAAACGTCGGACAGTCAATATCCATGCCTTTTTCTGTTATTTTTTTCTATTTTTTAGTAGCAAACCCTCGCAAGCAACGTTTTGTTGTGCTACCGACTGATTTTGCCTCTGTTTTTTATTTTTATAATAAATTATTATTACTACTTATTTCTAGTTTTTAAGACTTTTTGTTCTTTTTTCTGTTTTTCTTCTTTTAAGTTTTCTTTCTCTTTTTTCTGTTGTTATTTTCCTTTCTGTTTTTTAGTAGTACACCCTTGCAAGCGACGATTCTGATGTGCTACTGGTTTATTTTGTCTCTAATTTTTATTTTATAAAAAATTACTATTACTATTACGGTTTGGCTAGTTTGGGCACTTCCAGGTAAGCTAAGACGATGAAATTTGGCAGGCGTACCAGGGACTAGACCAGATTAAATTAGAAATAGTTGTTTCTCCAATTTGACCACCTGGGGGGGAGTGGGGGGACGGTTAACTCTGAAAATTAGAAAAAATGAGGTATTTTTAACTTACTAATGAAAATTTAATATTTAGAAGGACCTCGTGTCTCAGAGCTCTTTTTTTAAATCCCGGCCAGATCTGGTGACATCGGGGGGAGTTGGAGGGGGGAACCAGAAATCTTGGAAAACGCTTGAAGTGGAGAAACCGGGATGAAACTTGGTGGGGAAAATGAGCGCAATTTTTAGATACGTGATTGACATAACAGGAACGGTTTCTCTCTCTTTGGGAGAGTTGGGGAGAGGGGTTAATTTTGAAAAATTGGAAAAAATGAGGTATTTTTAACTTACAAACGAGTGATAGGATCTTAATGAAATTTGATATTTAGAAGGACCTCGTAACTCAGACCTTTTAACGCTTAGAGTGGAGAGATCGGGATGAAACATGGTAGGAAGAATAAGCGCAAGTACTATATACGTTATTGACATAACCAGACCTGATCCGTTCTCTTTGGGGAAGTTAGAGGGGCCCTAATTCGGTAATTCGGAAAAATTAGAAAAAATTAGGCATTTTAAACATACGAACGGGTGATTGGATCTTAATGAAATTTGATATTTAGAAAGATCTCGTGTCTCAGGGCTCGTACTTTAAATTCTGACCAGATCCGGTGACACTGGGGGGAGTTGGAGGAGGAAACCGGAAATCTTGGAAAAGGCTTAGAGTGGAGAGATCGCGATGATACTTGATGGGAAGAATAAGCACAAGTCCTAGATACGGGATTGACATAACCAGACCGGATTGGCTCTCTTTGGGGTAGTGGGGGGGGGGTTAATTCGGAAAAATTAGAAAAATGATGTATTTTTAACTTACGAATGGGTTATCAGATCTTAATGAAATTTGATATTTAGAAAGGTCTCGTGTCTCAGAGCTCTTTTTTTAAATCCCGACCGGATCCGGTGACAATTGGGAGGAGTTGGAGGGAGAAACTGGAAATCTTGGAAAACACTTAGAGTGGAGAGATTATAATGAAACTTGGTGGGAAGAAGCTCTTGGCTCTTCCGACCTCGTCACGAGTACCATATGAGCTCTTGGCTCTTATTTTTAGAAAGATTATGCTCAACGGAGCAATAGACATACAGAATGCTGCAAACACAGTGACACATTTAGTTCAAGGATGGAAAAGTTGAAAAGACCCTAATATTTTCTCCTAAGAAGTATTCAGTATCTTTCTGCAATGCTTGAGTTTCCAATTTCTAGTTATCCAAACTTTTAACCATGAACAAAGGTTTGTTGTTCTTTTTATCGGGATTTCCTATCGTGTTCCAAAGAAATTATCTCAGAACAATATAACACAATGAATTCCATATCAGCTCTTAAAAAAAAAATAATGCAAATTGTTCATGGGCTATAAAAAGGAAAAGAAACTAGCCTATAAAAATTTAAAAAAGGAAGAGCGTCTTGCAGATAAACCAACTGTATTTATGATTATTTTGATTTATAAGGCACTTTTGGTAAAGATAGCTGTTGTTACCATTAATCATATTGGGGGTTTTTCATATTGTGATTGCAAGCTACTACTCTAGAATGACATGTCGACCACGTATAAGACCTTGTGATAAAGAACTAGGTATACTACTTTATTTAATACAGGTAAATTGACTTCTTAGTTGCTTCAGATAAGCTAATATTTAACTTTAAAAGACGTGGCGCAAATTATCGTGAAGTAAATTATTGTTTAATTGTTTTATTAAATGAAACAAAGTAATATGCATATAAAAGTTACAGACGCAAAACTTTCAATTTACTTCATTTTCGAATGAATTTTTCATAAGTGGACAATTCCAAAGCAAATCTGTTTTAATATGATTAAGGAGACTTACCCCGCATTTAATAAGCTTTTTTCAATTAATTTTGAGCATTGTAATTATTGAATTGCGTTTAACAGCGGTTATTGCAACCTGTTAAACTAGTTACTTGCTTATTGAAGGTCAGAGCTCAATAAGCTGTAACTTGTTTTTCATAGAAAGAAAATTATTAGTGTTTTTATCTACCAGGATAAATTAAAAATCTTCCTGTTAGAACCGTTCTTAAAAGGTGGTATGGGGCTGCAAGGTTTCTGACTTTAAATTTTTTTTAAGTTCTTTTCAACTATAGTTTTTGATACAAAGTCAACACCGTAGACGTATAGAGTGAAAGTTAGACCACTACATTTTGGCTATTTCTTCCAATTATCAGATTACTTGCGTAAAATTAATTTTGCTATCCAAACGGCTTTCAATAGAGCACAATAATTATGGTCATTCAATAAGTAATTACAATTAATTGATAACTACATTCCGAGAAGCTATGACATTGGTAGACTCCAGTATGGGAACTTGAGAGAAAATTACCACGGACAGTTTAATACTAAACTGGATATTTCAAAATTTGACAATGTAGAAGATGGATAGAATAATAGTTTGGGAAAATAGTTTGCGAAGTCACTGATGGTGTCGCTGTGTGAAGAGAGATGGGCAGAACACTTTAAGAATGTGTTAAACCGTGATAGAGTTACAAGAAAAGATACAGAAAAGAATGAAAAAAGTTTATGATACTTTGGATTTGAAGGAAGAATTAGTGAGGAGTACTAAACGAACTAAAAAATAATAAGACCCCAGGTGCTACAATGTGGTAAGTGAGTTTTTTTTAATATGGGGGTTATGAAGTCAGAGACAAGTTACTGAAGGTTATGAATATGATTTTTAAAAATCATACCAAACAATGGAATCAATCATACCATACCACATGGGAAATACCAAACGATCTTAGGATATCTTTGATTAAACCCATGCATGACAAAGGTGATAAGAGTGAGTGAGGTCATTTTAGAGGCATGAACTTGGTTTTCGTAGGAAGAAAATTACTAACTCTGATGATACTTTTTAGACTTTGAGATGCTGTAGATAAAGTTTTAGGAGAAGGACAGGGAAGACGGATGCGTCAACCAAATTTTATAATTGAGAAGTGCCTGAGTCATCAAACCCCTTTAGTCCTCAGTTTTATGAGTTAGGAGCAAGCGCTTGATTCAGTTGATAGAAGAGCTTCAGGGAAGTTTCTATCCTTGTATGGTCTATCAGATTGCTGGTTTTGTATTATATCAAAAGTTACGCACGGTTTTGTCCTAATCCTAATTATATGGATCATTTTAATGGACTTTGTTCTAGTAGCACAGCAAAGGCAATGGCAGAACACGGAATCAATTGGCGAAGTTAAACTCTCATAGACTTGCGAGTTGAGACTGCAAGAATAGGTTTGAAAATTAATGTTAAAAGCACTAGCTTGCTAAGACTAGGAATAAGCGAAGGTAAATGATGTTGGATAATGAGAAGATTGATCAAGTGGACAGCTTCACTTACCTAGGTAGCATTACTAGTAGAGATGATAGGTGCAGTAAATATATTAACAGCAGAACTGCCAAAGTCCAGGGTGTTTTTTGCAGGTGAAAAAAGTTTGGAAGAATAGGAAGATAAGTTTCCACCCCAAGATTGGGATACTGGGTTGTTCCTCAGCAATTTGTTGCTGTTGGGTTGGCGCGAAGCGCCACCCCAACAGCTAGTATACTATATGTAAACAATGGACGGATTGCCTAACTTAAGGCAATTGCTCTGAGTGCTGGGGGGGAGTCAACATTTCCTTGCTGAGCAAAATGACTATCTTAAAAAAAAAATTTAATATAGGTGGGTTTGAGGAAATGATGGGGGAGCTGGCTCCCCTCCAATCACTTTTAATTCATGAAAGGGCACTAAATTGTTTAATTGGTAATCGAATAACAAAATGACAAAAAACGTGATTGACAAAAAAAACACAGTCCCCGAGGCAAAAGCTGTTGCTTATTGCTAATTACCCTCAGCCCCAGGTGCAAGGTCTGTAAGTTTTGCAAGTTGCCTATGTTTAACATATAAAGTTTATTTTTTGTCAAGAAAAGAGGGCGTGCTTGATCCTAGAAATAAGAAAAAGCATGGAGTATTAAAAGGCAAACTTTAAAGAAATGTCAAATGGACCCCCAAGCATAATCAAAAAACATGTTTTCCTTTATTGGTTGTGAAAATGAAATGCCAGCAATATCTAGAATGTATGATGGTATCAGCCGTCACATCGTTCAGAAAATTTCTAGGAGCATCTTGAACTAAATTAAAAGATACGCTGTGCATCCAGTTTAACAAAAAACCGAATGTGCAATGTTTCAATAACAGCTTAGAGTATAAATCTGAGCCTATGAAGTTTAAACATTCAGGGCATGTCGAGGGAATGTTGAAAAAGGCTGGAGTGTAACTAGTCCCCCTCCCATGTTCTTTTCGAGAATAGCTGAGGGTATAAACCTGCAACCAGTTCCCCTTCCATGTTCTTTTCGAGAACAACTGAGGGTATAAACCTGAGGGTATGAAGTTTAAACTTTCAGGTCATGCTAAGGGAAAGTTGAAAAAAGCTGGAATGCAACCAGTCCCCCTCCCATGTCCTTTTCGATAACAGCTGACGGTATAAACCTGAGGATATAAAGTTTAAATTTTCAGTTCATTCTAAGGGAATGTTGAAAAAAGGCTGGAATGCAACCAATCCCCAACCCATATCCTTTTTAGCTACAATGTCCTCAAAGACATTTGGTTAGAATTTGTTATCTATATTCAAAAGTTAAAATATTTTCAATATAGATGTTTCTCAACGTTCAGAAACAAGAAATGCCCCGAAATTCTGCTGAAAGGAGTGCCACCTTCTACATTGCCAAACTTCAAACTCTCCAGTCTAGTGTTTAACTGTTCCTGGAAAGTTTCTATCAAATTCTTATCTTGGAGTCTATCAGCTTCGACAACAAAACAAAGCTTGCTTATAAATTATCTTGACAGGCATTTATATCATGACTGTGAAAAACAAAATTTCAACAAGGTTGAAAATATAAAGATTCTAACATGAGGTTTTAGTTACACGGGGGTTCAGTTGCACTTGTTTCAGTTTTAGGATGGTTGAATTACAAGGGGGTTAAGTTACACAGGGGTTTAGTAAAAGGAGGTTCAGTTTCACGAGGGTTAAGTTAAACGAGGGTCCAGTGGTACGGGGTTCAGTTGCACGGAGGTTCAGCTGTAGGGGGGTTTAGTTATATGGGGTTCAGTTGCTTGGGGGTCAACTACATGGGGGTCCAGTCGCAATGTTATACAGTGACTCTGCTGCCTGATAGGGTTGAACTCTTTCTCTACTATATTACCATTACCCATAAAAGTGAAAACTAATCACAAAGTTTGGTAAACAAGGTTGTGTGAATTAAAGTGATAGAAGCATGCGGAGTGGGTCACGAACTGTGCCAAGGACGGCGAAATGTGCTGTGTGCGACAAATTAATTGCCACTGTGGAACTGTGTGGCACTTACAGCGTTCTAAGAGGTACACCAGAAGGCAAAAAGTCGGTACCCCTTGGAAAATCATTTGTATTTATAAAATAACCTGATTATTTTATTTTGATTACATGTGAAAAGAGTCGGAAAAGATATGCAAATTAAATTTAGTTTAATATGGAAAATTCTTCCCCAATAAACATTCATCTTAGAGAGCCCCCGTCCCTATGATAATTTTCCCTGTAAAATTTTCTCACAAGTCAAGACGACAGTATTTTTAATTGAAAAGTTCAGAATACTGAATTCACGGGAAAATTACTTTATGGAATATCCAGAAAATGTGAATAATTTGACCAAATGATCCGTCAAACACTTGTGTTAAGGGTTTTCTAATCCCAGTTGGCTCAAAATGTATTACGGGGCTCTTTTGGTATGGCGTAAACGCTTACAGAAGTGTATCCAATTTAAGCTTTTTGGCGAACGGATAAACAGTTTAGTAGTCCATACAGGACATACATTTGGTTTGTTGCATGAGGATGACGAAAAATTGTAAACTCGGTTTTAAATTCAGAATGCTGATAGTGAAAACGAAAGTACCTTTTTATTTTTAACTTTTCTTTTTTCTATGGCGAGGGGGGGGGGGAAATCACTAATCGGAAATTTCTCACCTTGCACGGTTTTGTGTGCCTACAATATCTTAGTCATTTATGTGGCGTGCGAATTTATTTAGGTCGGATGGTTATTTTTTTAGTTTTAATGGTCGTATTTTAATCCAAGTTTCTCTTTTATATTTTATTTGTGTTATGCTGAGGACGGCCCTGGGACATATTCATTTAAAATTTGGAATTCCACTATCTTACGGAGAAAGAATTTTCTATTGTTTAACTTGTTTATTTGTTGCTTGTGTATACCTTACCCCCAGTTTATGAGGCATAAAACCGTTACTGGGGGACTAAGAACCCAGGCCTCCAAAAATCTTCAATTTCTTTTTCAAATTATCAAATAAAACTATTGTTTTGTTATTAACCTCCCCGTGAAATTTATTTTTTATTCCCACCCCACCCCCTCCGAAAAATCCTGTTTATGTTCCCTGTTGGACTAACTTAAAAGAGGAAATATGATTGCCCCTTTAAACTTGGTCTAACCAGGAACGTGCACAGGAATCTTTGTCTGAATATTATCAGACGGAAAGACCTGCCAGAATTTGGTGGAATTGCGAAATTTTAGGTAGCTAATGAGTGTTTTTAGACTAATTCTGGTCAATAACGGCTATTTAATAATTCAAAGAGTGTTTATACAAGGCACGTGTGAAGGAATTTTTTTCGGGTGGCAATCATAAAAAAACTAATTTTAATGGAAAATTTGCAGAAGAAGTACTTACGATTTCGTGAATGAACCCCTCTCTCTACGTACATACCTAATTTAGCTGACATGCTCACAAGACATCCAATATTTTGCTTGTGTCATAAGCACAGGGCCTTAGTCTTTTTAGGGGAGGGCGAGGGAGGCTCAATTATGGTTAAGTTTCTTATGGGGGGATGCTAGGCCCCCCAAAGTAACATTTAAGAATGGGTGAATGTATTTTGAAGCAAGGGAGTTTTAATGTTTACTGCTATTAGAATTCCTTTTTCTGAGTTTTGGCTACCAAACTTTTTCCTTTTTCTGAGTTTTGGCTACAATCGGTATGGGTCATTCTTCCTTATAGTTTGGTACTAAGAATTGTTTAGTTTAATGAGAGGAATTGTCTTATGATTGACTTACATCGGAATAAGGCATTCTAAAAAAATCAGTCATCTGACCCATCTTTGTGTTTTATCTTCAACAGGTGTTTCTATTTTCGTGAAATAGGGGAAAGTTCCATGTTCGTAGAAAAATCTTTGCAGCAATCAAGGTTTTTTGTGGCAATTTCCATATATATACTGAACCGGCTGAAGATAAATAATTTATGTTCGTTTTAAGTTTCAACTTTGCTCTTTATATTCATAGGAAAGTTTTGCTTTTTGTTGTTAATTGGGTAAATCATTTACGAATAATTGATCAAATTGACAAGTATACTTAAAAAAAGAGTAAAAAAAGAAAAAGAACGGAATGCGAATGAAGTCGCCAGAAAAATCTTGGGAGGGGGAGCTAAGACCCCCTTGGCCCCCCAGCGGCCCTTCGGCCCCTAGCGCTTTACTAAGCCTAATGCCCCTAGGTTGGAATTAGTAGAGCTATGTAGCTTCCATGTATTTTCCTCACCCTCGTTATCTAGAACAGATGATCATAAAAACATGGAAGAATGCTCGCTTGACGACAAATCCAGAGATCTGGTGCCCTTCTTACAACTAAAAGAATAGCTGGACCAGCTGGCATCTGCTCAAAAATTTAAGATAGCCATTGTAACCCGAATCGTCCGGAAGGATAATTGATATACCTCCAGGTAGACATGATGCTTGCATCCATTGGGTAATGGGACTAAATTATCCAAATAGCCTATTTCAAGATGTAGGTACAACTTATTGAGGCGGCCCCCTTATATCTTCTTGAAAAAGATCGTATATATGATCGAAGGGCCCCAAATTGTGGTTATGTGGCCCACACCTCCCTCCCCTCGTATCTCTGCATAGATATTTCGCAGCGACTTTAGCTTCTAATGTTCAAAAACTATTTAGTTAAAGCAACACATTTAGCTATAAAAACTAACCACTAAAGTTTCAGAAATACAGCACGTCTTAGCGTAAAACATTTTTTTAGTTTTCTTCTTCTTCTTTAAATTTTGGCGTAATTTTAGTGACGTCCACCGTTTCAACAGCAACTGGGACTGGATCAGCCAGACCTAGTCCAGAAGCCAGCCCAACATTTAAACCGATTCCAAGAACAACAGTTATAAGGGCGTCGCCATCTCCAGAAGGAAAATCCTATACGGTAAGTACCTCTTACACAGTTGTAGCACAGTGGAACCCAGATTGGCTATACCCGGCTCAGAGTTCGGTCCCCGCCACAGCAAGGTTTTTCAACAAGCCTCTCAATTGTTCCTGCAAAGAAAAAAAGAAACTAATCAGTGAAATATTCAAACGCATGATTGTAAGACACTAAGTTGGATTAATTTAAAAGACAGTTTAAGGGGGCGCAAGAGGCCATGCACGCATCGTATGTTATAAATCTAGCAAAAATTAGTTTCTAACTAGCTTTAAATTGTGGTTATTAAACTCTGCAGTACATTTTACTAGCTGCACCATCTCCCATTTAAACCAATTTAACTGAGCTTGAATCAAAGCGTTAAAGAGAAATTACTAATTAATTCTCTTTTCGGGAATCAGCCATTGTACTGTCCATCATGGTTGTGGTGATACCTGCAACCCAGTAAATAGCGATCACCGACCCTTAGTAACCAAGAATTAAAAAAAAAGCATTTTTAAATAAATTTCAAAATGTAAAAAATCGCCATCTGAAAACTATTCAGGAATGGTAACTATTATCCATAGTTTTGTAGACGCAAGGAGGAGGCAGGGGGATTAAACTAACTCCATTTTTAAATCTTTGTAAGAGTCCTTGTATTTTATCTTACCAATCGAGCAGCGCTCAGGCCAAACCGGTTTACTCGACGTTTAAGTGTTGATTTTAAGGCACCTACTGGTACAATGATGTTCCCAAGAAGAGAATATGCCGAACCTCTGTCTAAAAAAACAAACCTCTGAAATTACTTACACATTGACAACGCTAAAAATAGGGTAGTTTTATTTAAAATACAGCAAAATTATCGATGATATCGTACAAACTAAAACATTCAGGGAGGAAGGGCGGGGTCGATGTATGGTTATAAAGAAAAACTAAACGAAAGAAAATAACAAAGAAGTGAATATACCGAATCTTTGTACTCAATATCTGCAGAAGCTTCAAGTAAATCAATGCAAATCTGTGCATAACCCTCTCTGGCAGCAACAATCAAAGGAGTAGCACCATCCTAAACAAAACAAAAAAATATACTCGAGTAACCAAAAAGAGTTGATAAACTTCCATTTAAAAAATAAAGTTTGATGATAGGACACCTTTGTTCCCTATAATGCCCCAAATATAGTCTGGGTGTGTGAATAAAACAATAAACGTTTCAAACGCAAGTAAATGTTTCTCCAGTCAACTTGAATGGTTAAATGACAATTCAAACACAGATTTTCTCAATAGCAAACAAAAAGCCATTCCACCTCACATCAGACAGGCATGTATGTTGACTATCTTCAATTTTCTCAAACCCCATATACACAGTTGCTTGTTTAAAGAGAGTAGATATGTGAGGCTATTACTATGCTGCATCAACAACAAAAAAAATGATTAACCATGTAGATAAGTTTTAATAATTGATACGACTCGCTAAACAGGATCAGATACAAAATAACACAAACGCTGTTTGTGTATCTTGTTTTGCAAACTTTCTTCAAGTTTGATCCTCAGATATCTAATCTATTTCAATGCAAAATTGGTATATATATTGCTTTTTTGTGGTTTTGCCATTGCACCAATTCTCTTCTGACTGTTTAAGGTGGGTGAAATATGAAAGAACAAAACATTCTTATTTTCAGGATTAATTGTGGAATGTAGGAAGTATTGGCAAGGGAGATGGTAGTTTCATGCACGGAGAAAACAGAGGATTGATAACTTCTAGCTAATCCTGTGAGATACATCTTGAAAGTGTATAAACCAAGACTGGTAAAGAAGACACATTTTGCTTCCGTGGGTCACATAAAAAGAATTACCAAAGCATACATCAAAATCGAAAGGCAACTGCAGGAAGCAAGATAATTTTTTGGGGGGGGAGGGAGCCTTGGCCTCTGGCTAAATCTGCAACTGTGTTTGCGTTCAAACGTGACTTGTTCTTTGAGTATGCTTCACGTTGGATTTTCTCAAATGAAATCTATAGAATTACCTAATGATGCAACAACAACGTAAGTTCTAACTACAGCAATTTGAATTTAATAACGCTACAAAACTGAATCTAATAACCCCTATTCCTGACTCCCTGTTGTATGTCTCAACTACTAGAAAAAGGAATACAGAAAGTACTTGAGCCAGTATTTCGTTTAAAGGAAACAAAATTTTTCAAATAATTTGACAAAACTTTCAAAATAATTTTGGCTGCATTGAATCGTGACGCCCGACAGGAGACTAAAGTTTATTCCATCTCTGATAGGATAGAAACTCGAAGGATATCTAGCCAGGGCAGGTAGACCTCAATGAAGGCTAAGTATTTTGAAGGTTGGCTGTATTGATGCGTGACACGTGAGACGAGGGTAACACATTTTGTTTGTTCTTATTTGCTTAAACTTAAAACGTGCATAGACAGTGTCGAGGGGATGTTACTTATGGCAAAACTTTTGTTTTGTTGACTGCTGACCCCCATGTCAGATGATCCTGTTCCAAAGTTCGTTTCTTGTTGATGGATAAACGTAGACCTCTTGCCTCACTCTCTAGGGAGCAGTCGCCAGATTCATAAAATTAATACAGGCTAGTAATAATATAAACAGGCCGATAGCAGAAAAGATATAGATATATTTAATATCGCCGTTAGGAGAAAGTTCTTCCGACGTATGCGAATGCAGATGAATTTTGTTCATGGGAAACAAAGAAAAAGCGATCTTGTTTCCCTGCGCCTCAAAATCTTCTAAAGTAACGCCTAAATATTGTTGTACTTCCCCTCCGATATGACCTTTAATCGCTTCGGTAAATTTAGCTTCAAACGCGAACGGGTCGGTTCCTTCTTTAAGCAGGAGATAAGTATAAAAATTCATACTCAGCCAATCGCCCCGGCGGCTCTCTCCTATTGAAGACATAGAGAGAAATATATCGTGATTGAAATGCGTATTGGAAGGAATAGGCTCCATAATAGCCGTTACCCGAAAATTTCTCCGGTTATCCAATTCCAGGCTTTTTCCAATCGGGTTTTCATCGCCAAAATACTTTTTAGCGATCGCCGGCGTAATAACCATGGTATTGGGCTCTGCCAAAGCGGTTTTGGGATTGCCTTCTAGTAAGTTAAGGGAAAATACGTCGAATAAAGTCGAATCGGCAAAAATAATTTTTTCTTCTCTAAAGCTGCTTTCTTGATATCGAACAAGATAGCTTCCTCGACGCCTAAACCGAACGTGCTGTTCTACCTCGGGAAAATTGTCAACCATAAAAGGGCCGAAAGGCGCGCCCGCATTTGGCGTTATCATTTCCTGTCCGGATATGCTCCCTTTAAAATTTCCCCGATAGATCTGACTACTCTTTTCATGGTATCGGTCAAAACTGAGT
>JAAAKM020073195.1:105769108-105817541 GCA_010016025.2 Alatinidae sp. Z8VKAUB7J3
CCAGAATAAACAGAAAGCAGGTCAAACCGATAGCCAAACCCAGAATATTAATCAGAGAATAAAACTTGTATTTGAGCAAATTGCGAAAGGCCGTTCGAATGTAATTGCGGAGCATAATATATGTTTGTCGGGTGAATAATCTTCCAGTATTTTTAGGACGATTCAGATCAATAGAATGTTACAACTAAGCGATCCGTTTAAAACAAATGCCTGCGATAAGAGGCGACGCAACAAATAACTTACCCATCTAAATCGTTCCAACTTTTCGCAAAAATTTAGCATCTGGAAATCAATTTAAAAAAGAGCGGGCAACAACTGCTCCGAAGCCAGAAACCCCAGGAAGGTTCCCAGCGCAATACCCAGCGAGCCTAAAAGCACCGCAAAACTGGAACAGACAGACCGACCGACAAACAGACCAACCGACAGAATTTGCGATCGCTATATATCACTTGGTAGATACCAAATGCCATAAAAACAAAGCACACATGCATAAACGTAATTGATATCAACTGATATATTTCTTAGCATGATGCAGCGGCGTCAATTAGGAGGCTGTGCCGCCCCAAAATAAAAATAAAAAGATACCTTTATTGGGTAATTTCATTGAAAATACTTTTTTCGATGTTTGCACAAAAAATTTTGAAAAATGACAAATTTATCTCCCCTGTCCTAGATATTAACTTAAGATTTATTATTAATAAACTAATCCCACATTGAATGCATAGTACCAATCCCCCAAAAGGTTATGTTGAAAAATACATTATTTAAAAAATTGGTATTTAAATGGTAATTAAAAAATGGTATTTAAAAAATGCCATGTTACAGATTTAAAATAATTATAAAATAATAAAATAGGAAAAACAAAAGGATAATAACAAAAGAAAATCTCAAGAGATTTGAATTTACCTCCAAAGGCACCTGGATTTTTAACAAAACTAAATTACGTTGTGGTAATTCTAACAAATGGTTGAAGAAGACAGTGGTTCTCTGCTATTTCGGGCAGTTTCTTCTCTTTTAAATTTTAATTTTGCACTTTGCTGTCAATAAAACTGAACTTTTAATGGATTATTTATAAAAATCATTTGTACCATAAAGAAAGAAAACGAAAAATGGGGTTTTAAAAGGCCAAATGAAAATACTGAAGAAAACACAGAAAGCAAATATCTTGAAAACCCCATTTTTGGGCGTTTTCTTTTTTTATTTTATGGCAGACCGATGTGGTTTCAAAAATTATCTTAATCATTTGTAGCCATATTGTAGCAGAACTAAAAGCAATACGTTACTTTCTAAAGATGGGGGTAACATTAATATATTAATAATAACAAAAATTTGCCTTGAAAAGAGATTGAATCTTAGTTTTTGTGTGAAGAGATGCCCCCCCCCTATATTCAATAGCATTTGTTCGGTAGAAAATAGGGCTTTTTGGGTTTAACTCAGCTTATGCCTTTTTTACCAACTAGCTTGAAAGCACTTTAAATGAATTTAGCGAGAAAATAAGTTTATTCTATCAGTGATAAGACTTTTTATGGGCGGAGGGGTTATATATTTATCTAATATAGCGAATTATAGTAGCTCAAATTTGGTTGATGGGGTCTTGTGAAATACAAATATGTTTAATATGTGAAATAAAAGTGTAATTATATTCCATTTTATATACTACTGATAAAATGTAATAATTTAATATTTAGTGGATAGTTCTATATCAATATATAAATACTTTATATTATCTTTTTTTCTTTCATTAACCTTTGAAATCGTATCTTTATCTAATTTTTTCAAGATAAGCTGATTTGGCATCAAAAGACTTAGGTGCAAATAGGCCTCCCATTTCACCTTTCAAATCAATAATTATAACGAGTTTCTTTCCATATTTAGTTGTAACACATTTAGTTCCCGTAATCTTGTATCCCATTTCAATGACTAAGTCTTCTTTCCTACTAGTTCGACTATATTTATTTTCTTTTTTGATTTCGCATAAAAGTTTCTCCATTTATTAGTATATAATTTTATTAAACAAAATCTCCAAATTGAAAAGAATATATTTATTAACATATGATTTACTATCAATGACATCCATGATTACTTTTCTCTCAGAAAATATAACACAGTAGATATTATATGGATTAGCAGGTACTTGATCTAATAAAAGTTTATTTTTATATATCAGCAGTGGATCCTCTTCGATAAATGTTTGATTCATGCTTTAAAACATAAGAAAATAAAGGATATACTGTTAAAAAATAATAGTAACTTAAAATTTTTCCACTATCCTGGAAAATTTTCTTTTATAATTGAAATTCTTTTTATAATGGAAAACAGTCTTTCCTTTATAATGGAAATTTTCATCAAAATAGCAAATTTTATTATGTATCATAATGAACCATTTATAGTGGTTAGTTCGTAAGGAGAACGGTAAATATAATAGAAAGTTAGACTTGTACTTACAAATGGATTTTATGCTTGTACATATTTTCCATTACAACAGATATTTGGAAATTATAGTGTGGATAGTACGCAGGGAGAGTGGCAAATAAAATGGAAATTTGGACTTATACTTCAAAATGGATCTCAATTTGTTTTATACTTGTGCCTAGGTAGGTGGCTAAGATAGATCAAAATTACTGCCTAGCCTTGATCATAAGCATCTATTCCTATTGGTGTTTAATGTCGTATAATAACTCTTTACTAAGTGTTGCGTTCTTCCTGGTCCATTAAAAAAATGTGTTTTTATGGACAAGGAAAAATTGATAGAATCATTCAAAATCATGGATCTGACTTGAAAAAAGGAAAAATTATCAACTGCCAGACCATATATAGATATTTGCCATAATTTTTTAAAAGTCTTAGTCGGGCCACAGCGTGAGAACTTAAGAGCATATATAGGCTCTCGCACTGTGCTGCCTGTTGAGAATCTTCTCAGCAAAGAATCTTCTCAGAATATTTCTCAGCAAATCTTTCCTTTAAAATGAATGGGGTGCTACTTGTAATAACAAATTGACTTATTAATCGGGATTACAATATTTGTGGGAGAAGAGGGAAGAGATTTCAAATGTCGAATATACTTGGGTATAATAAAAAATCATGAAAAACGGTAAACTCCATAAAATAACATTAGTAAGGGGACGGGTCAGGTGCCGAAGGCCCAAATCCGTGCATGGGCCTGTCCACAATGGCCCTTTAACTGCCGATTTTTACCTAGAAATTAGCTCGTGTATTCACGAAAGACAGTGTAAAACGTTGGACTTCGACTCAATTTCATTGAAAAAGCACTAAACATCCCATGTGCTGAACCCCTCCCCTCCTCAAGATCTATTTGAAGGACCTCTTGCGAAAATTAAAAAACATCGGTTTTACATCTTTTTTAAGTGTGTGAGCAACTAATCAACATTACAAATACATGAGTTCAGTCTACTACTTATCACCTTATTCCCATGGAGCTTCCGAATTGCATTGTGTATGACAATCCTACATTTTATATAAAATCTAAATATGCTTAGAGACAAAATGCGCCATCCCCCGGTCATTTGTTAAAGGAAACTGGTAGGTTTTCAAGTATTTTTGAATAGTTTTAAACCTTGGGCCGCGGGGATGATGCTGACCCCCAAGGCATACTTATTAGACCTATTTATGTCTCTGAATAAATTTGTTGTATCAGAATTTTTATCCAATATTATTGGAGTTATAGGAGGGTTGGGTAGCAGAAAAGGATATGAGAGGGAGGCTGATTATCGTAAAATCACCTTTGACCGTTGACATGCGATACAACTTTCGATTTCTTGTTCAATGAGTCTCCTCTCACATATTACAACCGCCCATTCCATATGAAGTGGATGGAACAAAGTCATATAGTCCTTTTCTTGGCATTTGTCGGGCCATTTCTCGGCAGGTAATCAATATTTATATAGTTTTTCTTTGTGTCCTGGAGTCCTCTTAGCTCAAGGACTTAAAGAAATAAGTTTCATGGCAACAGGAGGGGAAAAACGTTTTATCCCTTTTTAGGTTCCATTTTTATGGCACAGCATGACCAAACTCCTCTGTCAACAAACTATTTGAGAGTACGAACGATTCTTACCTGAAAAGTGAGCTACAATTAGGACACAGAATTAACCATCGCTTAATCTGACAATTAATGCGGCAATGGCAGATTGAGACAAGTTTTATCAGACAAAACCACACTCTGAAGAATATAACGGAAGAGAAATATAGTAGTCCGATTACTAAAGCCAGCTAAGTGGCTAAGTTGTCAGCCAGTGACCCAAGGAGGTTCCACGCAGCTCTACTGAATCTAATGGGACAGCAGAAGTCTAAATCCATCCTGAGGGACCAGCAAGGAGAGAATATAACTATAGAAACAATTAGTGCACAGTTTGCAAATATTTGCCGCAGGCAGCCTCCCCTCAAGACTTTCCCACAGGATTTCCTATCGAAACCTTCCCTATCATCATAGTTTCCCAGGTCCAAGAAGACGCTCATCATTTCAAAAGTCTTTGAAGATTTTATTTACAGCAGCTACTAGGGGAAGTAGAACACAAAATCGATCCTATGCAGTTCGGTTCTCGTTGAGGATACAGCAAAATGTTTTATCTAGTCGGATTACCTCATGACCTACTAAAACATCTTGAAAATCCTGAGGTCTTTGCTGAAATAATCATTTCTGATTTTGTGAAAGCTTTCAATCTGCTCGATCGTGAAACTTTAATAAACGAAGCCTTTGTCCTGGAAGTATCGCAGTTTCTCTTATGTACCATCGCAAGTCTCCTTTCTGGTCGTCAATAGTGCTTACAACTCGAAAATGGGAAAATATCCAACTTACAAGGTGTGGATCGGCCCAAGTAAGCAAGTTAGATCTCGTTTTATTTGTGATAGTCATCATCTTGCCTCCGTTTACTTCAAAGACCTGCGCACATAAAACAAGGCTGCCAATTCTGAAAGAGGGGGGAAAATGTTAGAATGCCAGGCTACACACTCGAAGACAAGATTTTAAACTCGTTTATGCCCTACTACATCAGCTGTTTCAACAGTGTCATGAAGTCGAGGTTATGGCTCAGCATTTGAGATTTTTGGTGTTGTGTTTTTTTGTGCTTTTCTTTGTGTGTGCTTTTGTTTGACGATACCAATGCTATTGCAGTGTGAGTAAGAGAATAAATAAAGATTATTATTATCATGTTATTGAGAAAGGTGGGAATGTTAGACCTTAGCTTTCCAAAAAGATTAAGGACATTTGGTGAGAAATGTAGGCTAAAAAGGTTTACTAGCCATTTTATAATGAGGGCAAATATTGAAAAGACCAAATACTAAAAAGAAAAGGAAGCATTAATGCCCTGAGAGGCATAGATATGATTTAATATTCTTGCCGCGTGAGGCAGTGGTGAAACCTTCAAAGGTTTCACCATTGAATTCTTTTTCTACCTTAGTATTCTACCCTGGTAGTTCTACCTGGTATTCCTCAATTATTTTCTGCCTGGTAGTCTTTTCCACCCTTTTTACCACCGTTTCCACCGTTTGGTAAAAAGAAGAAACGGTCTACCCAGCGCTGAGATGCTTAATGCTCCCAACCTCCCAAAAATTCTTTCCAAAACTGCAATATAAACAGTTTCATTCAACTTCTTATAAAATGTTGCTTAACTTCTGAATTTTGTCCGTTCTCATTTCATTTTTTTCTGTTTTTGACATGGGATATTTGTATGCTATCTTTTGCTTAGGGTCAGGTTGTGTTGTTTAGTTCTATCTTACAAACTATTTCCAAATTTGTTGACAGATTGGGTTGAAATTGCAAATTTTAATTATGAGAAGGTTGACAGTGGAAACCGGTTTGAATTTGCTAAAAAACTGAGAATTATATCTGTAAAAACAAAGAAAAACAACACTCTTGGTTTATTCCTGTGGCTACTCATGATATTTCTAGATAGCTGTGTCTACATTCAAGAATTTTTAAGGGTTCATCATGATGGTGAATCCGAACTTTTGATACAGTTGAGATTTCTTTTCCTAAGTTATTCCTTTTTATACCATGGATGCTTTACTTATAAATCCTAAAATATCTTCTGGAGCAGTTTGAACCAATCCTAGCTAATAAAAATACGTTTTGGGCACACTTTTTAAGAAGAACAAAGTATCCATGACTGCTAACAAAAATCGAGTAATATACACAAAAACAAAAAATCGATTTAAGGGGTGAGCAAATCATGAATAACATAAAAACTAGCAATAAAGAGGTACTTACAAATCTCTAGTTGGCCGTCATTGGATAAAATGTCAAAGTAGCAGCTTGCTAATTTTGATACCTAAGAAATTACAAAAAATTGAATCTGAAATTCTGGATACTGATTGATAATTTGGACTCTCGAGCAAGTTAAAAAGTAGAGTATATGGTAGTTGGATGACGGATGCCCGTGGGATTACTGTCTGCTAAAATTATTACATGCGACAAAAAGTGGGATGCGCTCCTTATTGTCAGCTAAAAAACTAGTTATTTTTTTTAGTTACTGTCCTTTCTTTAATAATGCTGGAAGATCCGGCACCTCCTTCATGGTAAATTTCCTTCCGCGATAAAAATTCCTCAATGGAAAGATCCTTCCATATAACATTTGGTATTGACAGTTGTAGTTGTTCGTCCTCGGTGCTTTGTTTCTTCTTGGTCGGCTACTTTTTAGATGATTAACTGCTGTATTGCTTTTTAGAAGAGTCTTGCTTTACTTTCTAGACCTTTACTCATTATACTAGCAGTATCCTCGTAGGCACTTTAACAACAGCCATAACCACTATTCTTTCTTCCTTAATGATTTAAGATCAAGAAGAAGCCCAACGGCGATTCCCTGAAGAAGTGGGTGTTATTAATTTCTTCAAGATGCATGTGTTTGTTTCGTAATAGGGATTGTTTTCTTCAAGATGCAGATGCTTGTTACAAAGTAGGGGTGCTTTTTTATTGATTGTTGAAAAATCTACAAGGGCTAGGGAAAAAACGTGGCCCTCGTAGATTTTCAGTCAAGTTTCTAATGTAGGCATTACGTTATAGTTTTTTTTTGGTTGTCTAAAAACCTGAAGATGATGTGGGAAATCTTTAAGGGCCGCTAGTAATAAACAGTCAAGATACTAGGCCATTCCAGTCAACTCAGTCAACCATAACATATAATTTCACCTTGACTGTGGCAAGCAATTTTACCGAGGCCCTAGTGGCTAATTCTAGAGGAGCCCTACCAGTCAAACTCACCGCAGCCCCAAAAGCGAATTCTACAGGGCCAAGATATTTTCCTTAGTGAAACTTTAAAATTCAGTGATTTTTGTCCCCTTTAAGAGTATTTTTATCGATATTTTTTCAAAGCAGTATCTTAATTCTGTCTCAGGAAATCAAATGATCTGAGACTATTGCTTTCAATGACGAAATCTTTGACAAATTCAAATAATCAATTTTGCTTATTCATTTTCATCATCGGGAGTGACCTCTTGTATCAACATATGCATAGAAGCAGCCACTTGTAGGTATGGGGGGACTACTTGTATCAACGTAAGCATGGGGGTGTGATCAAAAATAGGCAACCTACTTATCATAAATGACTCGTAAATTAACACAAATATAGACCAGCAGTTGTGAACGAGGAGTCAGTAACTCTAAATAGTTCCTAATGAAAAGAGAAAAGGAGGGTTGTATGCCCTGGTACAGTCGACGGTGGGATTTTGGCCACACCTTAAATGCACCGCCTCCTTCAGGGCAGTCATCCAACAGCCCCACTACACCCAGCTGAAACGGGTGACCATCGGTGTGGTATGCATCGGGTTCTCGTGGCTTATCGCCATAAGGCAAGGTGCAGTAAACACCGCGCGCTCCTTCCGTACCCAGGGCAGGATCCGTTGGTCCTCCCGGCCAGGCCGGACCTTGCGAGCCCATCGGTGTGCCATCCACAACAGCCTGGCGTAACGTGCCACCGATCAACTGCTCCGCCATCGCACAGATCGTCTCAGAATAGATCAACTCAACAACTTCGCGACGCACACCCAGCGCCCGATTTAGCCAGCGATAACCATCCCGCACATGAATGCTGTTCTCAGAACGCGGATCTTGGGGGAAAGGCCCTGTATGGGTGTCACGGTCGTCGCGGGACAGACCGCTGGATTTCGGTAGAGCTGCCCACATCAAATCACGGACTTCGGCACAAAGAGCAGCATCCATCGCCCCGGGTACCAGCAGGTAGCCGTTGTCCCGAAAGAAGCCGATTTGTTCCTGATTGAGTCGCAATATTCGAGCCATCGAAAAAAGGAGCGTGTTATATTAGCAAAGACGTTCAGGGCCTGTGGCCTTCTGCTTTTTCCGGCTGATAGTAGTATTACTTGATCACACTTTCTGAAACCCGCTGGGGCCGACTCTTAGCACTCGCGGCCCTTTATTCCGCACAAGGGTTGCCGTTTGGCCTCTTCACAATTGCCATCCCATCCTGGATGGCGACCCAGCACTACACCGCAGCGGACGTTGGCTCGTTTATCGCCATTGTGAGCCTGCCCTGGAGCGCAAAGCTCATTGTCGCTCCGCTCATGGATCGTTTTACGTTTCTGGCCATGGGGTACCGCAGACCATGGATTCTCGGTGCGCAGTTCGGCCTGGTACTGGCATTTCTTGCATTCGGCCTGATTCCGGACGAACTGATCTGGTTGTCCATTGTGGGCACCATCGCAAATACCTTTGCAGCCACGCAGGATGTCGCGGTCGACGGTATGGCCATCGATATCCTGCCCGAGTCCGATCGTGCTAAAGCAAATGGCTTCATGTTCGGCGGTCAATATGTCGGCATATCATTAGGTGCTTCAGGTGGCGGCTATGCACTTCTCTACCTTGGTTTACCAGGCCTGGGGTGGGCGTCGGCGATCACGATGGTCCAAGCTGCGTCTTTCAGAATACATAGCCAGCTCATTCCTTGGACAAGGGTCCAAGCTGCGTCTTTCAGAATACACAGCCAGCTCACCCCAGGGACAAGGGTCCAAGCTGCATCTTTCAGAGTACATAGCCGGCCCATTCCAGGGATAAAGGTCTTATATCATGGAAATGACTCATTCTTCATATGTAGAGAAAGATGACGACCCAGTGCATTTCATTCCTTCCTCGTGAACTGCTAATCCTTTAGCAGAAAGATAAGCATATTGTGTAACCGAGAAATAAGCACAGAATTTTCGTTTCATTCTCAAAATGATTTAAGTCAAATTTGTTGATTGACTTGATGAAAAAATAATTATGTCCTTGCTCAGTTAGAGAATGTACAAAGTCCACATTCGATCCAAAAATAGGCTAAGTACCGATTTGGTATAAAAACGTTCTTAGTACAAGTGGCAGAATTTCAGTGGCACGGTATTAAAACTGGGGATGTCTCAGAGCAAAAATGAGCTAACTCTAAGTTTTGACTTGGTGTGAAACACGTCGATCCGTGACTCAGTCAAAAACGAGTAAAGTTCAAACTATGCTTCTTCTTTCCTCACCGCTTACTTATTCATAATAGAGTAGTAGCTAGGTCGCAACTTATTCAAGTCCACACTAAACAGTGATTGTAAATATGCATGATTAAAGGTAAAAACTGGCCCTGATACTTCTCTAGCCCCTGTTTTACCACCACAAATCATGTAGCAGAAAGGTTAATACGTTGTAACTTACAATTAACGTTGTAAAAAAACAAATTACTTTTTGATATGTACGATTGGAAATTCAAGATTCTGAGAAATTTCGTAAAATTTCGTGAAAGCAAGTGACTGTTCCATTATATGACTGTTTCTGTTCCTTTAAAATGATATTGTTTTTTGCTTTATTAAAAAGGAGGTTCTAAAATACTTTTTTAAATAAAGATAATTAATGTGAAGCAGAGTTATATTATAGTTTTCATGTGTCGCTCATAAAATCCTGTAAAAATATCACGATAATACGTCTATACAATATATAAAATATCAAAGGCATCAAACTGAAAGGACAATAAGAATTTGGTCCCTTCGGCTCACCTTAGGTCTATTCATACCTAGAAATCGAGGTTTCCTAGGATTTTTCTGGTTGTTTAAAGGCTATGAAGTTCTAAGGGCAAAATAATACTTTCGCCAGTATTGCCTAAAGAGAGAGAAAGAGAGAGAAAGAGAGAAAAAAAGAGAGAAAGAGAGAGAAAGAGAGAGAGAGAGAGAGAAAGAGAGAGAGAGAGTTTTCTATATTTCTTATACAGTCTAGGCTACCTTTAGTGTTTTTTCATAGATGTCCCCCCTCCCACTCCCAAAAGAGTGGGAGTTTTCGATATTTCTTATACAGTCTAGGCTACTTTTAGTGTTTTTTCATAGATGTCCCCCCTCCCACTCCCAAAATGTTGGCCCTTCGAAATAGATTTCCGCGTGCTCAGAGAAAGAGAGAGAAAGAGAGAGAAAGAGAGAAAAAAAGAGAGAAAGAGAGAGAAAGAGAGAGAGAGAGAGAAAGAGAGAGAGAGAGTTTTCTATATTTCTTATACAGTCTAGGCTACTTTTAGTGTTTTTTCATAGATGTCCCCCCTCCCACTCCCAAAGTGTTGGCCCTTCGAAATATATTTCCGCGTGCTTGCCTGCTTACGGTTTAGGTAGCCATTACTAGTCATAATTGTATAATTTCTTGGATTATTTAAATTTTATTTTTTGAGTATTTATGTTATCTATCTTATTTTAGCGTTCTTTATGGTAACAAAATAAGTGAGCTACCTTCAGGAGTATTCAGTGGTTTAACTTCACTTCAGCTCTTGTAAGTACCATTTTCTGGCCTTGTTTGATGACCATCACTTACAAAAAGGACTTATTATCCATTTAGAACTCTTAAAAAAATATCGATATAAATGTAGTCTGAGGTTTGAAGTTGATTCTGGTGTATACGGATATAATAGGACACCGCCTCTTCTTTGGAATTTCTAGGTTTGCCTTTATATCCATGCATAACTTTCATATTCACGTTTTTTTTCTAACTTGATGGCTATTGTTTGTATTTCTTTGTAACTTTTTTATCTATTGAAGAGCACAATCACAGCTTCTTATATTCTCCTAAACTTACCCATGTAACTTAAATATTTTGTTGAAAGATTCGGAAATTTCTCTTTCGAGCTGCTAAAGCTTGTGAGGTTCTTGTGAGGTTCTTCGTGTCATTTCTATTGCAGGAGGCCATATTGAAGAATGGAATTCAAATTAAATGTGAAACAGCTACGCCCAGAGAGCAATGATAGTTTTCTCTTTTTTTTTTAAATTCGTAAATTGACAGCCTACTGATACTCGAAAAAAGAGATTCTTCAAAGATAGTGCAAAAAGAGGTTTTGCTCCCTCACTTTCTCCACTTTCAAGGCTTTTCAAATTCACTTTCCACAAAACTTAGAATTTTACTATGTAATGAAAACATTCTCAGTACTTACTTCAAGAGCTTCGTTCACATATTTTTCCAAAGCTATTGTCATATCCTGTCTAACTTCACTTTCTACATTTGATATTACGTCCATACCGACTTCTAGTTGCACATGATCCTTGGCCCCTGGTGCAGACACCATTAAATTATCAAAATATGGAGACAATGCTTCAAATTGAATGGGCTTTAAGACCATACTTGAAATTTTCATCCCTAAAAAGTATAATTATGTGGATAATTATGTAAGACATGTTTCTAAAGTAAAAATTGTTTGTAACAATTTATTTTTACAATTGAGCTTCATTCTTCAGCATAACATAAACCTGCAATTGGGAATTATTAGATTACTTCTTGAATAAACCAAAATATTCCTGGAGACAATTCATGATGGTCTTTGATTGCTGGACTCGAAAGATTTGAAGTGAAAAAAAAATCGTTAATTTGTTCATTTAACAAATCATTGTGGGACGAATTCAGATTTTACAATTTTTTGCTTTATTTCTGGACGTTCTTTTAAATTCCTGAATCGCAGTTTAAACCTTTCTAGGCATTCATGGGTTATTACATCAGGTTTGGCAGTCAACAGTGTGTTCCCGTCCATTGTTGGCAACTACTATTTGCTAGTCCGACGTATATGTTTCCTCTAAGCTGCAAAAAGATGTCGCTGACAAAGCTAAGCTTCTTGAAAGAAACAGCCATTAGCTCTACTTGTTAAAATTACTCTAGTATGAATAAAATGTGTGACTGATGATTAAATTACTTACAAAAACTTTTAACACCATAAGCGCACATATGCTGTCTTTCTTTTTTTTCTTTTTTAAAGACGCGTGGCAATATCAACTGCTGAATGATAAAGAAAAAAAATACAATATGTATTTAAGAAGTCACTTTCAAAAACACAAATACAAATGGAAAATAGACTGATTTAAAATAGAAAGTAAACTCAATGAAAATGGTTGAGACAATAAACATTGACAACCAAGACCCCTTTTAAATGAGAAAGAGGGATTTCAATTTTGATCTCTTCATTGTCTAATTTAACATAATAGTTCCTTTTAAATTGAATTTAAATAAATATGAAAGGAGTGGACCATCTTATATCACCCGCTTAAAATAATTAAATAAAAATACGGGTCGAACTCTATGAGAACTTATTTGCAATCTCAATTGCATAGTCACTTACCGAGGGCTTAGAAAATTCCAAGAAACAAAAATTCGAAACAACTATTCAGATCCGTTCTCCAGGCACGACTGAAGCAAAACTCAAAACAAATCAGATTCTATGAAAACTAAGCACCCTAGACATTTTTATCGCTTTATAGGCCCAAGTGCTTAAAATGGATTGGGCTGTTGCCTAAAAAGACCCAAAACCATAATTATTTATCTCAGTCTGCATTATGACCAGGGTAGGAGACAGGGTGGTATACGACGGGTTGACACAAATTTACAGTACTGTAAAAGATTACTTTTATTGTCAATAAAATAGGCATTTTTAGAATATTGCTGTGACTCTTCCGGTTCTCTGGAAAAATCGTAAGCGTTATGCATTGTGCAAGGGATTGAAAATAATTTACTAAAATAATTTTCCCCTGGTGAACCTAGAGAAAATGTTTGGCCTATTCCCGATTGCCAATCCCATATTTGGAACATTGCTGTTTAAGTGATTGTATTTTTGTGCAATAATAATCGAATAAAGGTTAAAAGAAGAAAAAACAACACTTGGGCGTCAATAACATACCAAAACCAAAAAGATCGTTTTTAGCGAAGGATCTAGTTCATTTCCTTCAAGGAGAGGGGGTAGAAGCACTGTCATACACACTTTAGCAGAGCCTATAAGCATATAAAAATTATGAGGCCTTTTAAATTAGAAAGCAAAAGCAGCGAGCATTCTAATTGCCTACTATAGAAACGTAAGAAATATTTACTAAAAACATTTAAAAAAACAACAACAGCAGCAACAACAAGCAATTGGGCATTGATAACACAGAAATGAGCTCTTTTAAGAGGGTCCCAGACAAGAAGTTTTTTTTTACATAAAGACCATTTCCGTCCATTTCCAGAGGAGGGGGAGGTAGAAACAGTGTAAGACTTACTTCGAGGGAGGCCATAAACACAAAAAAAAACCTGATAAGGCCTATTAGATGAAAATAAATTAGCTAATTAATACCTTCATTAGGGGGGGTGGTGAAAATAATTCACTCACACAATTTTTCCTTGGAGAACCTAGACAAAATAGAAGAACTCTAGAATTTGCCAAAATTCCTTGACGAAACTCTATTTATTTGTCTCACTCTCTCTTTTGCGATTTTGTTTCTGGAGAAATTTCCGGGAGAAATTTCCATTAGATATCGCCTGTGCAAGTTCGCATGTACTCGATCATCTCGGTGTCGAGGTTGCACATACCGTCGTCGGCTCATCCATGGGTGGCATGACGGCACTCGCCTTTACCCTGGTCCATCCAGAGCGGGCGCGACGCCTGGTCGACATCTCCTCAGCTGCTCGCAGCCTGCCCTTTTCCATCGCTCTGCGCTCCCTACAGCGGGAGATTATTCGTAAAGACCCCGCATGGCAGAACGGCAACTACGACCTTTCCGGTCACGGTCCGGTAACGGGCATGCGTCTGGCGCGGAAGCTGGGCATGATCACTTACCGATCGGGTGCTGAGTGGGCGGAGCGGTTTGGGCGCGAACGCGCAACCGATCCAGGTGAAACAGACAATCCCTTCGGTATCGATTTTGAGGTGGAATCCTACCTTGAGAACCATGCCAACCGGTTTATCGGCAGCTTCGATGCCAATTGTTATCTCTACCTGTCCAGAGCAATGGACCTTTTTGACGCAGCCGACCATGGCGGCTGTCTGGATGCGAGCTTCCAGAGTCTGCAATTGGAAAGCGCCCTGGTGATCGGCGTGGAAACGGATTTCCTATTTCCCGTGACCCAACAGGAAGAACTGGCAATAGCGTTGGATAAGCAGGTAGAGCACGTCTCCTTCAAGCGACTGGCGTCTATCCAAGGGCACGATTCATTTCTTGTAGACATGGACAGGTTCAGACCTGCCATCGCAGAATATTTCTGAATCAGCTCTCGGTCTGGGCCACTTGTTCGGTGACCAACTGGCGCAACATATCACCGTCCGCATATCCGCCTGCGAGCAGCCTCAACGTCCCGTCGACATCTATGAGTACGCACGGCAAGGCATTCGTCCCATAGGCTGACGCCGAGTTAAACTGAAAGCGCACCCTCTCAATAATGGCGGGATCATCCAGCAGCTTCACAAACTGATCTGCGTCCAAATCGAACTTTTCAGCGGCGGCCACCAGCACATCAACCGATGTGACGTCCAACCCTTGCGTGAAAAACAGCGACTGCAGCTCGTGCAGGTAATCAAACGGCGCCTTACCCGTCAGTTGCCGTACCGCCTCTACCGCAACGCAGCGGCGTGAGGAATTGTGGACGTATTCATCCGGCAACTTGTAGCCGAACGGTTGGCCAGTTGTATCTTCAACGTCACGCCACAGACGCATGAGATAACGCCGCCCATAATCGCCTATCGGCTGGGAAAAAGTCTGGGAGTCTGAAGGATCGACCACCTTTGCATGGGTAAAGTTGAAAGTGTATATCCTAGAAAAATATGACGCGTCAAGGTGAAGTTATAAGAGAAGACACGAAGAGAAATCTGAGCCTTTATGTGCAGCACTTACTTAGTTGATAAAGCTAGGAAGATGATAACTCGAATCCAAGTCTGAAATAAATTAAAATAAAGATTGCCACTCGAAAGCAAAATAAAAAGTACACACCAAAAAAGCTATGTGAACTATTCAACTAATGGATCACAGAAGGACATAAACAGGAAGAGGAGAAATTGTCCGCGTTATTCTAATCGGTGTTACAGGGAGCAGCAAGAGGGAGGGTGCAGTGGGAGGGAAAACTTTCCAAATCAGTGGAATTTGTCGTTAAAGGATATCTTCTTCTTTTTTTTGTGTTTTAACTAAATATTCCTCAAACGCTGATATTTTGGAGAGCGAGTTCCTATTACGTATGTTGTTATTTCGAGGTTATATATGATAATATATAATCAACAGGTTGTAATCTAGGATTCAAATACCATATTTTTGGAGCTAGAGATAAAAATTTGGCGTCTTTTTCATGACCTAGAAATGATGATGGAAATATAACACCCACTATAACCACCTTACAGAATTTAGGAATAGTTTTGGAGTATTTATTCTTAAAATATCAATCTTGTCTTCCTCCCAGTCCTTATTTTAAAGAGGAAAATATTGTCTATTTCAGCCAATAGCAAAGTCGTTGAGGTCTCTTTGGGTCCTCAGAAGTTGTTTATGTTCTTGATACCCTAGCAATTGCCAGGAAATTTCAAAAAGCCCTACAAAGTCACCTTCCGAATCTGCCATGTTACATATGCTTTATCCGTGTCTCTTGATAAATTTTACTCCTGATTTCGGTATTTTTGATATATCTTCTGTATACCAGTACAGATATTTTCATTCATCTTCAAGAGATATGGGCTCACCTTCAAACTTCGGGTAGTTTAGCAGATCCGGTAAAATTGACAATTCTATTAGATCTGTAGTACAAATACTTGTACTCTTGCTTACAAGTACTCGATCGACTAAAGGGAGTCGAGCTCCCTTTGAGGGAGTCAAACTAAACATCTTTTATAGCAGTCAAATTCCTAATTTCGTTCTACTTTAAAGTTGTTTTTTTCACTTTGTCAAGTTTCTTACTGTTGTCGACGATTAACACATTGTGCGGCCCGCCGCCAGGTACTGCAGCGACTGGTGCACGTGCCAGCCGTTGGCCATGGCGTTGTCCAGCCGCGGCTTGGCCATGAAACTGGCGTGCAGGCCGTTCCTGGCGCAGACCTCCTTGACCATGGTGCGGAACATCACCATCGCGTCGGCTTGTGCCATGGCGCTGTCGGGGGCAAAGGTGAACTCCACCTGGCTGGGGCCCATTTCGATCTCGACCGAACGCACCGGCAGTCCCAGCTTCTGGGCATTGCGGCGCAACAGGTCCAGCACGCCCTCCACCTCGCCATAGCGGGTTTCGGTGAGGTACTGGTAGCCTTGTGTCAGGTTGCGGGTCTGGACCGGCGCGCCGGGGCGGCCTGCCTGGCCGTGGGCGGCGGATTTGTCCGTCAGCTCGAAGATGTGGAATTCCACCTCCAGCCCGAAGGTGGCGGCCATCCCCTGCCCCGCCAGCTGGTCCACCGCCCGTTGCAGCACGCCACTGGAGGCAAAGGGGATCCGCTGGCCGTCGGGGTAGACCGGCTCGCAGAAGATCCAGGCGGAATGGCCGGACCAGGGCAGCGCCCGCCAGGTGTCCGGGCGCGGCACCAGCAGCACGTCGCCCGCCCCCTGCATCGGCCCGGCCAGGCCGGTGCCGCCCTCCCAAACCGGGAAGGCGTTGCGGTGGGAGGTGTCCTTGAGCAGCAGGGTTGCGGGCACGTTGAGGCCGCGCTCGAAAACGGCGGCAAAACCCTCCGCCCTCACCGTCTTGCCGCGCAACAGCCCGTGCTGATCCGGGAACAGCACCCGCACCGTCTCAATCCCGTCGAACTGCGCGCGGGAGGTGATCTCTGCCGCCTTGCGGCAGTCCTCTGCGCTGAGCAGCCCCAGGCGGGCCAGTTTTCCGGATGTGAAATCTTGTGCCATGGGCGGCCTCTTGGCGAGTGAGCTGATTGAAATTTCACCGGATTTGCCCCCAGCGTCCAGTCTGCCGCCGGGTTTCCCGGTAACCCGTTGCGTAATCCGGATATTACGGAGGTTTTACGGCTTGACAGAGTTCATCAGGCGAACATTGTGTGCAGCATTCGCACAGACCCGCCGGAACCGGCGGCAGCATTTCAAGAACAGGTTAGGCGGCGCAGATGACAGCGGTGGAACAGGACAGGAATATTTCGTCAAGCTTTGCCAAGGGGCTGGCGGTTCTGGCGGTGTTTGATGCGGCCTCTCCCAGCAAGAAACTGAATTTTAAACTTTGGGTGAGTAGTGAGGTGGTAAGATGAGTAATATCAACTCGTATTGATTTTTCCGCATAGCTGAGAGGAGGGGATGTATTGGGAATTATAGAATCAAAAATAGAGTCTATCAGTGTCCAATGTCCGGAGAGGAAGAACGATTATTCCATTTAATGGGTACATTTAAAAGTTAGTAGACTTAAGGAGAGAGGCGTTTTGGAAAAATGTATTGACTTGAAAGTATTTCTAAAGTAAGTGTTTCGATGATTTTAAAATGTTGGGTAAATTTGTCCGTGTGTGTATATCACGTGGAGATTTCATTTTCAAAATTAATCAAACAGCTTGTGGCATAAACAGTAAGTAGGGAGCGACCCGACTCAATAGTAGTGGAAACTCTAGAAGACGTAATTTTGATCACAACAGAAATATCACAAGAATCAAATTTTTATGCTGATTTAAAGCATTTGAGTTTCATTAAGTTTAGTGTTATCCATCAAAGGCTACGAGCCTGAGAAAAGTAGCCTGATTTTCAAAAAATGGGGTGAAAATATTCTAGAAGTCAGTGAATCTAAATGAAAATCTTATCGTCAAATTCAGCGTACCTGAGAACCTTAGTGCAAAAGCTTAAAGCTCCAAACTACAAAAATGTAACAAATTTTATTTCTGCCGGAAGAAAGGTCAAGGATACGTGTTTATTTTTTATTGTGTTTTTTTCTTGGGTAATCGTATGGACCCAGTGAGCGTATAACTTCGGAAGAGGGCTCGTTGTAACGGCTTAGAAAAGTTCTACTGCAATTTTTAAGCGAATAAGTAATTGGAGGGGAACTAGTCCCCTCCCACGCCTAATGTTTCCCAAAATCGTCAAATCAAAATTTTGAGATAACTATTTTGCTCAGCATAGTTAAAAGACTAAAAAATTATGTCTTTGGAGTCAAAAAGACTCCCCCAAGCCCCGGGGAAAAGGTGTTTAAGTTATAAAATTTGCCCATTGTTTACGTATATTATTTTTATAGGGTATTCATACATTTTTTGGGTAGGAAGGGGAGGACAAATTTTCTGTTGGGGGATTTTTCACTGTTTATACTGGGGGAATTTGCCAGATTTCATATGCGAACTCGGAGATGTTAAAGGTAATTGCCCGGCTAAATTTTCATCAGGGTTGAATTGCCCAGAGGATATTTCCATGGAGGTTAAGCCAGACATTCTGCATTATCCATTCTTTTGCCCGTTTCCTATGCAGTTTTCTTGTAAAATCACGCCCAGGCCAAAAAAATGAATAATATATGTATTATGAAAAGGTGTTTTCATTCGCCAAATCTTTTCCCTGTGCTTTCCAAGTGTGACTTTCTTACTCCAGCGTATTGTGTGCAGTTTTGCTAATGCTTTTCTATTTGCAATTTAAAATGTTTGCTATTATCCCGAATGCGTTTAAAGGAGTTTTTCATTTGGTTTTTACTCCTAGTCTAAAGCTTTTCGTTTTAGGCTAAGCGGTTACCAACCATTGCTGTTCTTAGTCGCGGTATTGTACGGTTTAATTTTTCCTTGTTTAAGTTAATCCTCTCAAAATGGACCGAAATTTTAGTTGCTACCTCTGACGCTATTCTAGCTTTATCCTTTTTGTCCAAGAATACGGCTAAATTGTGACCTTTTCTACAAAGATGAAAATTAAACTAACATGAAAGTGTAAAATGTAGCTGAACTAGCGATTTCAATTGTAAGAATTATATATATAGTACAAGAAATAAAAACAGTAAATAAAAGCGGAACAAACCAGGGTAAAATAAAATAAGACCTTGACAAGGAGATTAAAAAATAGCTAAGGTAGTATATTTATACTAATAGTGTGACGGAAGTCTATAGTAGTATCAAAGGCTTATAACCCTTTTCAAATCATAGGGATGCTGTTCTCTGGCGCTCAGCGCCACCCCCTTGATTAACAAGTGAAAACAAGAGAGCCTTGGATAATCTTAATTTTACGTATGAGAAATGATTAGTGACGTTGTTTAAAAGAGGGATTCTGATCAAATAGCTATAAAAAGAGGCTTTTGAAATTACAGGAGTCATTATATAGGTGACGTTTGTATGGGCTAGGATGGCTACAATTTCGTTGGAAAGTTCTTTGTTTGCGTCTAAAAAAAAAGGCTGGCCCTAGCGCCGGCTTTTTTAGACTCGTTCGAATGGTATTAGCCTATTGTTATTGTGGAAAACCACATTTTATTTAGACGGCGAACCATTTCCTTTCATCGTGTAGGAGGATTAATTGCTCCCCCTCAGTAAGTAGTGTTCCAGCATACTTGTCTGATTCGTTTAAAGTATGAACAAGCCATCTTATTAGACTTAACATGATATAAGTTCATAGCTAAATCTATTTGCGTGAAAACTTTAGGAGCCATGGCGAAGGAAATCACAATATATACAAAAAAAAGCATAAAAAGGTAAAATTTGACTAGGTCTAGGCTATAAGGTGCATGTGGCGGCAATTCTCACGAAAATTCTCTGGAACTTTCGTTTTTAGCGCGTGAAGAATGTGCTGGTGAGTGATGGAAGTGGATTCTACGATAAAACTCTCCTGGACACCTTTTAGCTAATTCTGCTCACTATTTCCTCAAAACTTATACATTATAGATTCCTGTGATAGTTCTTCAACCTTATAAAAAGCCCAGAAGTACAACTCCTTCACAGTCGTAGAAAACGGTTGCCATTACTTTGTAGTCAAAAACTGTATGTATTTTTAGAAAACCCATCACATTATTGCTCTTAGTGGTACCACGGAGATCATTGGGACCCAGGAGACATAATTAAATTATGTGGACGATGAATGTGCAAAGTTGAGTTTATATCAAGTGGCCTATTAAAAATAATCGAAACTTCAATATTTCAAAATCAGATTCAACGGTACAATTTCAAGAAAACTTATGGAAGATACGAAAATTTTGCTTAGTTTTGAAAATTCTGAAAATCTCGTAAAGGAAAAAGAAGTTACTTCTAGGATGCCAAGGAAATCGATGTGCGATGACAACTTTAGACATCATTTCTTAGTGTACAGTTCATTTTTTATATAGAAGAGTGCTTGTTTTCTTGCTTACTTTTCAAGGCATTAAACGACTAAAATATATTAAACCGTTAATCCCAAATAAAAAAAAAAAAAAAAAAATTGGAATTTCTGTTTTATGACATAAGGATTTACAGTATTATTTCACAAAAATGTATGAGAGATACGGAGATTTTGCATAGGTTTCTGACGAGAAAATAGGTATTCCTATCAATATTCACAGTTCTAATAATTTCTAAATAAACAGTTCTAAATAATTTCTAAAAAGTTTACCTTGGAAGAAATGAGATTTTACTTAGATTAATTGAATAAATAAATAAAAAAAACTTTACAGCAAGAATATTTGCTTTCATAAAAAGCTCTATGAGAGAATCATAATGCATCCGATATTATTTTCTTTGAACCTATAAGGCAAAGATTAAGCAGCTGATACAGACCCGTACATAAAAATTCACATTCTTTTTTCTGGAGGGGGGGGGGTAGGGTGTTGAGGAAAACGGAAAATGATAAAAATGAGTAAAGCATACGGATAAAATAAGCAACTATAGTAACAAAGGTTAAAAGCTTGAATTTTTCGGGGGGAGGAATTCAATAAAAAGGCCTTCAGGGAAATTGCCAGCAATTTAAACATAGGTTTTTGAAAGTAAAAAGGGCGTTGGTTGATGAAAGTTGTGCGATTGGCTTGAAACTTTCAGGGATTGATTCATCTCTGCGTTCAAAGGATGTAATATTTTCATTTAGAGGGAGAGGTTAAGCAGCCCAGAAACGGGCCAAAACTATGTTTTGTTGCTGATAATAGAACAAACTTACATGATGACATGTAATTTTGAGAGTTACAACCGTAAGTCCTTTTGCCAAGAGGAACATACGGTAAGAAAAGAATCCTTGGGCATTCCCCCTTACTTCAAAAAAAGTTTCTGAAAAGGGCCAAAAAACATTTTTTCAGAAGGATATCACAAATTATTTTATTCACATTCAAAGGTCATCACATTTTTTTTTCCAATTGGCTTAGAACTTACTGGGCATGTTAACTGTGCCAAAGAGACTGACTTCAATTGAGAGAGACCATCTTGGAAAAGATTGATTTTATTGGCTTTTTTTGTTATGAATCTTCTGGCTTAAGCTGACTAAAAATTTAGTCTAACACTTCTTTTTTCTCTGATTGGCCTGCAACTTAAAGCACATTTTTATTAAGGCAAAAGGATCTAAAGGAAGAAAAACATTTTTATTTTAACTGAAAAATTGTATTATCAATTCATGACGAAAGAAAATCTTAAAACAGAATTCCTGTAATTAAAATACAACAAAAGTATACCATGAAACAGCAAGCATAAGTTAATTTTAAAGATGTCTTCCCAAGAAAACTTAAAAAAAAAGTAAAAACAAAAAATATGTGTGAACTAATTTAAGAGATACTTTTTCCAAAGAAATTATTTGAGAAAAGTAGAGCAGTATTAATTCTAAAACGAGTAGAAACAAAGTTTAGCTTAAAACAAAGGTAAAGCAATTTAAAGTACAAACAGAAATTACCATGAACAGTTAATAAAACCTGTCGTTTGTACTATACTGAAAAGGGTATGTATTTCACGGAAACGATCCATAAATTTGAGAAAACAAGATGTTACCAAAATCGAAATAAGTTTTATGTGTCATTGCATAAAAAATTACAATGCAAATAAGATTTACAGAAAACAAAACTTCTTACAATAAATCTTATTTCTGACTTTCAATATTTAAAAATGACATTGTTTCTGTCATACTCTCCCTATTGATTCTAATTAGGAAAAAATGGCCACCTGTCAATTCAGCTGATTTATGCAGAGCAAGCAATTCTAAAAAGAATGACCTAGCAGTTTCATACTCAGCCTTTCCTTCTGTTATTCTTAGATATTTTTCAAGTATTTCAATTAGAACTGCGTAAAGACCTACCTAATTAAGGGGTAACAGAGCAAAGGCAAATAAAACTGAAGCACTAAATATAAAGTTAAATGCTAAGAAAACGTTATTAACATTTCCATAATATTCAAAACTATTCAAATATTCAAAACATAATGTTGCATAATATTCAAAATCTCTTTTCTAATTCTTCTTACATATATATTTGAAAATAAACTTTAAATAACATTCTGTGCATCTATTCCCTAAAATTTCCTTCTTATATAATCAACACACAAATGACCACACTTTACATCGTTAAAATTTTGGACTTTAGTAGAGTGATAGGCAATTTATTTATTTGAACTCACTACATAGTTAACAATTTCATTTTCAGGTTGGAGTCCAAACGAATCATAAAGTTCTACAAATGAGTGCTTACGATCATTGAAATAAGAAGTCCAATTGTGTCCCAGGTGATCTCATGTAGTCATGATTGATTGAACCATATTCTTTTTTCTTTATTTTACCGGGTAAGTTGTCTCGAGAAAAAAACTCGAAAATAAGGAATATGACGTAGTTCATTCAATATATCAAAATTTGTCAGTGATAACATGTGCTTTTTGATTCTTTTTGACGTTCCCCGTCTTTGGAAACGATCATTCTTTGAATTGTGATCTCAGCTTCAACAATTTTTCTGGGTTTTCCTCCATGTATGTACTTAAACCACTTCTACTTCAATTTTCGTGGGTCTATCATGGTTTTTGGGAGCTTCAACTACCACTTCTAATCCAGATCCAACAATTTTGTGTGTACCGGGTAATTTTAAACCACGACTTTTTGATGCAGTCCCCAGTAATGTTCTACCTTCACCTTTTGAGGAATCAGTAATTTTATAAACAGTTTTCTTTTCAGCATAAGTACCTAATGCACCTGCACCACTTGTTAGAGTAGCTTTATCTATTGCAGCTGCTATTTGTATTTAAAATGGAAGTAAGCTACTACTTTTAATCAGTTGGTAATATGATATAATTATATAGGCATCTTTATTCTTTGTTTTTACTTGCTCAGTTTGTTCAATTTGTTTTCTTTTAACCACATCCACGCCAGCAGCATGCAGCGCTGACGCCTTGTCTTTTACCTTTCTGAATGAGAGAATACATGCCCCTAAACACCCACTGGATCTGCCCCCGCGCCTCTCAACCGCAAAGTTTCTGATTTTGCGTGCTGAATATTGTTCACGGAGCTTGATGCGTGCTGACTTGTGTTTTTTAAATTGTTGCATATTTATTTTTCTCTTCGTGAGACTTGTACATTGATTTTTCTTCTCGTGAAACTGGTTTTGTTCATGGAACTTGTTGCGTGATGATTTTTTCTTCGAACTTGTTGCGGGCTGTTATTTATTCGTGAAACTTGTTGTATGTTGATTATTTCTCTTCGCGAAACTTGTACATTGACTTTCCTCCTCTTGAAACTGGTTAAGTTTATTGAACATGTCGCGTGCTACATTTTGTTCGTGGAACTTGTTGCAAGCTGATTTTTGTTCGTGAAACTTGTTGCATGTTGATTTTTCTCTTAGTGAAACTTTTACTTTGATTTTTCTCCTTGTGAAACCGATTTTGTTCATGTAACTTGTTGCGCACTGAACTTTTTAATGGAAGTTGTTGCGTGCTGGTTTGTGTTCCTAGAAATTGTGGCATGCTAATTTTTGCTCTTGAAACTTGTTGCATCTTGATTTTTCTCTTCCTTAAACTTGTACTTTCATTTTTCTCGTCATGAAACTGATTTTGTTCATGGAACTTGTTGCGTTTGATTTTTGTTCGTGAAACTTGCTGCGTAAAGAATTTTGTCAATGGAACTGTGCTTGCTGATTTTTGTTCGTGGAGCTTCTTGCATGCTGAATTTTGTTCGTGAACTTTTTTGCATATTTATTTTTCTCTTCGTGAAATTTGTACTTTGATTTTTCTCCTCGTGAAACTGATTTTGTTCATGGTACTTGTTGCGTGCTGATTTTTGGTTCGTAGAACTTGCTGCATGCTGATTTTTGTTCATGAAACTTGTTGCATCTTGATTTTTCTCTTCGTGAAACTTTTATATTGATTTTTCTCCTTGTGAAACTGATTTTGTTTATGGAACTTGTTGCGTGCTGATTTTTGTTCGTGAAACTTGTTGCGTGCTGAGTTTCTTTCGTGAAACTTGTTGCATGTTGATTTTTATTCTTGAAGCCTTTTGCATGTTCAATTTTCTCCTCGTGAAATTGATTTTGTTCCCTATTTAAGTCAAGCTAACTTAAAATTACAGTGAAGTTGAACAATGGTATAAAGGTACTTACTCGATAGGATTCAAGAGCCTAAGAAACTAACGGTAGATGGTGCATGAAAATACCACGTCGTACCTTGTGGAAATACGAGGATCGTGACCCGAACACTCTTGGCAAATGTGCCACACCTTCTCTTTAACAATCCTTTTGCGAGCACAGTTGCGACTTAGGTCAAGCAACGAACGATTGAAACATGACATTAACTACCAAGTGGTGGTGAACAAGTCGGACGATTCCCATAGCGAGAACCGGGGAGCACATCCAACTTGCGAACGTCATCAGAGTTTTCAAGTTGGCCAAGAAGCTCTTTGACTGTTTGATGAAATAGAGGATGGTTCCACTGAGGATCAAGTTCTACTAAGGGTTCGAGAACAAATCGACGGAGATGGAGACGAGGATGAGGTACGGTTAAATGAGTCTGGACAATGCTCTGTTGTCCGTAAAACAACAGATCGAAATCCATCGTTCGAGGGCCGGCTCGATTGCCTTCGTCTCGACCTAACGCTCTCTCGGTTTCTTGACAAATATCAAAAAGTTTTTCGACAGACAAGGAAGTCTCAACTTTTACCACTCCATTATAAAACCATGTATCGCCTAATATCCCTTGAGGGTCCATGGGTCGTGTTTCATAATAGGACGAGACGCCACATAGTTGAGAATGGGGCAATAAGCCCATCAACGCAATGGCACGGTCGCAATATTCCTGACGATCCCCAACGTTGGACCCAAATCCTATGAAGACGGTTTCTGAAATATTTTCACCTTACGCTTGACGGTTCACATTTTCTTAAATGTAGTTTTGGCATTTTACCATCCGACCTTCCTCATACGCTCAACCGCTTCCGCCAGTCGTTCTTTTGAAGTCGTCACCGTCATGCGAATATAGCCTTCTCCAGGCTCACCGAATCCATTCCCAGGCGTCGTGACGATACCGGCTTTTTCGATCAAATGCGCCGTAAACGATGCAGAGGTAAATCCCTTTGGAACCTCGATCCACACATAGAAAGCTGCGGATGGATTATCAAGCGTGAGGCCAAGACTTTGTAATCCTGGGACGAGCACATCCCGTCGCTCTTGATAAATTTTCCGCAATCCATCGGTAAATTGATCGCCAGATTCCAAAGCGGTAATCCCCGCTTCCTGGATGGCCTGAAAGACTCCGGAATCAATATTGGTCTTGACCTTTCCTAATCCGCCAATGACGTCTTTATTCCCAACGGCAAACCCAATTCGCCAACACAAGATATCGAAATAAACTCCTTTGTCTCTGTTATTTTAGAAAGCGTCTGAGATTCTGTCTAACTTGACCAAACGTTTTACCAATATATCAAGTGGTGTAACGTTCCTTGGGTATGGTCTCGCAAAAGCGGATGAGCCTCGATCCAGACTTGTTGAAAAGCAAGAGCTGATCAAATACTTTGCCGAGTTTCTTTCTGGAGGTCAACCTTTGTCGGACGTTATTTCAAACAAAACCAAGGTAAGCCATTGGATTAAAATTTACTGTTGAAAAATCCCAACATTCTGGTCCCTAGACTGCGGGAAGTTTTATCATTTCCAGAATTTAGAAAGCTGCCTAAGTTCTGTCCTGTTTAAAACAAGTTGAACTTCTATGAAACTTGAAAAATTAAACGAACTTTACTGAAGTATAATATTGAAACTTGTTTCAGATTGGTCAGACCTTCATATACTTTTCTTAATTGTGGAAAAAATGAAACTTGCTCCAATTACGGAGCAGAGTATATAGCATTTCCTGCTCCTATGTTAAGCTGTAATTGGATGCACTCACAGCAATTTACGGTACGACTAATGAGCACCGTAATTTTACAGATAAGGGTCTTAAGTTTACTGTGCTTTTAGAAAAATTTATTTGTAACTTGGAGGTTATAAATTGGCGTTCATGGAAAGTTCAACAATCGATGTTGACGAACAAGTAAGATATCCCGGGGTCATTTGCTCAATTTTATTTCTACCTTATGGTCACTGAGATTACGGCTTCATCAGGGTCCGTAGTACTGAACCTGGGGATAGTAGTTTTTTAACATACCCATATGAGAAATGGTATGCTGAATGGTATCTGATAGGATTTTAAGAAGAAAAGGGAAGAACAGTGAAGTGAAAATATATAAGCTCATTTTCATCTGAACTGCAATATTCTTGAAATGATGAATCTCAGAGTCTCCAGTATAAAAAACTGTAATATTAGAAAGAAGAAAGACAGTTTCTGGTAAGATACGTTTTGAAACCTTTAGAGGCTTTTACTGGATTCCTGTGTACCTGCCTTCTCAAACTTGGGCTCCTGCCACAAGATTGGCATCTAATTAATTTTCTGGAAAAATTCAACGTTTAATAATTGGAGTCAAGCACGGAGGTTCCAAAAGGGTCTGTCATCATCACGACTACCAATTAAAAGTTCCCGTGCTGTGATTTGTTCCAATACTGTTCTACCTTACTCCCCGGCGGGGAATCGAACCCCGGTCTCCCGCGTGACAGGCGGGGATACTGGCCACTATACTACCGAGGAGCTGTGAATTACGGGACATTGCTTGTTTTTTAGAAACAGGCTTCTTTTAGGATGAGTATTTGTAGTTGTTTCGTTTTCAGATGTATCTGGCTTTAAATAGTATGTTGTTCTCTAAGAAGATTAAGTTAGCAGAAATAAATTTGAATTGGCACGGAGAAGCTGATCTTGCTAGCTTTTAAAAGTTTCGGATGTATTTAGTTTTCTAAACAGTGGGGAAGAATGCTGCTTGTAATTCGTGGGTTTATTGCACAGCAAGAAAGAGAGTAGTGTTGATGAAAATGTACTGGTTAATTGTCTCTCTGGCCAAAATAAACTCCCCGGCGGGGAATCGAACCCCGGTCTCCCGCGTGACAGGCGGGGATACTGGCCACTATACTACCAAGGAGCTGTGAATTATGGGACATTGCTTGTTTGTTAGACAAAAGGCTTCTCTTAGGATGAATATTTGTATTTGATTCGTTTCCAGATGTACCTGACTTTACTTAGGATGTATTTCTCGAAGAAGATTAAGTTAGCGGAAATAAATTTGAATTGGCACGGAGAAGCTGATATTGCTAGCTTTTAAAAGTTTCGGATGTATTTAGTTTTCTGAAAACTGGGGGAAAATGCTGCTTGCATTTCGTGGGTTTATTGCACAGCAAGAAAGAGAGTAGTGTTGATGAAAATGTACTGGTTATTTCTGTCTCTGGCCAAAATAAACTCCCCGGCGGGGAATCGAACCCCGGTCTCTCCCGTGACAGGCGGGGATACTGGCCACTATACTACCGAGGAGCTGTGAATTATGGGACATTGCTTGTTTGTTAGAAAAAGGCTTCTTTTAGGATGAGTATTTGTACTTGATTCGTTTCCAGATGTATTTGACTTTACTTAGGATGTATTTCTCGAAGAAGATTAAGTTAGCGGAAATAAATTTGAATTGGCACGGAGAAGCTGATCTTGCTAGTTTTTAAAAGTTTGGAATGTATTCAGTTTTCCAACAACTAGTTAAGAATGCTGCTTGCATTTCGTGGGTTTATTCCACAGCAAGAATGAGAATGGTATTGATGAAAATGTACTGGTTATTTCTCTCTCTGGCCAAAATAAACTCCCCGGCGGGGAATCGAACCCCGGTCTCCCGCGTGACAGGCGGGGATACTGGCCAGTCAAAAGAAAGAAGTACAGAGACCCTGGCGAGCACATTATCAGCGTAATCTAGGCAGTGGAAAGCACTTATTGCCAATAAGAAGGACCATTCACGCACAGTGGCCAAAAGGCACCATCTAAACACAGATGACCCCCATGATTTGTGAAAGACAGTGCAACTGGCTGTTGAACGTGTTTTATGGCTAGTTTGTCCACCTAGTAACCCAAAGGCTCGTCACCCTCAGATGCTCCAACTACTTTTTATCAATTAGTTAGTCTTAACGGTGGTTTCTTTTGCCTGTGTAGAAAGTTTAAATTTCGGGCCTACTGCTTATCAAGGATTTTTGGTTGGCATGATGTTATGTCCAGTTATCTTCTTGTGAAAACACCTTCTTTTCTCATTTCATTTGTGAAATGTTGATCGGAGGTAAATTTCCATTGTTTAGACTTACTCCAAGTTAACGACATAGAGTTTCAGGGAATTGAGGGACTGATATTAAATGTGAGAGGCAAAGAATCATAAAACCTTATCTATGCACGACTTGATTATGTAGGATTGCAAAGCAGTTGAATTCTCATGAGAAAAACCCTAACAAGTACATATTTTGTCATTTCATTTTTATACAGATAACCCAAGATCTTGTGGAATAGGCGGTCAAACTTATCTTCCATTTGGATCAGGAGCACGAAGCTGCATTGCTACCAAGTTTGCAACCTTGGAGATGAAAATTATTCTCGCTCGCTTGTTGTCAAAGTTCCGATTCGGGATAAGACCTGATCATCCCGCTGTGAATGGAGTGTTTGTTTTAATATATACACCAACTCCCACTCCCAGAATACAGGTCAGCTTACTCGATTCTGAGGGCAAAGACAGCGAGTGAGAAGGTCTATAGTTAGGCTCGTTCCGATCTATTTTCTTTTTGTTACTCTTACATGTGCGTATATCCTTGATCTGGAATGACAGCTTATATGGGCTTTGCTGAATTTTTGTTAAAGTATAAACCTCATGGAAGATACACGTGTAAACGTTATGCAAAACGTGGAGTTTCCCAACTCAAATGTAACTTTTAGCTTCCATTTATTGGATAAGGAATAAGGTCATGAACATATTAGGTCTTTATACTAGTTTTTCGTATATAAAACTTTTTTAATTCTTTAGGCAATAGTGGGCCAATTCTTCTGAAGATTAATCCAATGTTATAAACGTTGGCCTGACATTCTTGTAAGGAAGTCTGTAATTATTATGTTAAGACATTGCATTAGTGTATTACAACAAATTCATTGAGATGAAAATTGCAATATGACTAGCGAACCCGATCTACCCCGAAAATTTTAACCTTGGTCTCCATATTTAACCTGAATATGGATGTAGTTAGCAACAAAATGTCACACGTATCTAAGTATATAGGCAACCCCTGTCTTTCATATATCGAAACTGCTTTCCTTTATTTGCACAAAAATTCATTGATAGAGTCATTATGAAACAAAGGTCCACAATATCTACCTGAAAGGGTGGCAAACGAGACTACACCAGTTCTTTTTAAGAAAGCCAGTATTATGAAAGCGGCCTTGGTCGTAAACATGTATGTTAATTAGTGGGAATTTAGCATGGGCACTGAGGGTGGATGCCTTAAACAGATGTTTTACCCTGTATGCACAACACGAAAAGATGCGCAAGAATTCCAACAGTTTACAATGCTTATGGAGTCTTATGATATTTCTTGGTTGCATTAGGCAAATTAGACAAATATAACGCAAAAATTATTGTATGCTGCAAAACGTTAAACTCGTATATAAAGTTACCCTGGTATATACAATTGTTCTTTTATGCAAAATACTAAAATTTACACAGGCGAAGCCTCAAGTTCTTTAAGCTCAGCTTCAAGCACAAGTTTGCTTATTGCTAATTTTACTTTTGCTGTTCTAACAGGGCTACGTTTTCTCAGCCAAAAGGCCATACTGCTTGTAAAAGTGTCGTTCTCGTCCTGCTCCTTTAGGGATTTTAAGGAATCTAAAATCTGGTTATTAATATTAGATAATGTTGTAGTTTTTTCTACTCTCCCTTTAGGAGTAGGCCTATCCAGGCATGCTGGCTTCGTGTATGGTACAGAGGAAGTAGGTGTTTCTAATAATGTCTCTACTTCAGTGTTAAACTCCTCTGTTATGTCATCAGTGTCAGTAACTTCAGGTGCTGCCTCGTTTGTATATTGCTGGGCACCGGCAGGTAGTTCACTTGCTTCTTGCTCTGTTGGTTGCATATTTGTGTATACGCTAGTAGAGTGTAATAAATTGAAAAACAAGAGTTAGTTTTACTTTAGCAGAGAAAATAGCTAGCAAAATTGTTATCGTCTAAATGTCTGAAAAGGCCAATATATGCAATAAAACACAAAATGTAGCAGACAACTCAGACATAAAATACAGACATAGCATCGCAAAATTATTTATTTGAATATTTAAATCAAATGTGCCTGGCAAAAAGGAATTTGTTTGCACTGTCACAAAGGAAGTTGTAGAAGCACCAGGTACATATTTTGCTCGATCCAGAGATGAAACAGAAGCTAGTGGCTACATATATTTGGTAAAAATCCTGGAAGAAAAAAACACAACAGAAAAAGGCCCTATGAAAAAATCCCTATGGGAAATATTCCTAAAGAAAAAATCCCCAGAAAGAAATCGCTAAAGAAGAAATCCATCATGGAAAAATCCGTAAAGAAAATATCCCCCAGGAATAAAATCCCCAGAGAAAAAAAATCCATCATGGAAAAATCCCAATGAAAATTGTAGTTATGGTCACTAGGTAAAGATCCTCTACAACATACAAATTTTTGCAAGGCAAGGGAAGCTTTCATTTGTATGCATACCGAATGCTGTTTGCTGCAATATAATAACTATCTTTAGGGGTACTAAGTTAGGAATAACTGCCAAGATTGTTTGTATGATATGCTCTGTCTCTCGTGTGGGCTTGGTCCCTAATAAGTAATGAAAACTGTCCCAAGGGGGGCTACTGTCCAATAGGATAACAAGTTAGATGTGCTTCACTAAAGCAGGTGTAATCATTGAGAGGGGCCATACAATTTTGGTGGCACTTCTGTGTCAAACAAATAAAGGGAACCCTACAAATCACCAGGAAATTGCATATTATCTATATACTTATATAAATTTGTTGATCAACTTATTTAATGGAGTTTTATCTACCATGCATTATTACCAAACAATAAGGGAATGGAATGTTGCTGTAGGGATTCACACTTTCTTTTTGGGTATTTTCATAGGTTTTTCCATTGGGATTTTTCCCATAGGGAATTTTAATTACATTTGATTTTATCCAAAACGGATAAAATTTTGTATTGTAAAATTGCAGAAGAGGAATGTCACAAATTGACATATGTGAAGACCTCTCAAAAAGTATTCATGATTTGAAAGGAGACTGTCATGACTATCAGTGATAAATGCTAATGCCAAGATTTGCAACCACCACAAGTATGTGTAGAAACACTGAAAATTAGGAGAACAAATGCTGTGATCCATCCAGAAAACACAAGGATGTAAATGATGTGCAGCTTTTTTCTTCTTAGAGGAGACATGCATTATTCCAAGCACAATGAATTATAACTCATTAGCCACTTTGGAGTTGTTAAATAATGGCTCAACGTCCCCGTATTATTGGATGTAGTTTAAATTGTTACATTACATGCCACGTTAGTTAGTTGTAAAAAGGGGAGATATAAATTCATATTCCCCTGTCTCTTCCGAAGTGTGCGCAGGGGCAATTGCAGGCGAACAGCACGGTATCACGAGGTTTCGTGTAGTAATAGGGATTTCGCTTAGTGACGCGGCTTGCATTTTATGCTATTAAATAGGTTGGAAATCGTTTAAGATGAACGAGGAAGTCAAACCAATTGTAGGCTCTAATGTTGGCACTCGTCATAGGGTGATGACAGAGGAAGACATAGCATATAAGGTTGACAATCAGTTGGGAACTCTAAAAACTAAACGCAACGAATTTCGTAAACAAATACGGTCAGCACTATTCTAAAGGGGTAAATGTGAAAATATTGATATTTGGAAACAAGAGTTTTTATAAATTCAAGTATTATGGGGAGAGTAATTTACAAGGATATGAAAGAAGCCGTGTCAGACGAAGTAAGACAAAAATCGAAGTGATTCGGACACAAACGCACGAGAAATGGGTTAAATTTAAACTTTTAATCAGAAATAAAAGACGCGAATCTGTTCGTGACAGGGCGTTGTCTTGTAACAAGTCACTATCGTCACGTGCTTCACATAGATCATGTTCTTTAAAGAATGGTTTGTCTATTGAATAAATCAGCAGTTTCTAACAAAAATTTCACTTACTGAAACATAAAGTTATTCTTAAACCACAATTAGCACTTGCTTGTAGAGTAAAGGAACTCAAGTTTTATCGACTACAGCAAGAAGAAGAACTGGCTAGGTAATGGAATCTCAGCATATAATTTCAGTTGACTACTTCTCACATAATTTTGCTAAGAAGTAGTGTCCCAAATGAACACAATCACTCATCTCATGCTGCTGAATACAAATGTGTAAACAGTTATCAAATTCATTCAGTTAATGATATCTGGACTCTCTTTTGTACATAAGTAATTATCAGCTTCACTGGTAAATAAAATGTATGTCTGTCTCATTTATACCGCTTACGGTTGGATAGGGGCGTAAAGGATAAATTGATGATTGACTATTTTATACCTTCATTTGATGCAGCTGTTGTCGTCTCTTCATCCTCAATGTCTTGATCATTCATTGGTAACTCTTGATCACTTGCATCTTCTTCCTTTATTTCTAAAGGACTTTCTTCTGACACTTCTTCACTCTTAACTTGTTCGGATGCTGAAACGCAAGTGTCTGCTTCTGTATCCACCTTGAATTTCAGCTTATACTTATCATTCAGCCTTACTGTCGCAAAGATTCTGTCGCCAATTGTCCTTGACTGTGTGTTTGTGTATTGCTTCAAACTCTGTATCTTTCTTGTTGTGGTAATAGTAACTATTCTTGAATTGCTGTTGTTGAAACCATAATCATCCTCAATATCTATAAGTTCATTAGATGCAATATTGTCACTAGTGCAATTCATGATTTCATGAAGCCTTGGTCTTTTCTTCTTTGAGCAAACTTTCTGGAAATGTCCTGCATTTCCACAGTAATTGCATTTTGCTTCCTTTGCTAGACAGTTTGAGAACTTGCTGTGGTCTCCTGCACATCGTAAACAATTGTTTGACTTCACTGGGCTTCCACTGCTGTGTCTTGTCTGTTTCTGGGCACTAAAAGCTTGGCTGCCTTTGTAATGTCCGCTTGGGTGTGGCTGTTTGCTGGATCCCTGGTTTCTTTTCCCTCATTGCATGTATGTCAGCAGAATTTTCGCCTTGTGTAATGGCTTTCATCTGCTTTCTTGTGCTTTTTTCTGCCTATGCCAGGTTGTAGACTTTTCTGAAGGTGAGCTTGTTCCCAACAGCTATGGCATTCTTCCGCACTTTATCGGACTTCAAACCAAACACAAAGGTATCTTTTAGCATTTCCTCTTGAATTCCGTGGGCATATCCACTGCCCTCGACTAGAAGTCTCGCTTTCGTCACGAACTCCTCTAGTACTGTGTCATTTTGCTTTAGACATTTCAGATGGGATCTTGAAAGGATCTGATTACTCTGTGGCTTTGTGTAGCATTCAAGCTTTTCAAAAACTCTTAGCAGCTTCCGGTTGTCCCTTTCAGCTGTCCGCGTTGACATGTTATACATTTCGAGGCCTTTGTTCCCTGTCCATAGCAGCAGCATCCTCACTTTGTACGCTTCCTCCTTGTCTTGTAAAGGACCATCAAAGATGAGATCGGATTGCTGCTTGGAAAGCTTGAACCTCTTGTGCATATTCCCTGGACTGCTCCAGTCCATCTCTGGTGTTGTGTACTTGTCGGCCATAATGCTCTGTTACAGCAACAATTAACAACTCTGTAGCACTTCTGACATCATGTTGTAGTTTGAGTTCAATAGTAAAAGTCAGTTTGATCCTTTTCTACAATCTATTGACTTTTGATCATTGTGAACTTTCCACCAACCACCTGGCTGGGACTGAGTGTCAGCTACTTAGCTGGGCGACTTCGCCTATACTGATTTAGTTTTCGAGTTTTTTAAACTATTTAAATGACGGTCCGCTGACCTCTCACTGCAAGGTACTGCAGTGACAGGAGCTATATAAATTAGGAGAATGTTATCCGCAAAATACCATACCATTCACTTTCCTGTTGGAAACAACGTATTTTGAGGTTTTCTGGCTTTTAAATATATACTCATAAAACAGAATAAAAAAGATATAAATATTGTTGGAGCTAACAAACATATTAAGTGAACTATTAATGTGCAGACAAAGACCGAACTTTTTGCTTTCTATCATGTATAATTGCACTAAAATAAAGGTTGACAATTTCAATTACAAAGGAATACTTCCAAAAGAGTATGAAGGCAGAAAAGGTAATGCATTATTTGACGAAGGCTCTCTTACAAAAGCAACAGTTAACAATATTTTTGAAAGAGTGCTGTTAAGAGTGCTGCAACGATGAAACTGCATGTTCCCAGCAATTGATGACATAGACTGCTAACCATGCCCGGAAAGTTCAATGGGTAGTAGAAAAGTTTTGCGAGCCGTTTCATATTTCAATGCAAAATATCGTTCCTCCTACAGACAGTAGTTTGCAGACACAAGACAAGTACCACTACGTGTCAATCAAATAGTTACACGAGGAGTGCTGAATATAATTCCAGTTAGTTTTTCTGAGGCCATAGGCGCAACGGACGAAAAATATTGAGCGGTCTGTGGATTATTTCCCCGAAAAAATTTTCCTTTGCCCGAAAATTATTGGGACATGTATAGACTAAAAGTGTCGTGAATCATACATCATCCATAGCAATATGACGTAACGATTGCACGATAGGGATATTCCCTCTCTCTCTCTCTCTATTTTTAACAATGATGTAATTCGATTTCATGTCAAAGTATATAAATACTCGATCTTGTAAATCCGTAACACACACATTCACTTCGACTTCAACAAAACTGTTGATAATGATTTTAGTTGTATACACTAGTTTCGTTGCCATGAATTCAACAGTCTTGCCGCTACCACTGCGCTACGAAGTCAGTATAGGCTACACATCATTCACGTAACCTATAAAAGCAATTCAGTTTGGCAGGAATGCCGACGTTAATTCAGAGGGCTGGTGAGACTTAAAATCATTCATTTTTGTTTCTTATTAAGGATTATCATAGATCTACCTATCACCCGACGTGAATCAATTTTTACTCATGTCTTTGTCTAACTTTGTTTTCCCCGGTGCTCTGTTTACGATAGTGATTGCATCATCTACTTGCTCAACAGCCTCGGATTGTCTCTTTCCTTTCCTTTCCTTTCCTTTCTTTTCCATTCCTTTCCTATCCTTTCCCTTTCCTTCCCTTTCCTTTCCTTTCCTTTCCTTTCCTTTCCTTCCCTTCCCTTTCCTTTCCTTTCCTTTCCCTTTCCTTTCCTTTTCCTTCCCTTTCCTTTCCTTTTCTTGTCCTGTCCTGTTCTGTCCTGTCCTGTCCTTACCTTGTTCCATGTTTCTGGTGGTATTTAGTAAAAATCCCTAAAGAAAAGATCCCCATGGAAAATATTCATCAGGAAAAAATTCCTAATGGAAAAAAGCCACCTCGGACAATGTCCCTAAAGAAAAATCCCAAGGAAGAAATCCCTAAAGAAGAAATACACCGTGGAGAAAAACCCAGGAAAATATCCCCCTAAAAAACAACCCTAAAGTAAAAATCCAATTAGGTGATCGCCAGGTAAAATCTCCCAAAACGTGAATATCTTGTAAAAGCACAAGAATCCTTCGTTTGCACAAAAATTACATATTATGCTGGCTGGTGCAAGATAATAACTGTTTTTAGGGTTGCTAAGTTAAGAATAACTGACAAGATCTCTAGCGTGAGATGCTTCTCTATGTTTGGCTTGGTCCCCAATAAGTAGTGAAGCCAGTCTTAATTGAGGCTACTTTCCAATACGGTAATAAAGTTAGACGTACTTCACAAAGGCGGGTATAATAATTGAGATGGGTCATGCATTTTTAACTGACACTGCTGTGAGATTGGCCGATAACAATTTGGCACATTAGTACGAGTACCGCTGTCTTGTATGATATGGTGTATCAGCAGTATCACTGCAGCGTTTACAAGCTACAACGGAAAGTGTTGCCACTTCAGTCGGTCTTTGTATCCCACTATCACGATAAATACGTGGGCACTCAAGAAAGTTCCGTGTTGCTAGCAATTCTGCCACTAAAAAGACCTGTTTAGCGTAGGCTTCAACACATAAACAAGACCCTTTATAATCATCAATACCCCGCAACAGGAACTTGTATGTTAGTAGATAATATTTAATAACGGAATCATTAGTGAAATGCCATTGACCGGTTTCGTTGCACCCTCATCAGAATGGCGAAATGGCTGGCATGTTCATGTTGCACCGTTCAGAGTACTGTTTTTATCAAAATGCAATCATGTGGTGAGAAACATAAAATGATTAGAAGTCGGAAATTTTAGTTCCCAAGAATTTCATGGTGTAAAATGGCAGAAAAAAGGTTGCTAGAGGGGCTTAACAATCATCAACCTGGAGTAGACTAGGGTAAATGAGTAAAATGTTGTGTCATTTATCAAAGTCATTTTGTGGTAGAAATCTTAAACGTTTCTATGGACTCGTAAAGGAAGTCTTGGCCACCAGGTATTCCCCATCTATGATGCAGTCCAAAGCTCTTCTCTTGCAACAGAAGAAGTAGCCCTGGGGCTTGGTTAGCAGCATGCTTCATTTATAGTGAAATGTTGGCCTCTAGGATAGAAGCTAAGTTGCTTACAAAAACTATGCATAGACGACCAAAGATCAATTCCAGTACCCATGAGCGGAAACATCTCACATTTTATGAAGGTTGTGCCGTTCTTATAAATATTTTGTTATAATAAATAAAGTATAATTCATAATTAATAGACGTGGATGGATCTTTCAACCAGACTAAATGAATAATAGATACCAAGTGTGAAAATTTAGGTGATGCTCATCAGACAATGGCGAGACTCCGAAGATAGTGATGCCATTTTGTTGTTTTACCCATATTAAATATACACGCAAATGTTTGTTTCTTGGCAATATTTTTGTATTTATGTATGCATTTATACAGATCTAATATTCATTATAATTTCATTAGAACCTCCCACTAATTCATGCCATCGCCATTTGACACCTGCGCCTTTTCTTTCTTGGTTAGTTGGAGCTATTGCTGGTCCATTATTGTCGTGTCTTCCTATGTAAACAATAGTGCCTTTGATAGAGTAAGTTTGGCTATTTCTTGATAATAATTTTGTGCTAGTGCAGCAAAGTATGCTAGTGCAGTTGAGTTTGCTAGTACAGTCGAGTGTGCTAGTACAGCCAGGTGTGCCAGTGCAGCCAAGTGTGCTAGTACTGCCAAGTGTGCCAGTGCAGCTAGTGCTGCAATGTGTACTAGTGCGGCTAAGTGTGCTAGTGCTGCAATGTGTGCTAGTACAGCAAGTGTGCTAGTGCAGCCGAGTGTGCTAGTACTGCAAAGTGTGCTAGTGCTGCAATGTGTGCTAGTATAGGTTTGCTAGTGCAGCCAAGTGTGCTAGTGCTGCAATGTGTGCTAAACGTTGTCAATGAAGTTTCCACATTTGGAGTTTTACTTCTAATAACACCATATCCTCATAAGACTGTTATACCATTTTGAGGTGAAAAACTTGTAACTCGGTCTTTTGCTTCCTTCTTCGGACGACCTCTTGTTATTTCCTTCACACGATTCACAAGATAATCATATTTTTTCGTTAATGGATACTTAATGATTGCAACTTTTCTACTTCGCTCGTTGCACTCTATTTTCATATCGTGCTTTGTTCGTTCTACTCTGCTTCAAATCTCCCATCTTGAAAGTACATAACAAGGAAATTGGAATGCCATTTGTTCCATTGCTTCATGAATATAAACTTGCATTGCCATTTCTTTCGCCACTTGTACAATACGTGTTTAAACACGTGACCTAAAATGTGTTAGCGATGTTACATAGCAACTGGTTATTGTAGCTAAGAAGTGGCTATTTGTCACAGTAACCAACTTTTTGTTTATTATGTATGAAAAATGTTTAGTATACTTTATAACTGAATAATTTAGTTGTTATGTGTAATACCCTGTTATCGTCCACAGTAACCTACTAATTACTTCACCTGTATCAATATATAGCGATATAAATGGTGGAAATTCTGAGGTAAGACAAAATATTACGTCATTTCCAAGGGAGAATTTAATCCTTGTTGCCCTGATGTAAATATATTTTTGTAATCTAGTTTACACGAGGGAAGCAGAGTTACCAAACTTTGCTTAGGACCTTACGTCTAGTGGAAAGAAAACGAAATTGAATCGGCAATTATAGGAAGAGGGTCATAGGAGATGCTTTCTTTGCACGCTGATTTGCAAAGGAGATGCGCTTCTTGGCCTTTTGGTAAAGTTCTCACTGATGACGGATTCTTTACACGATTTGTGACGGGCAGTCCTACTAGGTGATTGAGGCTTGCGTCTCTGTACGCCAGCTTAATTTTTGGAGGGTGTTACTCTTGGACGCCCTAACTGCCCTTTATTAGTTAGTTAGTCTTTTTGGTGGTTTTACTGTTTATTTACGGTAGTTTCAAATCGGGCGCACTGCTCACCAGGGGTCTTTAATTGAGAGATTTAAAGTTTTGCACAGTTGAGGAACTCTTCCAATAAGAGGCAGGTAAGTCAACGCTCTTGAGTAGACCGAGGTTTTATCAAAGCGTCAACAAGGGAGTCGTTATAACGTGTCTCTCTTCAGTTACTGCTTCAGGGCACAAGTCTAAATCTTTGGGCCTCATTAGGGTCTAATTGCTTTGTTCTCGTTCATTTCGTTTTCGCTCATTTCGAACATGTTCATTTCGGTCTACGGTCTTAAATCAATAATGACGATCAGATGTTCATCGATCGTAGCCATTCAAGGGAATCTTCCCTGCTCCTCTATGAGTTCTTGCCATGTCCGCTATGTCTATTCAGTCTTTCTCATGATTTCCATTTCAGTTATCTACAAAAATCTTCCATATTTGGATACACAACGGTAAAGAATAAGAAATACTTCAATCTTTAAACATTTCAAAGGAATTGAAGTAACAATGGGTGCGCTTTTATGACATCCGTGCAAAGGTGCAAAGTTTATGCGGTTCTGACAAATGAAGAAAAGACCTCCAGAAACACAAGCAAACCGAAGGTTTACTAATCTGAGTAGCTCCAACCTTTTTGCTTACATATAGATGTTTTCCATGAAGCTCAGTGTACTGACTCTAAGATAAGTACACATAGTCTAGAATACCAGTTGCTGATAATTCTAACATGAAATATACTACAACGAACACTGTCACGATGTAGGTCTCAAGAAATGTTAGAAGATCTCAGAAACCAAAGCACCTCTTGGGTCCGAGACTAAAAAAACAGGTTCAAACATTTGTGCCTTGCTTTCAGTAATGAGTTTACCCAAAAATGAGTAATTTTTGTACCTATTTGTTCAATACCCCAGCAAAGTTTTTCTATTCTGTATTAAAAATTAAAATCAATGTAAAGTACATTTATCATTCAAAGGAAGAAAACACCTTTACTTCCTGTTATGTCTGTTCCGATTATAATGGAAACCCGGTGCCTTGCATTTTACCTTTTGCGCCAATCATTGGTTATATGAGCCCACCTGATAATATTTATTACATAACTTCTGATGCCACTATTGTAGAACAGTGTTATGTCATGTCTCAATTAGAGACAAAAAACAAAATCGGCATCTTGTCTGTAAATGTATGTCGTATTTATTTCCTTAATCCTAAACACTTTATCAGAGACGATGTTTTCCTGGTGCTTAAATATGCACTTTCTTTCCCCGAATCATTATTAACAATGATACCTACAATGTCTGCCAGGCATTACCTAACAAGACACAACTCACCTCAAGAGGAAGTTTGCCATTACAGTCTGGAATCAAGCAACACTGGTATGCCTACAATAGAAATGTAAAGACATCTACTCTAAATTTAACTTCTACTTAAGTTGTTGAGGTATTGCCGTTTCTAAGAACGGTCTATTTTATCATCGACAAGAGATTATTTGAATCGTCAGTTTTGAAATGATACTAGAGAGAATCAGAAACATATCACCACCTGCATTTGGGACTGCGATCCATGAATTCGCGGTGTTTACTATACCAATTGAGCTAAGTGAACCCTTGGTGACCTGAGGTTCAGCAACCTCAATTCGTGGAGCACACGTCCTGATTGCATAAGTCCGGGTTTGACTACCAGCAGAAACATCTTTAAAAATTCTAGTATTTTTCAAAACTATTTATTTATTCACTTGCAAGTTATAAAGCTACCATCTCTTACGAATCTTTTTCTAGTGGTGTGTCTCGACCAACACCATAAGATATAAGATGCATCGTTTCTTCTACGGCCAATTCAACTACCCTATTAATATCACATTCTGATGATGATAACTTCTGTATTAAGCGCCAGTATACCATTCATTCTCACCTTCATCACCGGAATGAGTCGGGAAATAATGAGTAGAGGAAACAATGTACTGTGAAACAAATGATGGCCCATTTGCAAGGCTCTGTTGCAATAGTTTGCGAGGTTTCTTTTCAGCATCACCGAATTTCACAAAGAACGAGAGCCCTTCAAACTGAGTGATTCTCGACTTCTAATAAGGACTAGAGTACAAGTTTATTTCTATCAAATCTATTCAATTACATTGAATCTCGGATTCTTTTTCGATGTATGTTACCTTTATTATCACCTGTGTTTGATAATTTGAAAACTACTTCCTATTCCTAATACTACAATTTAAATGTAGTAATTTGCCACATTAAATCAAATGAGAAGTGTTTTATCTGTTCAAGGAACCAGTTCGCAGTTAATTACAAAAGCAATTGGCCAGCTGAATGTACCCCGCGGAAAACAATAGACGTTTCAGGTCACTTACACTCTCACTACAAGGATGCCCAAACAATAACTTCATTAGAAACTGAAATATTTCAGGTCGAAGATACAAGCACTCATTAATTTCCTGTTACGCCTTGGCATCCATAAATTATCTGAAATAGTAAGAATGCAACAGCCTTACACCAAAATAAGCATTAAATTTTAACCAAAAAGTTCTAGAGTGATAGAAAGCAATCCCCTTATACGTTGTTCCATTTTGATTTTTTCCATCGGAAAAGTAGTGGATGACAGGTATTCTTTTTAGTTAGCTACAAGTTTCACAGTTTGGTGTCCTAAACATTAATGAGTTGGGCTGACATGGATAATTTGCTTTACACTCGTAACAGAAAATTACTAATCAGATGAGGATATATTCGGTTCTTTATCACCCTCAAGTAAATGAGAAATTGAAACTCAAGCGCTGAGCCCCTAAAGCCTGGTTCATATGCAAGTAAAACCCGTCGCTAGGTCTGGAACGAGTAGCAAGAAAGGAGATCGTTTTACTTTTCTTTTGGTTGATGCACTTGCCCGACCAAGTCATTGACAGTGCAAATAACCAAACGGAGTATTTCACATCAGAGTTTTGTTGACGGGGGGTTACATCCATATTTTTGATTGTGACACTTCGCTCTGCAGATTTCGAAAAATAATTATCACGCCCAGGTTACAACCCCGTCCTTGCTATGGAACCTGATATCCCCTTGGTATCAAATAGCTGTCAAAATTTGCATCTGTCATCGTCATCATAGAATTTCTGCGTCAGAACAAAAGAGGCGTCAGCAATTCAAGTGACAGTTGGAAACCAATAGCGAAAACTCTTTGGAAAAGAACAAAATTTTTTGTTACTTTCCGACGACTTTTACTGGGCATATTTCAATCAAATTTTAACTTTTACCGCCAAGTACATTATTTTTTGTAAGAACAAATTTAGTAAGAACATTGAGGCTCAGATTGTCAAAACATTAAGAACAATTTAAGAACAACAGCAGGCTGGATGAAAACTCATAAAAACATAATTTGTGGTGCAGTGGTTTACAACAAAAATAGTTCAACGCTATTAATATCTTCGACTCCTAGGTAGTCCAATGAACGGTCGCTGAATGAATTGTTGTACTCTCCGAGAATGTTGCTACAGTACATGATTTCCCCCTCAAACCAACCGTTTTCATACAGATCCCAACTCGTTTGCCTACAAGAGGCTGCTGTCATAAGAACAAAATAAAAACAAATGAGCCCGCTTGCAAACGAAAAAATAAGAACACTGATCCTCAGCCCAAATTATCCTGCTCTTACTAAAAAAAAGTGCAGTAGCGTTCGCATGCTGGTAAACCTGCCGTTAACATGGCAGACGTTTGTCTAGCGACGGATTTTACTTGCGTGTGAACCAGGCTTAAAAGTGCATAGCGAAGGAAATAGCATCGCGGAATCACCTTGCACTTTTACTGAAACTTAATACAAAACCAATGGAGTTATGTCAACTCCTAGTCAAAATTGCCCAAGCTTCTCCTTTGATCCACAATTTACAATGTATCTCTTTTTGGTGTTTTTCTCATCCACGGAAAGATAGATCGTGAGGTTTTCATTCTGAGCATTCAAGTAATAGCCAAGGATATTCATAAAAGGGTTTTTTAATTTTCATCTCCGATTTCAAAGAAGATGTGTTTAGTGGAAATGTTTTCAAAATACGTTTGTGTTCAGCCGTTTTTGTGAAGGAAAGAAGGAATTGTAACATTTTAATTCACATTCTGTGGCACACTACGTTTTAAATCTTTTCGTTCTTTTTCAGATTTAGTATGACAAGTTGACTATGTGGCAAAACAGCCCAGATTCTTTCTGTTACATTTGTGTAAAGTTTACCTACTCTTCAGAGAGAAAAAAAGCCAAAGTTTATTAAAAGGAGTTATCTGACATATTTTGGTATACCACTGGGAGGTCAAGACCAGCCGTAGGCTCTCTATTCGGTTTGCTCCATTTTTTACAGCTTGCTTAATACATGGACCAACAAGAAGGCAAATCGGCACTAAAGATTTGGAATACCTATGGTGTGTCGTGAGCCATTAAATCACAACATTGGCTGCTACTTTTGCTTGGTGGAAACAAAACGTTTCAGCATGAAAAATTGTCTCAAAATTAAGTATCCAAGCCTGCCATCTACCAGATTAACTGTTCCACATTCGTATCTTCATCCCGTGTCAGTCTTCAGAGCCCTACCTCCACTGTAAGTTGAACCATTCCATACCCTTCAATGATATTGACGTTGTACGCAACGTCCTTGGTAATAGAAAAGCTGAGAACTATGTAGAGTTGGTGAGAAGACTTCTCATGTCCTACTAACAACTTAGGTGTAATATGAGTATCGAGATAGATTTCCTGTTTAGTTACCTTAAACAGTTTCCAGATAATCTAAGTGACTACAGTGATAAAGAAAGTGAGAGGTTTCGTCAGGATCTGCAGGTGATGGAGGAACGTTAAAAGGGAAGATGGGAGATCAGCATTCTAGCTAACTGCTGTTGGAGTATCAAAAGAGACGAGCCACTGAAGAAACACAGAAGAGTTTCCAGAAAGAGAAGAATTTTTGCTTTTGTATGATAATATTCAGAAGACCAAATTAAAATTTCATAGCTTGTTAAATGTTGTTACAATTTTGATTTCGTTTGTCTATAAAGCTGTTGATGCTCATTGGCCTCCTTCTCAAAGAAATGCCTTCTCTTCGTGCATTAAAGCCAACAATAAATAAACTCTTTCGCTTATTCCAAACATAATCACAATACGTTTTCCGATCATTTAGTCTCAATATTTCGAACCTCCACTAAGATACAAAACCAAGAGCCTTTACAAGTCCCTTTTTCTAACGCATCATCCCCCGTCTCGTATCTAACACCTTATATTTAACCTTGGAGGCAACTAACACTTTTCTATTGTTTAGAACCTTTCGTTTTATAGTTAACTTAGTTATGAGTTATGAGTATTTCAAATCCTCTCTTCTCGATGATACTTTCTAACTTTAATGGGCTTTGGATTGATGACGTGACGGGGGACAGTTCTTCCTTGGTCAAGTCACATGGCGCAGAGAGGCTGGTCTCCAATTGCGTAGAGCTGGATGTCGATATCCACCGGTGGATGATTGGGAGCTTATGTGGCGACTAGAAAAATAAAAGTATGTTAAAATCGGAGATCACCTAGCTCAGTTGGTGGAACCCACGCCGCGAAAGCGTGGGTCATGGGTTCGATCCCCGGTGGTGACATATTTTCTATTCCTCTAGTGTTCTTTTCAAAACTAATGAGTATTTCTTATTACGGTTCTATCCACCTTCGACAGCCCAGGATAATCTCTTTATTGTTTTGTGGCTCGAGACACAGCGATCAACAAATGCTGATGACAAAAAACTATCAAGAAACTGTATATTCAGGTCTGAAGTCGAATCAATTGTTTTGTTATCCAAATTGCTTCGTTTCACGTGACACAAGAACCTGTCGCTCTTTCCACTCGGTCGATGTCCGAATACACTTTATCAACTATCAATATATAGAGTATTGAAAGTATCATCAGGAAGAGAGGATTTGAAATGTCAGTTTTTGGAAGACACTAGAGAAATTAAAATATGTCATCACCGGGAAAGAAGCCCATAACTCACGCGTTCGCGGTGTGTGCTCTGCCAACGGAGCTAGGTGACGTCCGATGTAACATACTCTATTCCTCTAGTCGCCACATTAGCTCTCAATCATCAACTGGCGGTCGTCGACATCCAGCTCAACGCAATTGGATACCAGCCCCTCTGCGCAATGTGGCTTAACCAAGGAAGGACTGCAACTCGGACCGTCTATATGTCCAAAACCCATTGAAAGTTGGAAAAGTATAATCGAGAAAAGAGGCTTAGAAATGTCAGTTTTGTGACAATGGTGCTCCGAGGAGTGTCTGACGAAAAGCTTTTAAGGACACAATGGTTTCGTTATGGCTTCTGCAGTCTGGTGTAAACATGAAACGAACAAAACATAATTGTACTTTTGAAAGAGCCAATCATAATTTGGACTGCCTAAATGACCTTGTGTTGTAGGACCAATGAGCGTGCGCTAGTGCAGCACAGAATATCCGAATAGGCCCAATGAGAAAACAAATTCTTTTAGTCTGCAAGGAAAAGGCATTCTTGTTTTCATGGGTACCCGAGAGTTTTTTCCTTAAAAATATTGCGATAGTTTTTTATTAAATGGTAGCATCAATGACGTCTTTGGGACAGCCATTGCAGAAAAATATTGTCAACCATTTACAAATCGTGTCCTTTCACAAATTGAAACTCTTAGTATGTTTCATTCGTTTTGTTCCCATCGTTTTTGACGATCGTGGTCTGAGGAGTGTCTGACGAAAAGCTTTTAAGGACTAAATGGCTTTGTTATTTGGTGCAATTTTTATGTATTTTGGAGTGTAATTAAAAAGCAGACTGTGAAACGTAAAAAGACTTTTCAGTTTATTGCATATCCTACAGCTGTTTATAGTTAGTAGCCAGATCCGCTCTCTTTTACTAAATGAAGAGTAGTTGAAATTCGGTTCCTTGGCCACGCTGGCCATTAAGGTGAAAATAGAGCATTCTGTCTCGAGGTTTCTCACCCTTGGAGATTATATATTATCGCCTTCGAGCTACCAGAATGTCTAGGATCTCCTCGCGGGGGGCCGTAGGAATTCGTCGTTGTTTCTTCTCATCAATAAACCAGTCCTAACTTACTAACCAGGTGCAAAGTGAAATATTTGGGGCAACCGGAGACAATGATCATTCAACTCTCTGATTGCTTTTGCTTTTCTGACGTAGGAACAACTATGGAAAATGCTTTTAGCTGTTGGACCCCCACCTGCAAATTGGAATCCTAGTACCCCTTGCTTTTATTTTATCCCCCTTAAAATCTCAACCAGCCCTTATGGAGGTCCCGGGATCCCTGCTGAGAAACACTGCTCTATTCAATACGCTCCTAAACCCGGAGGTAGAACGGCCTTGGTTACGCGGTGGCAACGACACACTTAGCACAGCATTTTTTGCAAGATGTCAAAAATATTTCCACAGGTTTCGACTTATTACCTGTAAAAAGATTCCCACGACCAAACTATTTATAAGTGTCTATGGTATTACTAATGTTGACCTATTTCATTTCTCTAATAATTTTACCGTTATAATGACAATGACTACTGGTATGTTAGCGTTTTAGGTTTCCATTATATATCACAATTCGTGTCTGTACAGATCAATCCTCAAAACCTACCTCAATTGCACACTAATCATTTGATCATGACATAAGATATTGAAATGGTGTAAAAAGCTTACTGTTAATGTCTATTTCAAATAAAGCTATGTGAAAGTTGTTAACTTCATCAACCTTCAGGAATATACAACAAGTACTAACCTGCAGGGAAACCAGTTGCAACTGATGCAACCGGCAACTTTGATCCAGCTCTTTGTAATGACTGGACTGCATCTCTGACTCTAGCTGGGTACACACAAACAGCTCCACATGTAATGCCAAGGTCCTCTACACCCATAGCCTGTACCAGGTCTTTACGAATTGGGCTTTGAGCTTTGAAACATAATCTGTTCACATTTGTTACTGTATCATCACCTTTAAAGTGAAAGGGCCAAAATTATCAGTGAAATATGAAATACCTCACACATCTTTATGTAAACATAGTCTGTCTTTACTTCCCTATAAATTGATGTATATACATAATACACTACACTCGTGAAACCTTTAAAAGACCAATGAAAACTGTTCAATTATAGGAATGTTTTAGAAATGATGGTTTCAAGTTTTGAGAAAAGAATTGCAGAAAGTTCTTGGGGAAAGGAAAGGCAAAAACAGTTAAGTTACTGACAGTTCAAGTTATCAGGTGTTTGAGTTATCAGAATTATACTATAACTATTTGGAGTTCAGATTTATAAAATCAATTTCTTTGGTTATCTTGCTAGCTATGCAAAGTATATATGTCATTTATAAATTGTATCTGGAATTATTCTTATACTAAAATATATAGAGAATGATCCAATAATAGTACATCTCTGCTACTGAAAATATGTATCATGTCAAGTTTTACTTAATTAAAGCCTAATGTCAGTCTTCTGAAAACTCCGTCTTCCAAAGCAGGTGCATAATCAGGTTAATTCATAAAATAAAACAACTCTTTGGCCAATATGGTTACTTTAATTACTTTGGCAAGTATATAAAGAGCTAGGAGCAGCATTTATGTTCTAATTCTAAATATATATAGTCACGGAGGGTAATTATTACGCACTTTTTGGAAACTTTTATTTTGAAAAGAGCTGGAAAGTTAAATTACGCACCCTTTTGAAGGATTGGCGCCCCAGAATAAACGTGGCTAAGAAAGGAAAAAATAAGCGAAAAAATGGACTGCTAGTACTTTTACTCCTGCCATCGCCATTACGATAAATGCCCATTAAGCCTTACGCTCTAAGCTAAATTGTTTATACTCATGAAGAAGTATTGCGGATGGATATTCTGCTTTTTCCAGATGGAAAGTCGTTAACACGTTGTATTATAACATCTATTTTGCTATAAAAATTAAAAATGTTGATTACGGTAGTTATTTCTGAAGAATTGTATTTAGTTGCTATGTGCCGCGTTTACGTCGTCGTTACGGACTGCTTAGTTAAGAAGAAAAGTCATGTTTTGTAAACTTTGCTGATAATTTGTTCTTCTGGGCCCACTTTCATAGGATCGATAATCTTGGTAGTTATAACATTATTTGTCTCGATGTTAAAAGATGGCTTTGAAGTAGATTTTTACAGCATGTGGGCATCATCCAGCGCTCAGTTATGCCTAATACGAAAACGTAGGATGTTTCGATGTCATATCTTCTTAGGAATTCTAGGGAATTTTGCTTTTGAAATCAAAATATCATGTGTTGTTGGGTAACTGTAAACTAAGTACATTGTACCTTTTAAAAATATTCTCATTATGGATGCATAATACCCTATTTATATGGTTAGACACAGATGTTAAGAGATTATAAGACGTATAAGAGTATCTCGTGATGAAAAGAGGTTTTACTCAGCCCAGATTGTAACTGAATGTTAGTGATCAATGTCGTTAAACTAATTAAACAACCCTTTCTATCT
>JAAAKM020073195.1:105817641-105907191 GCA_010016025.2 Alatinidae sp. Z8VKAUB7J3
TGGGCTTGGGCTTGGGCTTGGGCTTGGGCTTGGGCTTGGGCTTGGGCTTGGGCTTGGGCTTGGGCTTGGGCTTGGGCTTGGGCATATGGTGAAGATGCACACAAGTGTTAGATTGTTCAATGTCGTTAAACTAATTAAACAACCCTTTCTATCTTGGGCTTGGGCTTGGGCTTGGGCTTGGGCATATGGTGAAGATGCACACAAGTGTTAGATTGTAGGAGTATGTAGGAGTAGGAATTTCATTTCTATGATGTGTAACTGTAATTCTCGCATCAACAGATGTCCTTAAATAACTGCATAATTGGTAATGGGATCACAAAGTACAAGGATCGTTTTTAAGATCCTTGTACTTGTTTTGTTTGTACTCTTTTGATTTGATTAAGTTTGTCTCAAAACAAACTGTAAGTTCAATCACTGTGAGCGAGTTTTCTTCTGCGGAAGTTACGGCTATATTCGGTCGTAGCGTCTTGAACAAACCGCAGGGGTTTTTGTATCCAGGAATCTCGGCAAACAGGTAAAGATTAGTAGATACTTTAGTTAATAGATAGGATGCAATTGTACTCAATACACTGTTATGTCTCCAGAGATAGCAATTTTGCAGTGCTGCAGTTTGGGAGTTTGAAAGGATGTGAAATTGTGTTTGGTTTTTAACTTTGCAAAGGCCGCAAAGCTTTGGTTAGATGCATTTCCAGGTCGAGAGGTTGCTGTTTGAGGGAAGGGTAAGGATCAGTGCTCTTCGAACAAAGGTGAAGATGTTGACAGGAAGTGTATTAGTCAAACTTTGCCAAGATTGAGTAATAATTTTTCTTTATTTTTTTAAACTTCGCATGTATTATTTTTTTGCTTCTCGTTTGTATACAATTTAGATAATCACTTTACAGGCATCTAAATTACCTTAATACACGCAATATTCATCGTAAAATGATTACATTAACTACTAAAGCAAACCAACAAACTCAACGAGGGAAAAAATAACAACAAACAAAAACCCGACTTAAAACGAATAGTATATCTGCAACAGGCTAAATCGGATCTTATTACCAGGTTAACAGATCTGGAGTGTCCCATCCTTTATCCTCGCAACAAAACAAGTAGTAGGTGGCACGAATGCAACAGCAAGTCAATTTTTTTAAAATATAGAAGTATTCTCCTTTACTAAGACCGATGCAAACCAAAAATTCCCGGATCGATTTTTCTTGGTCAGCTAATGTACCAATAGCACCCATGCTTAACTTTACAAATTTGGTAGAATACAGCGACTTCAGTCGCGTACAGAATTCTTGGTACTTCTCACGTTTCTTGTTGGCATTAACCAAGAGATTACTTTTATAACCAACCGTAAGTTCGAGAATGTACAAATTGTTACCCTTGCGTATTAGCATGTCTGGCCTTTTGTGGTCTCCAGTAATTATGCACGGCGACCTGTAACCAGGTATGTCTGCATAGACATCTAAATCACCCTTGAAGTGCAAAAACTTGCAAAGGTTCAGAAGAATTGAATCATGTCTCCAAGTATACCTGGCAAATTGTGATGACTATCTGCTTTTATGTGATAAAATAGGTCACATCACCAGTTATGATACTTATTATAACTCAAGGTGTCTAATTTTGTACTTTCTTTCCATACATTTCCCATTTCATAAAGTCGCATCGAATTTTCTAGATGCCTGAAAGCTCCGTGACACCGTAGAGGTGTGTTCATCTTATCCTGGTTTAGATACATTGAATTATGATCAACGACAGTTAACGTAAATGTAACAAAAGGAAACTGAATGACGTAAAGGCATCAGAAGAAGAAAAATGTAAAAGTACACATTCACGATGCTCGCAGCTAAGCTACCAGAAAATTATACAAAGCCTAGTCTGAAGCCTACGAGACTAAATTTGCGCTATTTATTACCCACTGTTTTCTTTATTCCGGATTACAAAATTAAGGCCAGGAGTAAAAATTACGACAGAACCATTCATAAACTTTACGTATACCAAATCTACAAGGTCTTGGCAGCGCAACGGTGAAAAAGACAACGAGCAAAACTTTTTCGATCAGAGGGGAAAATCCATTATGTTTGTCACGTTCACCATCCATGTCAGGTCTGACAAAAACGCACAATTGATGCAGTATACTTCTCATCATCATTTATGAACACATGAATCTTAATCCAATTAAGAATGCCTTATGTCCCTACCATTGATGCCCTTAATTTCAGCTTGCGTTTAAGCTCTGCCATAAGAGGAGGGTTGAGAATACACGATTCCGCACAATAATGTTATCAATCCTTACAAATCAGTTGTGCATAAAAAAGAAACAATAGGATTCTTTAAAAATTCATCTAGGGGCATCCATTTCTAAACGAAGTAAAAGTTTCCTTTGTTGTAGGAGATTATATAGTAATTCGGTTGTTAAAGTTTTATCACTCGGAATAGTATTTGCTGAACTACTAGTAAAAGGCAAACCTTCAACGCCTCCGGCTTCACACTTTCCAAAATGCAAGCTGACCATTGAAATACTAGTTTTTGTTACTTACACTACAATAATCGCACCTACCCGTTCAGAATGGACATTGTTTGTGAACCAGAGTAGGTCAGAAGATTACTAATGCTCCTTAATCCATGATAACGAGTGAACTTATCTTTCGACTGTTAGTATAAAAAGAAAAGATCACTCAATTTGCCAACTATATCACAACAAAGTCGCATCTGCAGGGTTACGGATAACATTGTCAAGAGATAAACACTTATTTCCTCCTTAGGGGCAATTAGTACTTCTCTATTGTTTGTTCATATTTGTTATTGTTCTAGTTTTACCTTACTAACTTCGTTTTTTCACGTTGTAAATTCACTTTGAAAATGATGTGAGAAAACATCGAAAGCTTAGGATCGAATTACTTTTTTGTATTTTATTGCGTTAACATAATGATTCTTTTGCGGCCTATATGCTGTGTACTAATTTTCATTTAAGATTTGAGAAGAGCTAAATGTAGATTTTGAGTCTCTCAGGGATAAATGTCCACAGAGACCACAACCCAGTTTTCAAGCGTTTGATGCGCAGAACTTAACACCGGATCATAACGAAAAACCATTCTTTAAGGCCTCTATCACTTGAATCAATATCTATTTCCGAAATCATAGTTTAATGCTCAACAAGGCGTGCTTTCCACTGACCGTTAGATGTCACTAGAGCGTATCACCCGGCAGCAGAGTTACGGAACTTTTTGACCCTTATCGATGCTAGCTTTTTCAGCGCATTAGGTACATGTTCAAAAGTAGGAATAGTGGTTTGTTTTGATCCTTGAATTACCATTAATCGTAACTAGAATCCAGTTTCAGCCATTGACTTCGTCAAGCAGTTCACTAGAGGCCATGTGGAGTACTATTTACTGTCTTCGATGCAGTGAAAATATCTTCAAAATCGCAATTTGTCTCTCATAAAATGATAAAGTACTATTGTATTACCTTTTTCTTGTTAGCCACAATCGCATTTTCTTCAACAATAATGAATAAGGAAAGCATAACCCAGGAAATGACATAAAATTCAATAGACCTATTTTGTATCACTTTGTATTTTCCATCTTCTTAAAACACGTTGCTTCCATATCATTGCTAAATTTAGTCCGTAGATGATGCCAGATAGCATCGAAAGCTTAGATAATATATCACCGAAATGTGTCTTAAATTATGCTTCGTTTCCGGGATTTTAATATTCGATTTTTACTAGTAATTCGGAACATTTGTCTTTTAATGCCAAGTCGAGTGCACCTGAAGGTCTGATGATGGAAAAGTAGTCTTGTGGTTTCAAGGTACTTTGATAAATAATCTACCGCTACCAATAATTTGTTACGTCTGGAAAAGAAGGCAAGGTGGTGTAGTGATCACAAGCAGTTTAGAGCCCAGGTCACTTCCGGTAACTGAACTAGTTAAATAGTGAATTCTGTAATTAGAGAGGCCCAGCTCTTGCAGCTGCCAGAATGCAACGTTGGTCATTATTATTGTCAGCATATGATTATACCATTGAGTATCGTTTGTCACATCAGAATGCCAATGCAGACATGCTTAGTTGTTTACCACTGCCATCTACTAATGCTGTTGATGTTTTTGAAGATTTTGAGTTGCATACCTTTGTGGACAAACTGCCTATAACCAGCAAGGTTGTTGCTCAGGCAACTAGGCAATGACCCATATTGTCCAAAGCATATGAGTATACCTTGTCTGTAAAGGCCAGAATTGACTCCTTTTTTTTACCAGGAGACTCAACTTATCTGTAGATGATGGCTGCTTGTTATCGGGTAATCGAGTTATATTACAAGAGGTCTTAAGGCCTGGTATGTTGGAATAACTTCATTTTTGTCATCTTGGTATGACTAGGATGAAAGCCCTGGCACGCTCCTATATGTGGTGGCCATGTATGGATGAAGCAATCGAAAATATTGTCAGAACTTGTTAATCTTGTGTTAGTTCCCAAAGCATGCCAAAACACTCACCTATGTTACTGTGGCCATGGGCAACAGAACCCTGGCAAAGGGTACATCTCAATATTTTTGAATTTAATGGGTAATCATTTTTCTTAGCTGTGGATAGCTACTCAAAATGGCTTGAAGTCATACCTATGACTCGTACCACTTCTCAAGCTACAATTCAAGTTTTAAGCAGTTTGTTAGCTCGATATGGATTATGTTTCCAGCTTGTAACTCATAACAGTCCACAGTTTACTTCTGAGGAATTTCAGTCTTTTTTGAAGTCTTACGGCATTAAGCATACTTTATGTCCGGTTTATCATCCAGCTTCAAATAGTTTAACTGAACTCCATGTTCAAACAGTCAAACTGATGCTCTCCAAATCACAAAGTAATCTTTCTCTCCAACATAAAGTTGCCAATCTTCTTTTCCAATACAGGAACACTCCACCACTGGCAAAACTCCTGCTGAGCTATTTTTAAAACGAGCTCCAAGGACTAGAATTAGCTTAGTGAAACCACATTTGGAAGCTAAAGTTCAGAGCAGACAGATCCTTACTAAGGAATTAAGAGATAGTGTTAGTTCTAAACACAGAGTTTTTGAGCCAGGACAGAAAGTTAGAGTAAGAAATTTTAGAGGGGGGAAAGATAGGTGGATTCCAGGTGTCATTACTACTGTTAGAGGACCATTATCTTACATTGTTAACTTGACAAGGCTAGTATCAAACACGATATAGATTCGTTCGCCCGTAGGCTCCGTCTTAAATGGTTTTTTAGAAATTGTAATCAGTTACAAACTTCGGCTACCTCTTTTAAACAGAAGTCTACTTTTAACCCCAAGAATGTGGATCCTGCGGTGGAGCTATATGTCAACATAGTAGAGCAGGATATCATGTCCATAAAAGTAGAAGGTAGAAATTTTGTTAATGTTACAGAACAGGAAATTAGAGCCCTTCACGACCCGGCAAAGGGCACTACTATAGTTATAAAAGAGGCTGACAAAAGGTCGGCCGCTGTTGTTTGTGGTAGAGACGATTACATAGCCGCAGCAAATTCCCAGTTATCAGATGGTAATGTTTATTTGTTATGCAATGAAGACCCCACTGCTATTCTAGCATCGAAAACTGAGGAAATTATTTGGTCACTCAGTCATACAGGCTAACTATCTTTAGAAGTTTCCGATTTTTTAAGGGTTAAGGAACCTAAGCTAGGTAGATTTATCTATTGCCTAAAATACATAGGAGGCTTAGAAATGTCCCAGGCCGTCATGTTGTCTCTAATTCAGGTTATTTTACGGAGAGGATTTCTGAGGACCTGGACTTCCATCTTGAACCTATTGCCCAACGAGTGCAATCTTATATTACAGACACGACAGATTTTTTGAGAAGGATCAGAGAGCTACCATGCTGGGAGGAAGGCGCCATATTCTGCACTGTTGATGTTGTAGGGCTCTATCTGAGTATACCCCACGAGGAAGGTCTCGAGGCTCTCAGAAAAGCACTTGAAGCTAGGGAGGATAAAACAGTTTCAACCAGCACACTTTTATCCTTGCCAGAATTTGTGTTAAAAATAACTATTTTGAGCACGATGATAAGGTTTACAAACAGACAAGGGGCACTGCAATTGGTACAAAATTTGCACCACCTTTGCGCCGATTTTGAGGAACGGGCAATACGTGGTTTCGTAGAAAAGCTAACGACATGGTTTAGGTACATAGATGATATTTTTATGATTTGGAACCACGGGGAAGCCAAACTGCTCCAATTTATGTCGTACCTTCATGCCCTCCACCCTAGTATAAAATTTACTTACCTATTATTTTTCTACCACTAGCATTTATTTTTTAGATGTTAAGTTAGAATTTAATGAAGGCACACTTGCTACGGATTTGTTTGTCAAACCAACTGATACACATATACTAATCTATGAATAGTAATTCCTGTTTAGTCCAGCCCGTATCTCTTCCCTTGAATACATTTTCCAGTGTAGGATTTGTGTAGATGGATCAAAAGAAACGAACCCTATGTCGACATTCAGCTCACACAAACCAGTTATAACGTTTTGAAGAATACTAATCTCTGAATAGAAAATAGAGAATATAGTTACCCCTGTGTCATTAATGGGCACGTATTATAAAGTAGGGTTTGGTATTCTGTTCCACATGGAAAGGCAATCTCACCTGCGCATATTGCAGGTGTTAAAGATGATTCGTAGTAACAAGTCACCTTATTGCTTTCATTGTGATGTCCTATTACTTATAAAACTTAGTAGGGTACATGAGCCATTAAAATCTTGTAAATCTATGTATTTTTTTAAAAAAGCTATCTGGAAACGTTTAGTACCATTCTTGATAAGTGGTGACACCGTTTGTATATAAGAAAGGCAAAGAAAACTATTTTCTTCTTGTTTCAGTTTCTCCGATTCACCTGTAAGCAATTTTAAAAACTGTAGTCTCTCTTAACTAACCAGGAAAGAATTTCCACAATACAATAACTAGGTAGTTGATATTGCGACTGGAAAATTGGATACGGTTGGATGATTAGAGTTTTTTAATTGGATGTATTGATGCTGTAGTATATATGAGAATTGGAATGCCTGTGGCGGCATATGTAATTTCTGTGATAATTTTTCAGAATGTCCCCAAAATTTCTCAGCAATCGTAGATTAGTGAGACATTTAAAGAAAACGACTATCGATTTAATTTTCCAAGATATGTTTCAGAAATCCTCTATCCATCTTCAGTTAAAATGAATTTACAAGAACGTTCTGCACAATTTATTTACGTTTTGAACTATTGGTACATGTTACTTTACGTAGAAAAAACAATAAAACTAGACATAGTAGTAATAACAAGTTAAAACAGAAACTAATTTTGAAAAGGGTTTTACAATTATTAAACAAAACACGGCAAGTAAACAATACACGACACATGGACATAAAGTAGCACTAAACACTTCAAGTAATGTTATTGCGTGTGACTCGGGTGTTAAAGGCTCGGCTTTCCTAATTTATATATAATGTATCATCGTATATAATGTATCATCATCATGTATGTTAACATCGGAGGTCACCTAGCTTAGTTGGTAGAGCGCACGCCGCGAAAGCGTGGGTCACGGGTTCGATCCCTGTCGATGTCCACCGGTGGATGATTGGGAGCTAATGTGGCGACTAGAGAAATAAAAGTATGTTAACATCGGAGGTCATCTAGCTTAGTTGGTAGAGCACACGCCGCGAAAGCGTGGGTCACGGGTTCGATACCCGGTGGTGATATATTTTCTATTTCTCTATTGTTCTTTTCAAAACTAACATTAAATGATCTTACTTTTATATGATATACATGACTCTCCTCCGGGTAACAGCAACATTGTTGTGATGTTTTAGTATATGCTGCTATGCAATTAGCATTAACATAGAGGGAAGAATCTAATTCACAGTTGGCATCAGTTAAAGCAGTGATAGGTTTGTCTTTTTCAAAGGAGGAGTCATGTTCCGAGAATTTGTTTTTCCACGAGTTTGTACTTCCAGCCAGATTTGTTGTTTTGGAAATATAAATAAATATAGTTGCATATATGAGTTAGCAATCGTGCATCACGATGAGGGGAGTCAGGTTTCTAGAGTTTGCTGCTAGCTTCTAACAAGACCAGAATCGGCACAGACTGTTCGAGATACCGATTAGGAAGTGGATAAAATTTTTTACAACATTCCCGTTCCTTTTTTTTTTTGAGTGCCTGTAACAACAATGATCATAAAGGAATACGATTCGCACAGCACAGGCCATAATTGGATACATTTCCCTTGGACTTCGTGTGTTCTCTACTGCTTTGAAGAGTCCATTCGTTGAGCCAAAATTCTGTGCAATCCAACGCGTAATGTTTCAATGTTCATTCATCTAGTATAGGCCTTTATGAAACTTAATGCGAAGTTTATTGGTCTTTATATCGATTACTTTAAGTTGATATGATGAAGTGACTCCGACAGATTCGCGATTGTTCAAAGTATTCCAACACCTCTGGATCCGAGTCGAAATATTGATAGCCTTAAAAGCTTTACCATTAGCTTTACGTAGCATGTTTATAAGAATCTTCAGAGTTGTCAAAGTTAATAAATATTCTTAGATTTTTGACATCTCCTACTAAGTTCATCATATGTTGACTGGTTGCAACATTAGCTCGTAATCTCTACCGGTGAACATCGATTCCCAGCTTTATGCAATTGTGAGAAGTATATAGAAACAAAATACGTTAATATTGAAGTTGACCCAGCTGAGTTGGCACAGCGTAAGCCATGAAAGCGTTTGATATAAAAGTGACGAACTTGTCAACTATTAAAGGACTACCGACGGGTCCAAGTATATTGAAGTAAAAGAATGGACCGTGAAAGAAGGGGATTGGTACATAAAGCACGTTGGCGGGAAAATGAACCACGGTACTGCATATGCAAGCCAGTTCATTACCATTGAACCTTTCTCTCAATTGACAAATGGTAAAGTAATTAGTGTTAAAATAAAGACGAAAGCACTTACGGGTGTGAAGATGTATTATTCAGGTGATGGCAAAACGTGGACGGAGGCGCCTGGAGCTACCGTCAGTGGGGGAACAGCTACCTTTAAGATTGATAGAGGTAAGATTGGCTTTTGTAAATTTCTTTAGCATGTTTTTCAAACGTGCCCTCTGTTGCATCTGTAATTCAATTGTTTGTATAACTAATGATAATTTATGCGTAATGAATTTTTAATAAATATCTTGAACATTGTGAAATTACTGCTCTTCGCTGAATATCAAGTTAAAGGAATGATCAGCTTGTAGTGATTCCTTAATGAGTACTTAGTGAACGCAGCAGCCACCATACAACATAAACTGGCGACGATGGCCAAAGCCTTCAGCAGCATATCTGGAATTGAACCATTTCGAGTTTACTCGTACACCACGACCAATCTTAAGCAGAAGTTGGAAACATGGAAAGAGGACTTTACACTCTTTATAATAGCAAGTGGCATGACCAACAGGTGGCTGTTATATCACAGAATATCTGTTCTGATTTAAATGGTCTCATATTCAGTCAACTCTCTTAAGACAAACTTTTGTTCATAGCATGATCTTTAAAAACTTTGCCACTTTTCTCAGGCGATATTTTCGATGAACGATGAATTTGAGAGTGCATCGTGATCAGAAATAGACTGGGTCTGTATTAGTCACCTGACTAGACCCAGTCTATTTCCGATTATACCGTTTATCGAGTTTCAAATTCTTAGCTATGTTTATAGTTTTACTTCTCTAAGTAGAAGAATCAAATAGAATTGATTTATCACTGTTTGCATACTTTCTCTCATCCTTCTTCCTTCAGGTGGAATTTTTGTCGCCAGGAAGCTTTGAGTTTCACGATGGTGAATCGTCACTTGCAGCATACTTTGGTAGAAAGCGTATACAGTTAAATTGCTGAAATATCAAGAAAGTCTCACGTTACACTAGAAAAGAACAACCTTTATGAAATGTAATTGAGTTTTGCTGGTTAAAAAACGTCATTTCATTTCAGTGGCACTATTTATTCTTACAGAGTCTATTATATTTTAAACTCTTTCAAGTAAAGAAAGAGTCTGCGGCAAAGCACGCAAAGGTGAGTAAACCTTATCAATGTACTGTTTGTCGAGCCGGGATATTGTCTTTAACGCATCATTCTGCCACCTTTTCGGATCAAAGCACGCAATGGTAAATAAACCTTATCAATGTACTGTTTGTCGAGCTGAGATATTCTCTTTAACGCACTATTTTGCTGCCTATCCGGCAAACCATGCAAGGGTAAATAAACCTTATCAATGTACTGTTTGTCGAGCCGAAATATTCTCTTTAATGCTGTATTCTGCCACCTTTCCGCTCCACACACGATGCAGATGCATCAGAAGGGAAGCATATGAGCACGGGTGAAGACTACGTGTGAGGCCACATTTAGCTGATCACCTTGTTCACTTTTGCTATATATCATGGCTTTAATTGGCTGGATTCTTGCTATTTGGATCTTATTTCTTGTTTCAAAGATGCTTACACATTTATGGTTGCAATGAGACGCGAATCCCCCATGGGTGGGATAAATCATTGTCTAAGTTTAATGAGCTTGTATCCACATTAAATGGGTATTATAGCTATAACTCTAGCCCAAAAGACGGGCCGACCTCATCCTGTTTGGTTCCGTTTGGTTCTGTTTGGTTCCGTTTGGTTCTGTTCTGGTTCTGTTTGGTTCCGTTTGGTTCTGTTTGGTTCCGTTTGGTTCTGTGTGGTTCCGTTTGGTTCCGTTTGGTTCTGTTTGGTTCTGTTTGGTTCCGCTTTCCAGTTTGATGAAGCGTTCCGTTAAAAACACAGAAACGTTTTGGGCAGCAATTAGAGGTAACGGAAGCAAATGCCCGTCATGTAGATAGCATGGAAACGAAATTAGAGAACTAATGGAGAGGCTCTCAGCTGAAGCTGGAATCTGCCAGGAAAACGAGCAAGGAGCAGCCAAAGAAGGACATTGATAAAGATCTTTGGACATCCCCAGGACATAAGAACAATATGGGACAAAGCCCCAAAAAGACAAACATCATCAAACAAGCATAATATATGAAGTTGGTCAAGCCTTCGAAGAGCAAGGCAGAAAGAATAAGAAAATAGCATGGCTGACGTTGATTAAGCATGCGCTTTACTTGGTTGTATATAATTAACAGATGTAATTACGGGACTTGTCTTTCTAGATTGAGTTGTCGAATATTAATTCTGTCCTGAATTCTATGAAAGGATTTGAGAACGTCGAGGAGGGTGTCTTGGCAGCCTCTCCTTTGCTGGATTTTGAAGAAACCATTCCTGCTAACTATATCGAATGCTTTGGTAAGATCAATACAGGCTACGTAGAGTGGTCTGCGTTGCTCACAGCACTTCTCTTGGACTTGTTTGAGAGAGACGATAAAATCCAATGTGGAACACCGCGCTCTAAATCCACACTGTAATTCCAGGTGTATCCTGAGTTGCCCAGTCTGCAGTGGGATCGGAAAACCCCTCCTGCCATCAGAAGCAACGTCTAGCGCTCAACTCTACGCCAATTGAGTTTGAACTTATAACTGGTGACTTCTGCTTCCTGGGTTGTTCCTCCAACACGTGACAGATGATGCTGGAGTATTCTCTCCAGGGCACACGCCTGGGAATAGTCTGGAAGTTCTGAGTTGCCCAATTTCCAGGCCTTTCCACTCGGCCTTGCTGATGTGATCCAGGTCTAAGTGAGCGGCCCAACACTCCTGGCATCAAGTTCGGCTGCAGGAGTTGCCAGGAAACCGCATAAGGTGCAGCACTGCCTATCGGGGCACCACTCTGGATTTAAACGGTTTAACAGGTTGGTAGCCATTGGGGTATCAGTAAGGAGCCTTCTTCTGGCTGGCATTGGGATGTCTGTGAGAGACCCTCTTCCGTCGAGGACTATTTGACCATAGCTGGTACTCTAACAGGTGCTACCCTCGGGGCCAGGAGGGACCCGGGGTGACATCAACACAGGTGGTAACCCCACAATCCCCCTACTCAGAAGTGAGCCACCGGATGCAGTTTTATATCGTACCCAAGACAGAACGAAGTGTGTACACTTTATATCTTATTCAATGACACGAGAGGCAGAAAAGGTGTTGCTCTCATGACTGTCATTTCCTACGACTTGTTTTTGGTCTTCTCGTTTCCTATAAATTCATCGTAAAAGCTTTCTCACTTTACGCCATACAATTGCTGTGATCAGTGTTAGCGAAAACGTTTAGCAAAGTGAATCTGTTAGTTAACGCAACTGGTACGGATCCAAACTGGTACGGATCCAAACTGGTACGGACTGAACCTGGTGGATCCGAACTCGTTTGGACCTGCTATCGGTATCAGTTTGGGTCCACTTACGAAAATGGACCAGTTTGGATCCGTGCCCGAAGAGGTCTCGTGTAAACGCTTGAGATCGGATCCAAACTGGTACTGATCTCATTATGCATATCTTTTCGATTTTGTCTATGATGATGATGATGATGGTGATGACGATGATGATGATTATTATTATTATTATTATTATTATTAATATTGTTGTTTTTCTCTCTCGATGACTCAATGTGTACTTGTTGCAAGGGATGTTCTTAAAATAATTGTAAGTGTTTGTTGTTGTTTTTTCATATATCTCCGGACTTTATGTATATCGTGACATCTTTGATATGCCTTTGTAAGAGAGTATCAAACTGTGTATTGTTGTTATGCTCAAATACAAATTGAGTTTTAAAAATTATTTATTATTTATTAGAAATAGAGTATGTTAACATGGGAGGTCACCTAGCTCAGTTGCTAGAGCGAACGCCGCGAAAGCGTGGGTCACGGGTTCGATCCCCGGTGGTGACATATTGTCTATTTCTTTAGTGTTCTTTTTGAAATTATTATTTGCTGGACAGCTATTGGCTCTTACTTATCTAACTACCATTTTCTTCTCTTCCCCTAGTCACTGTAAATAGTCTCAGCTGCTATCAATGCTTCAGCAGTAACAAATGGAGGGATTGCAAAGTGCTCACGTCCAAGAATTGCCGAACACCCGAAACCATGTGTGGGAAGGTGTACACCAAACGAGGAACTGTGGAGTCATATTACAGAGACTGTTACAGTAAGGAATTTTGTGAAACTAAATCAGCCTGTACGACGCAATTGGATAAATGTTCAGTGAATTGCTGCCAAGGAAACAACTGTAATGCTTCCTCAAAGAATGGTATTTCGTACTTTCGTGTGATCATAATGGTGCTATCAATTCTACTTATACGCCCTGCGTTCTTCTAAGAGGTTGAGGGAAGGACTCCAGAATATGTACATCATTCCGCCGTTCCGCTGTTTAACTCAAATATCGGCAATGGCGAGTGACCTGTGGTCAGTAGTTTATACGTGCGTCGTTTAGTATTATACGTCGCGTACTCTGCTAAGAGATGAAGGAAGTTTTCTAACCATCAATATAATACGGAGCACTAACTGATAATGTGAAGTTGCTTTCCAGTATTGGGGAGAGCTACCAGTCGACAACTTGGCCAAAATATACCTTTCAGCCAAAAATTTGAAGTGACTTGTAACGTATGATGTTAGACAAAGAAGAATGGACTAAAGAGGCATTAGATATATCTTACGGTTAAGGAATACTGTTGCTATGGCAATGACACTTCTGACATCCGAAAATGCATTCAAACATTCTTTTGCAATTTCCCCGACTTTGACCCCTTTTTTGAGCTAGTTTGACTGTACTATAACACAATGTTTAAATGTTGTATCACTAAGCAGCTTTATATCAGTTTTACACAGAACATTAATTAACCAGTGTACGCAATGTTACTAGTGTCTGGCTAAAAGCTTCCTAGAAGTGAAAACCGTTGGTAAATCTATTTGCTGACTTGCATCGTGCCACAAATCACAAGTAGTAAGAAAACGCAAAGTGAAAACGAAAGAAAACGTAGAAATTTCTGTTACCATAATCTGCACCATACATGACTCCATTTCTCACAATCCATCCCTTACTACGGAAGTAATGATACACGACGTACGACTCGATGAAATTTGACTTAAGTTGTGAAAACGTCGTCCACATCTTTGATAAGGTCATCAAATTCTGTGAATAATCATTAAAACAAGACTGATATTAAAGTAAGTACTGTTATTATTGTAAGTATTTCTCAACCGTAAGGGAAACGGAGATGGGGGTAATATCGGTGCAATTTGAAGTTCCGATAACAACGTTTACTATCAATGGCCACTAAACTATAATCTTCGGCTTACTCTAAAAAAATGTGAGACTCGAGTTCCTTTCCAAATATTGCTATATTAAACATAGTAACTGAGCTTTAATTCTTAACTTCTGCACTGAACCTCAAACATGAATATACAAATGAACGCTAGAGCCTAACGTTTTTCTCTCTCGTGCCTAAACTCAGCCTTATACGAGTTTAAAGATATCAACGGGCATTCTATGGGATTTCTTAGTTTGAAAAGAGGAACACCACTCCAGGTATTGGTGAAAACTTCTACTCTACGTGCTTGGTTTAAGATGCGACTGCTGGCTTATTGATTTAACAATTTTCGTGGCCTTTGTTTGCTAGCAGCGATCAATCATTGTTAAAGAACTGTCCATGTAAACTAGAAATTCTGGCTGGCAAACCAATCCGAAGCATACAGTTCTGTACTTAAAAATCATCATTATTTAACAAAGGTCTTATTTTAATCCAAAAAATTACAAACTTCATTGCGAAGCTAATCCTAAAGCTTCCTCAGTTCACTTTAGTAAAGATATTGACCCCCATTGTAATTTTCGCAATTTCAACCGGCCCTAAGAGAGTGACACTTAAAGGATCACAAATTCCAAAAAAGCAAATATGAAACACTGAAAGGAGGTAAAGCGCACGCCGCGAAAGCGTGGGTCACGGGTTTGATCCCTAGTGGTAACATATTTTCTATTTCTCTAGTGTTTGCTTCAAAACTGATATTTAGTGTAGTCCCAAACTCCGACGCATTGGTATGCAAGCATGTAGAGACTGCAGATCAAGAAGAAGTCTGCTTTATTGGGGGCATACTCATCGCAGGATATTGGACTGTATTGGTTTACCAGCTACACATTGCAGGACCATTGATCTGTGTATTGCAAAGTACTTGAGAGTGACATTACACCTCGATAGGACAGATGAGCCAAACGAATCATATGACACTTAGAGAAAGGAGAAGGCTGAGAGGAAGACCCCGGCAGAGATGGGGAGGTTAGATAGAGTAGATAGTTGAAAAAAGGCACAAAAATGTCCAAAGAAATGTTCCACTTTGATTTGAAGGCCAGATCCAAAAAGGACTTAGAGAAATTGCTTTGGTGTTGTCGCTCCACGCATATTTTACACCACGATAAGACCATTATCAGCCAACTCGCTAAGTTTGTATGCCTTTTTACAAAGTGTATCTCTATATTATACAAGTTTTCGTATGAATGTCGGGTTGGCTGTGTGGGCCGCTCGATTTTCAGATCGCCACTGTATTAAGCAGCAAGTTTCGTCTTTTATTCGCCAAATTTAAACTCCTGAAAGGAAGCAGCCACCTTGTTTTAAAAAACCGAAAAACAGCATTAAGCCATGTGCCTATCCGACATTTACTTACTAAAAACCTAGGTTATGCAAGAATTTGCATGGATTCTTGCGGAAGGCTAGGTTTGCATTTCGTGTGGCTGTCCACATGAAGATCATAATACATTTGCTTGGCTGATGAATGGATGAATTCGTGCATTTGTACACGGATGTATACGTCGATGAATTTATTGGTGCATGGATCCAGGGGCCTTTGAAGGCATCAATGGACGATGGATGGGTTCTTGAGGGCTGGAGTGTATGGGTGGATGGATCGGTGGATGGGTGGCTGGCTGGCGGGCTGGCTGGATGGCTGGATGGCTGGATGGCTGGATGGATGGATGGCTGGATGGATGGATGGCTGGATGGATGGCTGGATGGCTGGCTGGCTGACTGGCCGGCTGGCTAGCTGGCTGGCTGGCTGGCTGGCTGGCTGGCTGGCTGGCTGGATGGATGGATGGATGGATGGATGGATGGATGGATGGATGGATGGATGGATGGTTTTGATCAATGACCTAATGATTCAAACAGAAGATTAAAGAGACTAAATTGTCTGGCATTAAATCGATGATATTAACTGAAAGAACATATTTCTGTAAGATACTATTATAAACAAGCTTTAGAAGAATTACGTTAGGAGAAAATAAAGTTTGATCGCTCTTATTATCTAACATTGCATCTATATAAAAAATTGAAATTCCTTTTTAAAGATAATTTAGGATAAAAGGCATCTAAAGCAAGGGGAGAAGTTCTGGTTACTTTTTTTCGCAGAAGGTTAAGAAGTTTTGGGTTACCCCCATTGAGAAAGTCGTGACTTCACCATTCTTAGTAAACATTATCTAAAGATTTTTTCACTCTACAATCTACAATTAAAGTTAAATAGAGTCACAAATTTCAGGTCTTTACCTGTACCCATTCAAAAGTCAATAGAAAAGGTATTTGCCGCCGAGAAGAAAACGCCCTTCTGTCCTCACAAGGCTAACTGTCGGTAGTATTTACTTGCTTATTAATTAAATAAATCACCCTGGGTTTGATGAAAGTGCAATTAGTAGACAGAGAGAATGCAATTTATTTATTTATGAAGACAGTTACTTTGTCAATTATTCATGAAAGTACAGGTAATGTGGAATGTATTGTATATTGAAAGGAATATTTAAGCATGATCTTGGTATTATTACTTTGCTATTCTAATGCTTTACCTGTTTATTTTCTGAAGTGTTTGATGTAAGGGTTAAACGATTGGGTTCTTACTTTTAAAGAGTATAGTTTAAATCAAGTCATATTTTTATACGCAAGATAGTAATAGATATATGACAATTTTGAATCAAGAGATGTCAACTTGCAACAAACCTCAAAATGAAAAGAAGCAAAACGTAAACGTGCGTTGGTGCTGGTAAGAACTACAGATCGCAAGGAATTTCATATTTTATACGATTCTGCTTTAAATATTGATCATATCATTTAGAAAACTACTGATACTTTATACATAACTATTTCGATAAATTTTGAAATTCTTGCAATTGACAAGAAGGACACATAAGCAATTCCATTTAAAGCACATAGTTGCTTTGCAGGCAGAAAAGTAACATCTTTTTCAAAAAAGCTATGTAATAGGGATGTCAAGGTTTTTAGAAAATGAGGAGCAAGTGCCTTAATAAGTAAACCTTGTCTATAGTTTTGAGACCTTTGGGCAGAATTGCGTCAGATTGGGCACGCTGACATTTGGACTAGGGGCTCATATTGCCACGTTAAACAGGTATGACAGAGATTTTGTTTACATCGCATCTAATTTTTAACTTGGTCTTGCCATGGTCATTGAAGTACAATCTTAGAGTGAAGAATGGGGAAGGATAATGTATACAACACGCTTTCGTTTGTAGGTAATCTTGCCTCCGGTGTCCTAGATTAAAACCTGAGCTTTACTGGGTTGGAATCAGTCAACTTTCTATATAGCAGCCTTTCTTTTAGTAGCATCGGCGTCATATATTTTACTGTTATAAGCGGGTTTCCATTAAGATCTTGTGCACTCAATCACTAGGCAGCTTTAGAAGCAGTCAGGTTGGGAATTTGTTGCAATTGAAGGGCTTTAGCCATTTCAATGTGCTCCTTGACCAAGTCAATTGTATTCTCTTTGCAGCTTGTAATTTTTTTTATGGCGTATTCTCCAATACAGACAAATGTACCAATAAACGAGCACATGCAATGCGATACCAACGTATCTTGAAAACTACACAAACTACTTTGAGCATTGACATAACAGCAAGTACTTTTTGAACGTCAAGTTCTTATTGAAAGTTTACCTATTGTAAAATTCAACGACAGCACAATGTCAGTTATGCATGAGACCACTCTCTATATACATTTAGGGTAATGCAATAGCATTTTACTCTTTATATACTCTTCCCCTATAATCATATGAGAATTTAAATATATAAAGAAAGCAGGGTCTAAACTTCATAAGGGTGAGTTGTCAGAACTCCGTACTGATTAACAATTTACTGTGAGTCCTGCTGTTAGTGATGCCACTTTTGTCAATGTATTGATTTGCAGGAAAAACCTTTGAGTCCCTTAGTGTGACCATAATCGACTCTTAACATACATATTGAATTAACAAAAAGTCACAGTTAGAATATTTTTAAAAGTGAAGTAACAACATGCCCCTTCTTCCCCTATATATTTGTATGTATCAATTATATGTATTTACATGTACGTATTTATATATATATAAATATATTTATATACAATATAGATATATAAGTACTCAGAAGGCACACAGCATTTATTATATATTTATCACAAGTGGAGCGTTACAACAATAGCTTGCCTTTTTTCACTAAGGGAGTTGAGGGGAGGGAGTCAAACCCACGACCAATTGGGTTTATAACACAAATCTTAACCAATGGACCCTCAAGTCAACTCCCTGTTGCTATAACTATCTGAAATAGACGATGGTTTGGCACCAAGTTGTTTTTAAGGACAAACCATTTCTGTCATAAACTGTGGTCGGGGAAGTAGGTTTTTATTCTGAAGTGAAAAACATGTTTACTGTAACCTATTCAATAACAGTCCTACATTTCCTTTCTTTTATCTAAAGCTTACATCAAGTAACAGATATCATTTCTATAAAAATGTCTCCTTAAAAGAGGTACATAGGAAAGCAAGAAGATATTTTAAACTTGTTAAAATAAGCTACCGCAAGTTACTTATGGAAGTTCCCTGGTCCAGTCGCCAAGTCAATCATAACGGAAGGGACGAGAGAACGATTGTGCCGTCATTCTTGTCGAGTTTCCTCTCAAAGCCTCTTATGTGTAAAGACATTCAAATATCTCAAAGGCATCGAAAGTAGGTTTAACGTGAGGTAATGCAATAAGTGCTATAACTTAACCTTAGCCTGTCTGTTCTCTGAAAACAAACATTGACAACGAGGCAACGACAAAGAATTTCTGAAGTAATGGGAGTATGTCGAATATGCCAAACAGTGCATTTTGAATTCTGAATACCACTTTCCTCTAAAGGTATCTTCATTGGCTGGTAAGATAGTTTGGAAAACTTGGATTCTGGTCAAATATCTACCAGAATCTTGATAATGTAAAACAGCGTTTAGGAACAAGAACAAGGACAAGGTATTTCTTAGGAGTATGTTAAATTTGCCAAGGAGTGCGTTTTGTCAGGTAAAAAGGCGTTTTGTTCCTTGAAAGGTAAAGTTGGCTGGCAACATAGTTTGGAAAATTTTGATTTTAAGCAAATATCTACCAGATGTTTGATGGTATGAAGTAGCGTTTAGGAACATGGACAAAATATTTCTAAAATGATAGGAGTTTGTTGAATACGCCAAATAGTGGGCTTTCTTGGATGGGCTTCGGAAGCTTTATGTTCTGGGTATTACTTTCCCCTGAGAGTGGCTTAATTGGCTGGTAAGGTAGTTTGGGGAATTTGGGGCAAAGCAAATATCTACCGGAACTTTGATAATATAAACTGTGTATGAAAACAAGGACCTGTGCCTTGGATATGACGTCAAAAATTTGCTGTTTGTAAAAGTGAACTGGCGAGTTTAAAAATTGAGGTTTCTCAAAGTCATAAATATCATATGTGTAAAGCCTTTTACATGAAATGTAATGAATTAAAAAGACAAAGACATGCTTTTAGAATAGACATCACTAGTTTCACTGCATTACTTTCTTCGTTCGTACGAAAGTAGGATCTGCTATAGTGTTTTCGTAAGAAAATAGCGTAGTAGAGTTTCTAGTCACCGCATTGTTCAAGGTGGTTTTCAGTAGGATGTAAAGTCGCATGCACCCCCAAAATATAGCCTTGCCCCCCAAACCTGAAGTGCTGGCTACGGGCCCGAGTGCCCCCCAGTAGAGAAACTTTCCTTAATACTACCCCGGGCGTAGTCACTTTAAAATGAGCAAGGATAGGGGCTACCCCACGGGGGCTGACATCCGGGGTCGCAAAGAGAAGGTTAGGGTGGCTTAAAGTGAGTGTGGAGTAGGGGGGTACCATTTATTTTTGAGAGTTCTCTCCTCCCCCCCCTTAGATGCTGTTGACATCAATGCACTTCATCTCTCTCTTGCTCTTTGTTACTCTTTGTTGCACTTTGTTGCTCTTTGTTGCTCTTTGTTACTCCTTGCTTTCTCATTGTTGCTCTTTGCTTGCTCTTTGTTGCTCTTTGCTTGCTCTTTCCTTTCTTATTGTTGCTATTTGCTTGCTTTTCGTTGATCTTCGCTTGCTCTCTCTTGCTCTTTGCTTGCTCTTTGTTGCTCTTTGTTGCTCTTTGTTGCTCTTTGTTACTCTTTGCGTGCTCTTCATTGCTCTTTCTTGCTCATTGCTTGCTCATTGCTTGCTCATTGCTTGCTCATTGCTTGCTCATTGCTTGCTCCTTGTTACTCTTTGCTTGCTCTTTGGTGCTCTTTGTTGCTCTTTGCTTGCTCATTGTTACTCTTTGCTTACTCTTTGTTGCTCTTTGCTTGCTCACTGTTAGTTATTGCTTCCTCTTTGCTTGCTCTTTGTTACTCTTTGTTTGCTCGTTGTTGTTCTTTGCTTGCTCTTTGTTACTATTTGCTTGCTCATTCTTGCTCTTTGCTTGTTTTTTGTTGCTCTTTGCTTGCCCATTGCTTTCTCATTGTTACTCTTTGCCGATTGATAGAAACAGTGTTAGAGAAAGGCCTACCTCCATACTTTCCTATTGGGAAGGTGTATTGTTTACATGTCACAGTTGTGTTCCACACTTCCTAAATACAGTGCACTTGTACTGATCTCTTTTTCTCGAGACACCGGGTTGAGGACACGAACATGCCTATACGCTAAATATCCTGGAGCTAAATAATCACTAAATCAATCATTAACATCTTATAAAAATAAAAATAGAGTGGTGGCAAACGACTCCATTGGAAACTTGTAGGTAACCTGATCCTCCGATTAAATACGATCTAAAAACTGCCACGTACATCCATATTTTCCCTTCAGTCATTTCTCTCAGTTTAGTACAAATATTTTCAAAGTTCTGTTTCAATGGGAGGATACTAAAAGGCATTTTTTACTTGCTTAAAATTTGTTCGGATAGCAAGGTAATATCAAATAGTCTCTTTCAATTCAAAACTCATAGACAGTTTCCTTCGATTACGAGTAGTTGAATCCGTGTACAAACCTCCAACCATAGTCTGAAATTTAAGGAAATGTCTTCCGCCTGAAAATTATCTGCAGGTTCGGAACTGTTGGCGGGCCATATTCTCAAATATTATATGCAAAGTATAAAAGTGTCCTTCAAACCCTTCAGATGTCAAAATTAGATATTTTAGACGTTTACCGAAATACAACTTTTGAGGTACTCTCAACTTACAGCGCCTTTCGGACGCGTGTAGTCCTCCCGCTCAAAGATTCGCTCCCTTGGTTTTAGAATACCCCAAACTCCTTCCAGCTCTGTTACTGATCAGTTGTTTACTGCATTTTGTTTATGAGCGTTTACTACCCATTTTTGATATTTTGTTAGGTAACTCCTTTACAATAGAGCACCAACCTTCCGCATGATATCTCAAGTGCATCAAATTTCTTATGATCTGCTTTACCCAGGCTCTACTTGACAGAACCAAAGGAGTCACTTCATTTGGTAATAATAAAAATGTTTGCGTTTGACGATGTAATTCGTTAATTGGTAATGTTTGGTTGATAATCCCACTTTCTGCGTTAAAGACCTCCTCAACACCTTTGTTAAATTCAAAATTTTGATAGATTGGGGGCTTTACTCTTGATACCATTTACAGAATCCACGGAACATTACCTGGCAGCCACGAAGCATATTTATTCTCAGGAAAGTATTACCAGACTTTTAACAGTACGTTTTAACCATGCCGAAAGATCTTAAGGCTGTTTTTACGACGTTTTACGTCACCATACGTCTTCTTAAGCATGTGATATCAAAATCCTGTTTATACGTAACGGAATTCATATGGGATTGAATCCAAATGAACCTGCTCCCTGCTTCCAGAAGTAGCTATGCGGGATCGTATGCTAGCCAAGTCACGTCTGCACCGGACCGTGTTCATTTCACTTCACAATGGTTTTTCTGTTTATTTAGGGTAGTTTCAATGTCGGGCCCACTGCTTATCAGGGGTCTTTGATTGAGAGATTGCCATGTGTCAAGATACGTTTTTTGCAGGTCAATCCAGAATCTTTCAAACCACCAGCTTTATGATCCCTTTTTTCACAGCTGTCTCTTTTAGTATTTTAATTGCTGTAGTACTATGGTAGGACGTAATAATCATTAAAAATATGCTATTGATAGAAATAAAGATTTTATATCGAAACAGCACTGTACGGAATGGGACCTTCCATACCATTACTAACTAATTACATAAATTTAACGTTTGCATTGTGTAGCATGCTAGTTTTGTCACCAATAGGTCTACTGGACGCTTAATCATTTACTTAGTTATAAGATGTTTTACTTGCAGAGGTATTTTTATAACGTGGTCAGTTTGCCTGCTATAGATTTGTGTTAGATGGCGTACGTTGTGGAGCCATCCCATTCCTACTGTTATAAAGGCGTTCTTGCTAAAATTAACTGGTACGCTGAAATCATCGAAGGGAAATACCATACACACAAGAATACTGTCAATCATGTAAATTTTGACGGTGGTAAGTTAGGGCACCCTTAAATCATCCAAAAGCGATAGATTATGAAATATGTAATGAATATTGCTGAGTTGTCATTTAGTTTCCCTCAGTTGGCATCCCTTCTTTGCGCTAGATTTTCATTTAAAACTTCATAAAGAACTGAATAATTGCTAAGTTTTCTTAACCTTTCATCTCATATCTGTAATAGATTTTAAGTAAAAAAGCACTTTCTAACTTCAATGTGCTTTTGACAGATAGACGGGCCGTAGGGCAGTCCTTTCTTGTTCAAGTCACATGGTGCAGGGAGGTTAGTCTCCAAGTGCGTTGAGCTGCATGTCGATGTCCACCGGTAGATGATTGGGAGCTAGTTTGGCAACTAGAGAAATGGAGTATGTTAACATCGGAGGTCACCTATCTCAGTTGGTAGAGCGCTCGCCGCGAAAGCGTGGGTCACGGGTTCGATCCCCGGTGGTGAGATGCTTTTCTATTTCTCTAGTGTTCTTTTCGAAACTAAAAAGGTATCCTTAACATGCGGGCTGCTTATCAGCTTTAGCTTACTTTGTCATCATCAGTTCGTTAACCTTTTAGCTGGCAACGTTCCCATATGGGAACATGCAACAAAAGGGTGGGTATTTTGCAAAATATTAAATAAAAGGTTAAATATTCTATCTTTAATTCATAAGAACAATTTGCTTCCATCAAAAAATATTAGAGAATGATGAAAAATACTTCACTTTTCGCCAAAAATTATAAAATATGTTGTGCAATAAGTCAACCGTTGTCAGAGAAACTAAATTTGCAATATATGCAGAACAATTACGATGAATTTTGAAGAAACAGTGATTTAAGAGTGATATTTTGAATCTTTGGTGGTTGTTTTCGTAATTACAATGTTAAAAAGAAAGAAAAATCGCTGAATTATTTGTGAAAAACCTTTTCAGTACACACTAAACTCATACATTTTGTAAAATAACATGTCAAAAATTAAAACTATACTGCCTAAAGCCAATATATACATGTAGTAATACCATAAAGATACTACAAACGCTTGAAATATAAAAATTCACCACAAAATCAAATTTTAAGGCTTTTTCATAAAATTTTTACAAAACAGTTGAGACTCATATATGACGTCACTGACACCACATTAAAAATTGTTTTTTTTGAAATCGTTGAAAAAGAGTCAAACTATGATTCTACTAAACATTTTTGCACTAGCACTAGTGAATACAGAGTTATAGCACGTCAAACTGCCGCGGGCCTACTAGCCCCCGCCCCAGGGTTAAGGAACTGTTAAGTTCAAAAGACACGAAAATTGTCCCCTGGCATCTTGGGTCTCCTTCGTGTCTATTGGTTATCAAATTTATACGTAACTTGCTATTGTTGTACTTGAATATGTCTTGTCTGTTGGTAGGAAGAGTTCCCACCCTCTTGCCTAAAGGCATTCTCTTTGTCCTCCAACGTGTAAAGCACACTAAGGGCACAGAACGACGAAGGCAGTTGCCCAAGTCTTGTTAAGACCAACTGTCACCAGCTATTTATACAGATTTCAAGGTTGAGAAGGCGTAAGAGATGAAATTGTTTCCTCCTCACTCTTATAATGTAAAAGAGTTCCTGTGCTAGCACAAATAAGTGTTAGTTATTGGATTATATCGTTATAAGTTCCTGTCACTGCACCCCAAACCTTGAAATATGCAAGATCACGTCAGACCCTTTCTGTTTTTTGTTCATTGGCAAGTTCCGTCTGAATAGACTTTCTGTTCTAAAGCCTTTTCCGGACATTGCCGTTGTTACGTTCTAAAGCATTGTTATTCCCTTTGTCTCATGGGGTCTTTTAGCTTCCAAATACTCATTGGGTCTTTTATATATATATATATATGTATATATGTGTGTGTGCGTGTTTCTGTGTGTGTATAACTACTCAGGCTGCAAGTATACTGTCAGGGCTGTACAAAGAACACACTTTTATATAAATACTATAAACAGAAATATGTTTATGTTATAGGCCTTATATGTCTATCAGAGCTTACTTTAATTTTTTGTATAAATCAATATAGCCCTTGAAATTTTGGCAAATTGAGAATAAATATTAAAAATTACTATTTACAATTCCAATTTGGTTTTTCTCTGTCAGTAGACTGGGGAAAAATTAATATCTATCAAAGAAGCACTAAGTAATTAATTGGTTTAAATTAAGCACCCTTCATCAGGAAAACGTCTTCACAAGCTTGTGCCCCAATTATGAAATTTCAGGTTGAACACTGAAATTTGTGATAATGTTCATCTTTATACCCCCTTTTTAATGTTGGCAATAGAACTGTCTCTGAGAAAAGAGATTTTGCACAGAAATCATCATAGAGCAAGAATATAAATATTAACAAGCATCAGAAATTTCTTATAAGATTGTATGTAAAGCAAAAATACAACTAACTGTGATTACACAAATATCACATATAAATGTTATTGAAATAGTATATATATTTGTAATGCATATACATATATGTATACATCAAGTGAACTCTATGTCAATGGATATTTTACCAAATATGAAAGTGTCAATTGGTCTCTAAAGATAATTCTGGGAACAAATTTGATTGTCAATACCTGTCAGTGGTAAAAAACACCAAAGTGGTGTAAGGGGTTGCATACAGCATAGATATTTATTACACATATTTCTGCCTTAAGCATTGTGCAACGAGAGTTGTACGAAACCCTCCCCCATAAGGTAGTCATTTGGGTTCCAAGTCCAATTTTGCGTTTCTGTGGCATAGTGCGAAAAGATTCACAAATTTGGGAGAAGTCGTGAAATGCTCTAGCACTTGTAATGGGTCTAGCATCACCCTAACCACAGCTCCTCTTTCCAATGCTTTGTGGAATAAATTGAAAGAGACGGTTTATTAAAACATACTGAAGTTTGTGCCCATATTCCTCCTTCTGCAAGCTGTATCTCTTTTTTGGTATGAACAATTCAATTGCATACTGCTGCTGCTGCTGCTACTGCTACTACTACTACTACTACTACTACTACTACTACTACTACTACTACTACTACTACTACTGCTACTACTACTACTCAACTGTATCTCGGTTTAGCACATTCTCAAAATGTTCCACCCATCTTTCTTTAACTTTTTCCTTATCACTAATTGTGGCCCCATTTCTGTCTTTAACTGGGACTCGGCTCAAATCAAAAGAGCCTAATTGTGGCCCCATTTCTATCTTTAACTGGGACTCGGCTCAAATCAAAAGAGCCAATGACTAGTGGATCATCCGTTGCTTCAGAATCAGACAAAATAGCAGCAAGGGCGAACAGAGCATCAACGCAACCGGGACCTACCGCAAAATCAAACTGGTGGTTTGGAATTTGGCAACAGTGCCTAGCATATGACAGTATAAGCATTTCTAGAGGCTTGCATAAAACTGGCGACACTTTAATTGGCGATATGAGGAGCATATGTTAGTTGTCTTCCTTTTTTTCAGGATGGGTGTAAGTTGACCTGTACAGAAAACATCGAAGACCGACTACGAATATGATCTAGTACAATAATGTTGACATTTCATACAAAAGACGAGCACCATTCACAAAGTGAAGTGCACACAACTCCGCGTGATTTTTTCTTTTTCAACCTAAAGGCATTTGCAGTTACATCCGAAACAGATGCGGTCCAGTCCGGAACTCAAGTTTGATAGCACAGATTTAAGTTGTTCGGTATATGGTCTTGCTATACTGAGATTCGGAGCACTAAATTCGCTCGTAAAGTAAGGTCGCAAGTCATTTGGATCATTAGGCAGGTACTTAGGCGTGTTTGGGAGATCTTTCATGCGGTCTTTCCATAAACGACTTAAATAATCAATTATTTTCTCTGTATAGTCATTTTTCACGTTCGTGCGATGCTGCTTAAGGGCGTTCTAAAATTTAGGTTGCGTGTGTACACGGAGACAATTCAACACACCGGATTTATGACAACCATTTCCTCTCCACACTGAGAACCAGAACTTAGCATCCTGACATGCTTTCACTAGCTCTTGATTCTTTGAGAACTCGGGGATATCAGTTCCCTCTTGTTTTGTATATGGTGATGCTTTTTCTTTCTTTGCAAACGAGCTCCTTGACTCGTCAAAACCTTTTATACAAAGTTTTTATTTGATTGTAAGAGAGTTTCAAATCTCTTAGATATCTTAGATTATTTAAAAAGGAATAACAATGGTAATAAACATGATATATGGTTATTAGGAACATACTGCATATTATAAAGTTAGAATGTTGTTATTTAAGTGGTGTTTAAGCAACGATAAGTAGGTGGACGATACGCCGTGCATAAAGGCTGAAAAAGAGTTGTCGGTGCATGTTCTGTGGAGCTAGGGAGAGAACGCTAGTGAACTTAATCTAAATGTGACAAAACATCACCGGCAGATAAACGGTAATATTAGGCATCATTAATAGAAAAAATCATAAACAGAAATACTGAGATTTGTACCAAAATGGAGTGAATAATGGGTTCCATAACGCGATTATATTAGGTTCATACAGTAATGTTAACCTCATAATTCACATTCATGCAAAAGAGTTGAACTTTCGTAGCGAAGAGGTAGACTTTGACAAAAAAAGATTTTCTTTGAGCAAGAGCTCAAATTCTGAAAAACCCGAGGCGAGAAAAGTGAAGTTAGAGACAGAGAACGGATAAGAACAGGTTTCAGGATGTAGTGTACGATTACTAGAAAATGGAGGGTTTGTAAGCATCTTTCCAGTTAAACGTGAAACTCCCAGATGATCCAACAAACGTCTCTGAAATTGACGTATGGTCTGACCTAAACACGCTTCAGCACAGAGACTACACTTAGACTGGTAGACTACGCCTGAGCGTAGTAACTTGGGAGTTCGGTCCTTAAACTGAAAAAAGTTAGATAAACGAAAAGAGGAACGAAAGATGAAGCGAATGTTAACTTAGGAGAAGGAGAAGAAATAAGTTTACTAAGTTGTGAGCGATGCATACTGTAAGTGATTGCTGCCCTGTAAATGGCAAAACAAAACTTATGTTGCATTTAGGAATATTAGAATACTTTGAGGTTCTAGAAAAGAATTTAGAAAACATTTTACTAAAACGAGAATTAAGCTAAGGGCATAACCATTTTTTACAAGTGTGGCACGTAGTTTACAACTCTCTTCTTTAAAGGACGCATACGTAAAACAGATGTTAAAGGTACGATTAACTAAAGTGAAAATAAGACTTTTCTTATATTCCATGGGAAGGAAACTATCGAAGCGCGTAAATAGGCCTGTAAAAAGGGTTTGCGATACACCGTAGTATGAAAAGAGCCCTGTGAACGCAAAATAATAGTATCAAGAAACGATAGTTGCTTATTACAATCAAACTCGATTGTGAATTAAACACTTCGGTGTTATGAATTGAGAAAATCCAAGAAGAATTTCACATGTGAGGGAGATGAGGATAATAAAAAACAATCATCAACGCGTCTTCTGTACAAGAGAGGGCGTCTTTCATACTACAGTGGACGAGAAAGCAAACTCCTCTCAGGGATTCGTTTCCGCCAATAGTATATAACACGTGACCTTTTTCGAGCTGCACCAGCTGTCCTCCCTTGTTTCTTGCTTCAGACAACCCTGTGATCTGCCACTTTAATTCCGTTTCCTCAAGTTCTCTAAGTAATTCATAGAGACGTTTGTATCCTCTCAGTGTTCGTACGTTGTATGTTGACAAGTAGATTTTTGGGACCCGGAGATTCTTAGCACCCTTTGCCTTGCGGCTGCCGGGCACTAAATACCATGTTTTGTACGGTTTCATTTGTGAGATGCGGATGTGTACCTTAAGTCACCGTGCTAGCTCAGTGCATGTTGATGAGTACTAGATGGCCATTTATCCACAAAGGGGTTCATCCGCCCTTTGGCCGGTCTTGTTTTTAGTCCTGCTAGTTCACCCTTCTCTACCGGGAAAGGCCGGTGTGGGTGCCGGTTTAGTCGCCGACAACTCGACCATACGACAGGTAGTACTGGGCTATATGGTCCCAGTAGCACTCCAGTAGTGACCTGACGAACAGAAGTTAGCTTCCGCACACAGAAATATGTAACGACGTATTCTTAACATCAAGAGAATAGACAAGATCCTAAATGAAACAGTTGGAGAAAAACCAAATGCAAAGATATTATTGAAACAGCACAAAATATGCAAAAACAGTGGGCAGGGCATGTAGCACGAATGGATAATAACAGATGGGCAAGGATGACCACAGACTGGGTGCCAACTGGAGGAAGTTGTAGGGACGTCAATCGAAACAAATGACATCCCAAATTTCTATGCATCAATGGTAGGGGACCATAGTGTAATGGTAGCACATCACGTTGTAATGCTGAAGGACGGGGTTCGATTCATCGTGGTCCTAAGTTTTCACCATTGAGCTTTTCATGGTATGTCATCAGTCACTCACGTTAAAGTAGACTGGAAATCTCTCACACAAGTACTTTTTGCCTGACCCCTATACAAATTATTGTTGATTAAGGTCTTTTATCTGTATATTGCTGCATTTAAACATGATATTAGAAATGAGTTACACTATGTGATAAGTTTGGCATCTTAAATGTTAGTCAATAATACTGAACTTAAAAATCAAAATTTAATTATTATTTTTAAGGTTCAAATAAAGAGAGAAAACGTTACATTTCAGTATGGAGTGGGTAGCATCGAAAGTGTGAATTTTCGTTTCGTTTGTTCGCATGAGAGATAAAAGAGCTGTAGAATTAGGTAGGTATTCCGTAAAAGACTCTGAATGTGTATTTCGAAGCCTAGAGCTAAGTCTTCTGTTACTTCAGCCTATAGTAGCAGGTTCGGCATTCCTTTCTCGTTTGACTTGATGTGCATCATACGATTCTAATGCGTCCTATTGTCATCTTTTAATAACTATTGGGTTGTATATTGTCGGGAGAAACTTCGTAAAGACACAATGAGTAGCCCTGTTTTTCTACTTTTTATAAGTTACGGGGACCTCCTGCATTTTAGCGAAAGTTCTGGAACAACAATATCTGTGTCCCAGCCTAAATACAGTTAATAGCATCTACTATGTGACAGCTGTTGCTAAACTACGGGGATATCGAAGGTAAACAACAGGTTTCAATTTTTCCACTTATTTTCTAATTTCATTGCCCCCCCCCCCTCCCTCCCCCCTAAATGCTACCTATCCTTGCATTTATGCGTTGTTTAGAAACAAGAAATAGGCAATAATGCTGACTTGGTATCTCACCAACTAGAGATGAATTGATGGCGCCCTCGGCTCCTGCTGCTTCAATGCGATGCATCTGTTCATCTATTTCCATTTTTAAAAATCGACTGACTGTATCAAGTTCGTCCTGTTCTTCTTTACTTCTTGCACGCTGTGGATAATTAGTAACTTCGGTGTTAGTATGAAAGGATCTGATCGATCTTCCCTTTGTGTCCATGGCCTCCCAGCATTCCTGGATCATGAGGTGTCGCAGATAAACTTTAGAAAGGTCCTCCAACTCATTCTGCTCTCTAAGCTGAAATTGATAAAAAGAAATAATTTAAATTACAGAAGACTGAAGTCTTTTCATCGTCCCTCCTACTAACGATATTGGAGTCAGCAACGTTCTGTCTTACCATATATTACACTGTCTTACAACATCTTCACTTAACCCTAATCTACTTGGGTTTTAAGTATGATTCTACCGGAGGGTGCTTTTGGAACCCCTTGTGTAAATTTGCAACCGTCAGTCGATGTCGTTTTGAAAACTTTTGGTACTATCTTTAAGTAAAGATAGCTAAAGAGTTAGTTTTACTGTTATATATTATAATTTTATGACATATCGACCTATTTGCATACAAAGGTAACTGTTTAGCATGCAGTTTCAGTGAAATATCTGTGAAATTTCATATGTTGCATTGAAATTTGCGAGCCACTTGGAAATTTTGAAAGATACAGATATACTTGGAAAGAGTTGAATAGTGGTAATCAAAATTAAAAGGCACTCAAAGCATTTATCCTTTCTTCTACTTGTCTGTGTTCAAACGACACTAGTCACTCTTTTTATTAAAATATTTTTGCATCGCATCCTTCTATTTTATACATAGTTGTTATAGGAATCTTTCTGATTTCTAAGCCTTCCTCCTCTAATACACTTTATTATTATATCAGCACTCTTTTGTGACCACCTTCCGTATATGTATGATTTATTACATCTTTCTTTTTACTACCTTTTTGTTTGGATATAAAAAGTTGAGTCGTACTCTAAAGTTGATGTTTGGAAGAAGTATTCTTGCTAAATGATTGTTTACATCGTGTTTTTAATAATATGTCTTTTATTAGCGCCAAATACCGGACTATACGGCTTGCGTGCAAGCGTCTTTCTAATGCTTCGGATTCAGAAACTACTGGTGTATCGTTTATCCACCACAATCTGCTATTTTTCTAGCTTTGCTACTACATCTTTCTATTGAGACGCCTAAACCGTCCGTATTGTCATTTGCCCACAATCTCCCGTTTTGTCCTCTGCTTCTTCCCGCTTGAATGTTTCTCTGTACGACTAAGGCCAGACGTTACTTAGATTTTATGATAATCATGAGGAAGTGGAGTCTCCGCTTTTGAATCTTATCAACCAACGAGGGCATCTATCAAATTCCTGAAGTACTATTACATCTTTCTATTGAGAAACCTGTCCAGTCCGTCCTGTCATCTGTTCAGCATCTCCGTTTTGTCCTCTGCCTTTTTTCGCGTGAACTTTCCCTTTACTATTAAGGTCGAAAGCTACTTTGATCTTGTGATAATTCAAATGAAGTGGAGTTTCCGGTTTCGAATCTTACCCACCAACGAGCGTATCCATCAAAATGCTGAAGTACCAGGTCGTTCGAGCAGTCCTCTGGACCGGAATGACTGAATAAATGTCAACAGTAGAACAGCTGGAAGCCTTCCAGTTTTGATACCCCACCGGCCTTGTTTACAATGATTCAACCTATGCCTAATCAAGAAATTGAAGTTAAATAGAGAGAAACCCTTTGTTGTGTTTGGTGACAGGTAACTGTTACACTCAAGTCTTTTGATACCATGATATCTTTCTCCAAGTTAGTTGATGACTTCCTCTCCGTCGCGTGGTAGGTACTTTTGATTTGGCCAAATGCTCAGTTCTTTATGTTGGTCACTAAACGGATGATAGACGCTGGTCTTAAGGAAATATGGGATTACAGCAGTCACAGGGTAAGGCGCACATCTTGTTACCAACTCCAAGCTAAATACAACGTGGATTACTAGCATTTGCACTGATTAATATATCAGTATTTCCATGAATTTCTCTATTATATGTTCCCTCTTTATTCTGTAGTTCTATGCGCAAATGACATCTCAGTAAACAATGAAACTACTCTTGTAGCGTATCAAACGTTAAATTCAATAAAAGATGCTTTTGCAATGAATGCAGCAAATTTAGAGAGCTAAAGTATACTTACGTTACAAATATTCTACTTCTCCAGTGTTCTTCTAAAAACTGACATTTCAAGTCTTCTCTTCTCGATCGTACTTTCTAATTCGGATGGCGGTCCTACCTTGGTCAAGTCACAGAGAGACTGGTCTCCAATTGCTTTGAGCCGGGCGTCGATGTCCACTAGTGGATGATTGGGAGCCAATGTAGCGACTAGAGAAATGGAGTATTTTAACATTCGAGGTCAGCTAGTTCAGTTGGTAGAGCGCATGCCGCGAAGGCGTGGGTCACGGGTTCGATACCCAGTGGTCACATATTTTCTGTTTCGCTAGTGTTCGTTTCAAAACTAAAATTTTTATTGTAACGAAAGCATCTAGGCACTGGTTCTCAATTTGCCCTGACCAACGTTCGAAGGGCACAAACATTAGGAATCTTCAAATTCTCTTTAACCCTCTAACTGCACTCAAGAATTTTGCCTTACATTAATGAAAGTTTAGTACTCGATTGCTTGATATTTACAAATGTTTGCCCCATCTTCTCTGAAGCCATTTGATCTCCACAGTCAATCATCTACACTCTCTGCGTTTACTTTTTGAACGTGTAATGCCACTCGAATTTCCTAGTTGTCAAACTCCTCCCTCCCTTGAATTTAGGCCCATTTGTTTTTGTCGTGATTCAGTTAAACTCATTATTAGGCCCTTTGTCAATAAAAATGTTATATGAAATCTAAAATGCGTTTATTAAAGATTTTCTTGATATGTATGACTTTAATGTCTTATATGTTTCTGTTTTACCATTCCTAGTCTATCCTTATTATTGGATATTTCGTGGTCGACTCTGGAAATGCAACAACCTTCCGAGAAATTAAGGCTGACGGAGGTCTGTACGGGATTGCTTACGTTATTGTTCCATTCAAATCATTACACTTGTTGCCTAAACTATTACAGGCAATTAGTATAATCTAACATTGAAATTTTAGTCATTACATGATATGCCTAGAGATTTCACTCATTACATGTAATGACTGAGTGAATTAGTAATTATGCGTAATTCCTGATTTCACTAAATGCCCGTAACATAAATATGGGAATTGTTTAGACGAAATTACTGCTCTAGATTTGGCTACATCGGCAATGGAATCTTGCTTGGTATACGGAGCTAAAACTTTGTTTATGATCATAAGAATTAAAGAACAGTTAGAAAAAGTTCCATTTAGTAGTCTAATTGCAAAAGAGTTGAGAGGTGACCTCGGGCAAGGACCCAATTAGATACTTAGCCTGAATTGCAATACCTCTAGAATGACGTCCCATATGATATCCGCCCCCCCCCCCCAACATTCGTACTGGAGCAGTTTGAAATTTTGTTAAATTGGCAATAACGAAAAGGCTATACATGATTTTATATAATGTTAACATTCTGTGTGACAACAATTGATTAAGCAACGTGATTGAGAGTATTGGGTTAACAATGAAAGACCTCTACTACGTAAAATGAACGTTCTCAAGCCATACAGCGTGCGGATTTTGCTTTTTTAACTATAATCGGCAAATAATAACAAAGAAATATTACGGTGTGTCTCAGTAGCACGTGGTAAATTCCAACATATCAACAAGTGTACATGCTGCAAGGACATCAATCTTGAAATCAGACAACGCATTTTACAATGTTATATTTGGTCAACTTTGCTCCGCAAAAAGGTATACGATATCAAAAGGATTTTTCGAAGACCTGAGACCTAAGAAAATGTTGACAATACCCTTGACAGATCAAGTCAATAATGCAGTCTAAAATCTGAAACAGACTTCCGAACTCTGAAACGGAAGTCTAAAAAAAGATTTCTAGTAAACTTCAGTACAGTTTGGTAAATTAATCAAAACTTAAGTATTTTGCACACTTAACGAGACATCAGAGCCTGCAAAAGCCCCTCTTAATCCTCTTAGAAGGTACTCTTGTGGCAAAGTGTCCGAGGTAGAGACCCCGACTAACATGGATGAACAACATCAAGAACTGGTCAGGGCTTAGGTATTAACACGCTGTCAGACAAGCAAGTGACAGACCTGTTGTTCTGGAAAAGCACTCCTGTTAACCAATAAATGGAAGACACACAGAAAGTAGTCCAATTACCTACAATTACATGAATTCGTTAAGATCAACGTCCAAAATTATATCAACACAGGAGTACACAGAAACGCTAAACGCTCATCAATTGGCCATGAAAAGCTTTTAACGATATTTCAATATTACGCTTTAGAAACACAAAAGAGAACCATGACAGCGTTAACAGCCTTAAGCAGCTCTATGAAAACGGGGTTTCAGTTCAATACAAGATCCATTGTCTTTACATATTAACTAATACCAAACAGGCAGCCACGGTGGAAAGGCAAGTCTAGAGTCCAGTCTGGAGTCTGGAGCCACTGCTTATCAAGAGGGGAGGGGGGGACTGGCATGAAACAACGGGAATGCAAGTCTGTATTTCTCGGGGCCTGATTTAAGGCTGCATCTCTCCACTCTTTCCTTTAATCTTCCCATACTGAGCAACAGTTTCTCTATTTAAACTTGAGTCAATTTGACGGCAACTTTAAAAAAATCTTCGCGTAGTAAGTCATCATTGGAAAGATAGGCATCCGTAGGGGAAGATCACTTATCAATGTATTCAGATCTTGAGCTTCAAGCCTGTACTATCTGCTGATTGTTTAATAAATGTTTTTCATGCTCTGCCATATGATATCTTTCCATGTATTCATAGACAAAGAACTAACTCACTGGATAGTTCCTCTTGGCGTTACGAGCCTTTGTCTGACCTGTTTCAGCCTTTTATCTCCTATTCTCAATGATACTTTCTGATTTTACAAGGGCTTGGGGCGGATCGACGGGTCGGATGGCAATCCCTCCTTGGTAAAGTAACATGGCGCGGAGAGGCTGGTCTCCAATTGCGTTGTGCTAGATGTCAATGTGCACCGGTGGATGATTGTGAGCTAATGTGGCGATTAGAGAAATAGAGTACGTTAACATTGGAGTTCACATAGCTCAGTTGGTAGAGCGCACGCCGCGAAAGGGTGGGTCACGGGGTCGATCTCCGGTGGTGACATTTTTAATTTCTCTAGTATCTTTTCAAAACAGATACTTCAAACATTCTGTTCTCGATGATACTTTCTAACTTTCAATTGGCTTTGGGCAGATAGACAGGCCAGATTGCATACCTCTCCTGGTTAAATCACTTGGCGCGGAGAGGCTGGTTTCCAATTGCGTTGGGCTAGATATCGATGTCCATCGGTGGATGATTGGGAGCTAATGTTGCGACTAGAGAAATGGAGTATGTTAACAGAGTCGACAAATAGATCCATAACACAGTTGGCAACAATAGTTTAAAATTTTTAAGCATTTATGATACGTCGATTGTAGTCTTCATTATTGTTTCCCTCCCCAGTTTAAATAAAAGACCAAATCTTTCTCCAAACTTCTTGAGGCAAATGTATAAACAAAAGGCTTGAATACACTTTAAGAATCTCTACGTAGTCAGCAACTAGTTTTCAGCTCACTCTTAACAATATAATCTATTATAGCTATCTTAAAATTAATTTCATCTAAGAAAAAATACCGGTTTGCATCTGGTAGCTAATTTACCTACAAAACTCATAGAAGAATATACTGTTTGATGCTTGAAAATCTCATGTGGCAGAAAATTGCAATGATCTTTTTAATAAATCACATAGCAACTTAAACAAATCTTACTGCATTCTATATAGTGAAGGTTGTTTTAACGCAAGAGGCTTCAAATTTAACATTACAGACTGCAAATAATTGCAGTTAAGTAAGGAACTATCGAAACTATGAAATTTGAATTCTAAAATAGAGTTTTCTTTTATTTATTTCAAGTTCTCTTCAGATACATCGTATCATTTGCAAATGACAAATATATAAATGATTACTGATTTAAAAACTGTTACTTATACGTATTGCCTTAAATCGAAGTGAATCAGAGTGAATCGCATATATCTGAAGATTTATTAACCGGAAAAAGTACATTAAATAGCTTTGTTGAAGCCAAATCACCACCCAACAACCATTCAAGTTAATGACGTGTATAAAACCAAATAGGCATTCTGTACTAGAGGCAAAGTAGATGGTAGATGACTTTCTTCGATATCTCAATTTACTCCAGCATTCCACTATCACCCTCCCAGCCCCCCCCACCCATCTTCTATTTAGATACTCGAGACTTAACTTGGCAACTACTGATTTCCTCACTATAATATAACTACTGGTAAGATATTTCGAGGCTTTGTTTTTGGTTAATGGAGCATTTTGTCCATATATTTCCTGGGTTAAATCTAGTTTTTATGATCATTGGGTTTCATCATTGAGTGAAAACGTACGAGATTATTCAACGCAACATGCTGCGATTGAATGGTTACAATAAAAATATCCCGATGTTCATCCAAGCTACTCGTATGATTGTCAATGTACTGGTAGTGACGCAATTACTAAATAGACAAGTATCCCATCAACAATCTTCTACTATGCTACTGATGGTGGCCCATCTTATAATACTATTTGAATCATGAGTTCGTGATCATATGATGATCCTGACAATCATGAGACCATCATACAAAGCTATCAAGCCACCCTGTACATCACACGATCATCTAATGATCTCATGATGGCCCCATTATCTTAACAACAAACAAAATATTAATGAGAGTCCCGTGCAACCTGTGGGAATCCCCACAGTGCATTAATAAAAGGAGAGCTTGGAATAGTCGGGGATTTCGCCAAACCAAAGAACGCATAAAATAGTGTCACAATGGGAACAAAAACTGTCCTTATATCAATCGGAATTGTTTGATCTGTGATACTGGGTTCTGGCAATAATGTATAGTCGCGCGAGAGGCATTTCTTCGTATTTTCACGCATCCTTGCTAGAAAAAATTTTGTCTATGGAAATTGTGAACTTTTTTTGAGTGTCATAGTGCCACAGATTTAATAGTAGGGGACGTTGGAATTAAGGGGGGAGGGGGGTTTGGCAAGAATGCTCAAATTCAATAAACAGGGAGCACTGAATAAGCTTGGGGAGGCCGGCAAAATTTGCAACTGTAATACGCGGGTAGCCCCGTCTATTCGGGGGACGAGAGTACACATGATTGTTTAAGCTTTTAGGCTATGGGTTCCCTGTTTTTTTTTCTCGATTGCATTTCAGAGAAATAATGTGACGATAGATTCCCCAAGTAAATCAGGGAAAGGGAAAACCCCTGGTTAATTGATATGGTTTTAGGCCATGGGTTGCCTTGTTTTAGAGATTTCAATTCAGGGAAATACTGTACCGATTTATTTCCTAAGTAGTTCAAGGAAAGGGAGAAACCCTGTTTTGCTGATATGGTTTTTAGGTGCTACGACTTTTCGTCACGCGGCAATTCATCACGCGACAATTCATCACGTGACAATTCATCACAGCGACTATTCATCACCTGAATTTATGTATTTATGCCACCAGATTACAACAAAATCTACTTGCAGACCAGATACTGCACTGCTTGTAAATATGTTAAAATGTCAGTTTCACCTAACCCTTCTGCGTTTTTAAGCCTGTCTTATGGGTTGCTTCTGTACCCGGCAGCCTTAATTGAGAGACGTTGCCCTTAAACGCCCAAGCTGACTTTATTTGTTAGTCAGCCTTTGTGGTGGTTTAACTGTTTATGTAGGGTAGTTTCAAAATTGGGCCCTTTTCTCATCAAGGGTCTTTGATTGGGGTGATCGTTCGAGATGGAGGGTCATGATCGCTAACGCTGCTCGACAGTATGGCACTGGATGATGATGATGATGATGAGACAGATAGCAGTCATATACATAGAATAAATTCACGCCCGAAGGAGCACACTATAGAAGAACAATGCATTGGTAGACAGCAATTTGGAAGCATCGTGATAGCGGAGCAGCCTTGTCATTGCAGTTGACAGAGTAGTCCATGATATGCATAGCATAGCGTCTCAAACATATATTATGTTACTGCAAACCACGTACAATCATTGCTACCTACCGACAAACTAAATGGATCGACATTGGACAAGGAGTCTGTCAAGGCTCTATTCTGTCACCCTACATGTTTTTTACTTTTTCTGAAACCACAATTTGAAATGTACCAGACAACTTAGAAGTACAAGTAAAAGCTAAAAGCTGCAACGCGGTGAGCTTAAGATAGCCAGACGCTGTTTTTATAGCTAAGAGTATTGAAGACGTGCAACTAGCAGTTCATAGTGTTAGGACAGAATGCAGCTTGAGCGGTTATTCCTGAACGCAAAGAAAAGTATCCGTTCGTGCCAGAAAAACGCTGAATCATACTACTGCTGCCGAGTATCATTAATCTGTTTGACAGACAAGAAAATGTAATAAGCGCGTGCTGCAAAGGATTAGCTGTGGAATGGACTCTCTAACAATATGAATGCCTGCCTCCTTCGGTTATGTGATCAGAAACATTGGCCAGCACAAAACCCCTAGCATGATACTCGACTACCAAATCGAGATCGATCAAAGACACGACCGTGGAACAACAGCAAAGATTTGTGGGAATTAACTACGGTATAAACTGCTACACTTCCTGAAGACACTATTCTTGGATTTATGAACGGCATTTTGATATTATCCACCAATATGCAAGCTCCGAAAGTGTTAGATTAACAGAAATGCCCTTGATTGATTTACAAATAAATAGATCTTAAAAATAGATTACAAGCTGTTAGCTTCAAACTATCCTATCAAGTCCCATAAGGAAGCGATGTAGCTTAATTTATGTCTATTCCGAACACTAATAAACTATATCTCCCATTCTCCAATCTGATGGGATGGTGTACCCTGATGATACTGAGGTTTATCATATTCTCCTCCGGCTTTGGGGATTAAAGTTATGTAAAACCTGGAATTAAAGACGCTACCACACTGGTTTCTGCTAAAACCAGCTCCTGTCCTGAATTTGAGGCCTCGAGTTGCTTGTCTTGTTGCTTAGATTTTGGAGCAAATCGAGGCCTCGCACCTAAGCAACTGAGTTGCTTATCAAAAAACGTCTAGCTTAGTGTTCCAGCTTCCTAAAAGAAATTGAATATATTCGAAGGGGGGAGACCCATGTGCAAATTAATGATAATTTGATTATGTTAATATTAAATATTGCGGCTGATTGTTGGGTACGTTTCTGTATTATAAGGCGTTTCGCACCCCCGCGAAAGTTCGAAATACCAAGAAGGCCAGTTCGACGATTTCTCACTATGCTCTTCCGTTCGTGTTTATTAGCACTGTGACGCAGCCAGCAAGATGCAAGACAAAATGCTAGATGTTGTCCCATATATAAGAACTGAACTTGCTGGTTTCGTTGAATCGGATAAGAGCTTGCGCCCTGCCGACATAAGTCACGATCATTGGCGCGCGGAACCAGCCCTGTTACAGTAAAGATGTGAGGCTTTATTTGAAATGGGAGTCACAGTGTGTGGAGAAAGCGTCCCAGCAGCAGTAAGCTTGACGCTTGTACATGCGAGATCTCGGCCTTTTAGCAAGGAGTGTATGTAGTATCTGTTCTCATTGATTACAGATTCTTTCCATAATCCTCGAGAGGCGGTCCTAGTGGACTCTTAAGCCTGCCTCATGGCTTGCTTCTCTGCCCAGTAGCCTAAATTGAGGGTCGTTGCCCTTGGACGCCCCAGCTGCCTTTTATTTATTAGTTAGCCCGTTTGGTGGTTGATCTGTTTACTGAGGGTGGTTTCAATGTCGGACCCACTCCTCATCAGGGGTCTTTGATGGAGGGACTACGAGACCTCTATTCGTGCGGAGGGACAAAATAGATACTGTCAGAAAGTCGATTTGCCTTTTGAGATCATAATCTTCTTGGATAGGAGAAAACTGGCTAGGCATAACAGTTTCCTTTGCCCGGGAAACAGAAACTATTTTACTTTTGGCGGATAAATTAAATCTGGTCTTTCTGGACAATGTACAAAGATATAATTCCTTGTGACTTTGTCCTTTGTCCTTTGTCCTTTGTCCTTTGTCCTTTGTCCTTGTCCTTGTCCTTGTCCTTGTCCTTGTCCTTGTCCTTGTCCTTTGTCCGTTGTTGTAGTGTCCACGCATGGCCACAGCTCGTTACCAGGCCACTTCCTGCTGATAGTCATATTTAAGTTGAAATGTGCTGTCCCCCAAGGAACGAATTCAAAAGGCTACACTGATCTGGGCGTAAGGTTTTGGTAGGATTAAGCATATTTAAATGGTGGTAGAATTTCCCAGTCAGACTTTCGACGAAACCTTTAACAGCTTTTGTTAAAAACACATCGCGGAACGAGGAGCAACTAACTGGAAAAAAAGTCACGTACGCTATTTGGGAAAAGTCAGAAAAAAGTCAGAAAGTCTGAAAAAAAGTCAAAAAGTCATAAAAAAGTCAAAAAGTCAGAAAAAAGTCAGAAAGTCAGAAAAAAGGCAGAAAAAGTCAAAAAGCCAGAAAAAAGGAAAAAAATCAGAAACAAAGTCAGAAAGTCAGGAAAAAGTCAAAAAGTCAGAAAAAAGGAAAAAAGTCAGAAACAAAGTCAAAAAGTCAGAAAAAAAGTCAAAAAGTCAGAAAAAAGTCAGAAAGTCTGAAAAAAGGTCAAAAAGTCATAAAAAAAGTCAAAAAGTCAGAAAAAAGTCAGAAAGTCAGAAAAAAGTCAAAAAAGGCAGAAAAAGTCAAAAAAGTCAGAAAAAAAGAAAAAAATCAGATACAAAGTCAGAAACAAAGTCAGAAAGTCAGGAAAAAGTCAAAAAGTCAGAAAAAAGGCAAAAAGTCAAAGAAAAAATCACTGAAGAAAAAAGTCACGTACACTTTTTTTGCAGTTATTTGCCCCTCGTCGCGGAATATGACTTATATCAGTTACCAGTCAAATTATCAGTGAAAACTATCATTTTATCGAAGTAAATGATTAACTAGGCTTTTGTGAAGCAAAAATCATTTTTTTGTAACGACCTAGAGCTCAGCGAGAAGCCTACTGGTCAACAATGACTCCTAGCCAGTGTATCAAGTACATTTACAGCTCTTAACCGATGCTAATTTTGCAAATAATGAACAAATCCAATGAAACTAACCCAAGCATTTATAAAAATAAAAAGGTTGCCTTTGTTACTGCGTGAAACAATTTGGAAGATGACATCTTAAAAACACAAGACAAAACAAAAATCTAAAGGAAAAAAAGACCTGAGTCACAAAGACCAAGAAAAATTAAGTACCCACGACAAAACCAAACCCACGACAAAACAAAAACCCACAACAAAACAAAAACTCAAGACAAACAAAACCCAAGACAAAACAAAAATGTACCCAAGACACTGCAGAGAAGTATACCTCAAGAAAGAAACACTATTGACCATAAATCCTATTTGGTTCTAATTTGGCAATTGGACAAATCAAGAGCTTCCGATAAACGAAAGTTTTAATATTATTCACTTTCTCATTGTAACTTTAACATATACATATACATATACATATACATATATACATATAACCTATACAAATCTAGCGGAGTTTGATAGGCCCTAAACTTTCCAGGCATTCCAACTTCTGACTGCCTCTTTCAGAAATACAGTTATTGGGTGTCATTGGGTTTATTTGGAGTATTTTTGGCAAGTGTACTCTGAGAAGTGACAGACGAAAAAGATACTTATATACAAAATGATTTCGCTGTTTCTTGTAGTATTCATGTTTTGTACTGTAAGCAAACTTGGTTAAATCACTTGTTTCAATGACTGAATTTTTTAAAAAAGTTATCCCGTTTATTATCTACATTGCCATTTATAAGCCTGACTCCCAATACAAAACAAAGTTGAGTAGCACATTAAAAGAGTTCAAAGAACGAAGGATAGAATCAGGAGAGAGGAATGAGAACAGGAAGGAGTAAAAGAAAAAGATTATTAAGGAGAGCTCGTAAAAGAGCAAATATTGGAGAGAACATGAAATAGGTGAAAAAAGAATGCAGCGAAAACAGGAGAGCAAAATTCAGAATGCATAGTACTAAAGAGAACAGGGAGAAAGCAATAGACTCGGAGGTACTGAAACGACTTGGATAAAAAGTTAAAAAAGGGGGGACTTAAAGAACAGAGGAGAGTAAAGAGCAGAAGGGAATGCGGGGCGTTGAGAGGGCTGAGGTGAGCTAGGGGACCTGAAGCGAAGGTAAGAAGAGAGCAGAGAAGGCCGGGGACAGCGAAAAGAGAAGAGCACCGGGAGAAAGGACAAATGTCAGATAACAGAAAGAACAAAAAACAGCCCTGAGTAGAGAGAAAGGTCAAGAATAACAGAGGATCAGGGGTTCAATAGGTAAAGGGACACGAAACGCGGGACAGTGGAGTAAACATAGAGAAGTGAGTATAACAAGAAAATGAGAAGGGGCCAAAGTGGTGAGGGCTCGGAAGAGCGCTTGGGAAAAACAGAACGGTGCAGACGCAATTGAAAGCATAGAAAAGAGAGTATGTAGAAGAGAGGGATGAAATGAGAGCAAAGAGAGAAAGGATATCTGGTAAACACAGGAGGACAGGGAAAAATAAAGGAGAACAACGAAAACATGGAGCAGTAAAGAGAGCAAAGACGAATGAGGCCCACAACACCCTCCCATCCCTATGGCGCCGCCACTGTATATTGTATTTTTCGTATACAAATATGAGAATGAAGTCAGTAAAACGGAGGTCGCCCCCTCGCAGTTACTACCTTGATCTCGACTTTGGTAATTATAATCTTTCATAACATAGTCCCTCTTCAAAGTGAAAAGATTTGGTGCAATGATACGGATTGGTTTCCACCGTTGACAAGGTCTAATGCATCGGTGACTTCTTTGTGACAACTATTGCCAGGGCATTAAGCCTCTTTTGGGACTCAGTGACACTCAACCATGTCTTCACTTCTCGAGCCAATAAAAATGATCTTTCCCTGTGATCCTTCCGCGCTTGTTGCTGAGTTGACCATAAGTAACGTGCAGATTGTGATATTTGGGGTGACATATTTCTCGTTATTTGCGTTCCTTGATCTGTCATGGAAACAGGCGCGTAACAGGCGGGGTTCAGGGAGTGCATGTCCTAAGGGCCCCGAGCAGATTGTGATATCATGGGGCCCCCAGCTCTTCTATATAATTTTTTATTTATGCGAAATTTGAAAAAAAAAATTGACAAAAGTTCGGTCGCGAATGCATAAATGCGATTTTTCATATTTATGAAAAATCTTTAGGAGAGCGAGAAGAATCTTACGTCTTAAAATATATACTTTCTATTAAAAGCTGTATGTTTTAAAAAAGTAAAACCGCCCTTAAAAGGGCTTAAAATAGAGGTTTCAGGGCTATGAAATACTCAAAATTGCGAAGTTTTCCAGACCCTCATGGAAGGCCTTACAACGCCCTAAGCACTCCAGCTGTATAACCACTCACTATGCAAGTGGAGGTCCTCACTTTGCACTAATATGGCCCGGGGCCCGCATCGTAAAAGGGTCCTAGGGGCCCCAACTACCGTTGTTACGCGCCTGCATGGAAATCATCAAAACAACGAGCTTGTGATTTGTGGAGAGCTGTTTGAAGATGCCAAATTTGACTTGCAGGAATTCAATGGAAACATCATCGCCATAGATGGTCTGTGTATGTTGTAATGCGTTTTCAAATGGCTTATCCTGGATCACTTTTCAGGAGCATCGCTACCAGAGCTGCAATTTTTTATAGCTTGGTTGATTAAAACAGTCAATTTCACAAGCTGCTGGCCGGAGACAGCTGACATCGTCTCCTTCTGCACCTTTTTCGAAAGGATTTCGGTTGAGATTGTGTCTTGATAATAAGCGGGGGGGGGGGGTTGGAATAGACGGGGATGGGTGGAAAATGACCAAAAAGGAAGTCAAGAAGCAATGTTTAGAATCAACTGAAACTCTCTAAACGTAAGGTAATACAACACAAACGGTCAGTTATTCGAAGGCATGGCAGTCTTCTACGTGGCTTTCAAGATTCTATGTTCCCCTTGTCCTCCTGCTCAATGACAGTATTATTGCTAACATCTGTAATGTGCTTCTTCACACTTCTGCGAGCCTCGTAAAAGGCCACCGTCATCTTTCAATGTGTGATTTTTACATTTTAATAAAGACATGTTCTACTTGCCCGCCAAAGTACCTCCTCAAAAATTGTGATGGGTGGGAGAATTACGTAAAGATTAAAAGGCGGGGGTAGGGGTGCGGGTGGGGTGTAATAAGAATGTCCTGAGTGGGAGATTTTTGAAAAATTAATTAGCGGGGGGGACGTCTATTAGGCACCCAAGAGTACTCAATTTCTAAGTAAGAACTACGCACCTTGCATGCTGACACCATAGCGTACATACCTCCCTCAGTCTTAACCGTCTTCCTAATAATGACGTATTAACGTCGTGATAGATTGCGGGGTTTTCCTCAACAATGACAAACTGCTGAGCAAGCCCTAAATTTAAAGAGCTCCTTATTAGTTCTCAAACCCGGAGATACACCAGTACGAAAATGAAACCGATGGAATTATTTTCGAATCGTATTTGAACAACGAATTGAGAAAGTGCTTATCATGAACGCAAAGCGAGATTTTAAGAACAAGCGGTATACGTTCAGGTAGATTTGAAAAGTTGAAGGCTGTAAGAGCAGTATATTTTCTACGCAGGTTTCGTAACATTATTAATCTGCACCAGAAACGACTTCGTTTCGAGCTTCTTTTCGTTAGAAACTCCCAATTTATGATGGCTGTTATGCATCCTCGCTCCATAATAGCGCACCAGATATGAGGTTACATTTTGGTGCATCAGGCTAATGTAAAATTTTAAGGACTGCGTGAATAACATTTTATAAAATGGGTTTTACACAAATATTGAAAGTGAAATTCCTTAAAAATGGTATGTTACAGAATAAACTTTCTTTGAGTAATCCGTTGAGAGTTTCCATTACACGTTTTTTATATATAAGCAACTCCATTTTCGCGGTCAGGCCTCGAGTTGCTTAGCAATTTTCCAAAATCAGGCCTGGAGTTGCTTAAGCAGTAGACTTTGAACGCCCTTATATCCTTGGATAAAAACCTCAAAACATTTGCATAAAAATATATCCAACACACAAACATTCCAAGTAAATGTTCCCTGACTGAACATAACTTTTTTTTATTGTGCTTGGCATCTGTTTTTAATCATATATGGGTGCAGAAAGAAAGTCCTTTTACTGTAATAGGCAACTTTTGCTAATAATGACAAGGCTTTTAAGAGATTTCCTGACAGACTGCCAGAATTCAACGATTTCTGCAGAAGAAAGATTATAGCGGAAAAGATAAAGGTTACCTATTAATGAAGAACAGCGAAGTGTAGACACCTTTTAAGAATGTGTAAAAACTCAAGTGCCAACGTGGAGAGGGGCTAGGCTAGACGTTAGCAACCCATTCTACCTAGTCTCCTGGTATCACACTTGCTGTAAGACAAAGAGTACGTTTTATTTTACCATGAAAGCATTCAAAATGGAAGGGAAAACACCCTTCGACAAGATTGTGTTCATATTTTAAAGCTTTACGTCAAATTGGTAGGCCTACGAAACAAGAATGAGAAAGTTTGTTGTAGTGTCTCCGAAGCACTCTCCATCGCCCAGTGCACCTCATACGGAGGCCTCGGTCACCTAATTTAGGAATCCTCGGTCTCCTAATTTAGGAATTCTCGGTTACCTTATGTAGGAATCATTGGTCTCCTAATTTAGGAATTCTCGGTTACCTTATATAGGAATCATTGGTCTCCTAAATTAGGAATTCTCGGTCATATAATTTAGGAATCCTCTGTCTCCTAATTTAGGAATCCTCTGTCTCCTAATTTAGGAATTCTCGGTTACCTTATTTAGGAATCATAGGTCTCCTAATTTAGGAACCCTCGTCCTCCTAATCTGCGAGGACTCTGTCACCTAATTCAGTATCCCGAGTCTCCTAATTTGGGAATCCTTAGTCAGCTAATTTGCGAATTTCTGCGCTAGATCCTCTCTAATATGTACATTTGAGCTTCCCCAGACATTTTAATTCTATTTCCCTAACACAAACAGTGATAAGAATAACGTCAAGAGCGTCAGGTAGAATAATACAAGGCGAAGTTGAACAGAGATTAGTACTTGTAACGAACTCCGACAAGATGCTGTCAGGTACCTTCATGTTGTTTTCTCAAATCAGCTTTAATAGGCAGGTAGGAACACATTCATTCAAATGACGCTTAGAATAGGTAACACGTTCATATCTATGACTTTTATTATGATGTTATCAAGAAGCGCTATCCTGGTAACACATCTCGTCTATGTTATACTGTAGAGGCTGATGACCTTTACCAAGGCTTACCGATAAAAAACCTTTTTGATTTTTCCGACTAGTCTCCCTTTCACTCCTTGCTTACCACCACTAAAAACTAAAAAAAAAGATAGGAAAGATGAAAGAAGAACAATGTGGAAAGCCAATGGTAGTATTTTTTTGTTTACGACCAAGAAGTTACTCCTTAAAGTATCAAGGCAAAAAAATAAAACTGCAAACGGTGTTAAAAAAGTTAAAAAATAGAGAAGTGTATAACCCATGAGGTCTAGAACCCTTTGACGCCCAAGGGGCATGGGTGTCCCAGCACTTCAATGCTCACATACCGGCTGTTCCCATCATTCTAGCATAGTTCAACTTATTAAATATTGATTTGTGGCATGTTATCTGATTAAATTTGTGACTTTCGAATTTAATAATATTTTGTGGGGAGGGGAATGGGCACTAGATTATTGCTTACATATGCAATATCATATTTCTTGTGATTAACTGCAGCTAAAATCTAAATGTAGAATAAAAAATGTTCCTGTCAATTAGATTTACTTCAAAGATATTATGCAATACCCACATACGGAAAATGAAGTAGAAATATTAAAAATTGACTCTGCTACAGTCTATTGAAGATTTTGGGACACTGGTGTCCCTCAGGGCTACACATGATAAATAAACAGGTTCTCATACCATCCAATAGTGGCAGGTTTTAAGGGGTTTGATAGTGTTGACAAGCTTTATTTCGGTTCCGCATGACTTGATTCATCCAAGAAATGCATGCAAAGCATAAAAATCTAATCAATTAAAAAATGTGGGGGTGGACACTCCCTTTTCTGCCCTGTTCATAAACAGTTTTGACGCTACTTGTTATTGCCCAACACCTCTTATTCAAATTCTATGAAGTGTAAGCGGGTGTTCCTTGTTATTTACTCCTCGCCACAGGAAGCAATCTGTTGCTTATGAATCTAAACAAAACAAACACAATTTCAAAGTAGAGAATCAACAGCTTTATGGTGCAACATCAGCCAAATAAGTAACAATTCAATAAATGTCATTCTGTTTGCTGTTTTAATTTTAAGTGTGTTGTTGTCAGTTTGGAAATTGCAGTTGTGCATTTTGTTCGCAGTGCATAATATATCATTGGAAATTATTGTTAGTAGTTTTACTCATGATTAATGGCACGACATTTATTCCGAAGAGATAAGAGGTTGTTTGGTTCAACATTTGTGAATATCGAAGTACTGCGTGATAAAGAGGAACTATTAATATATACATCATGAAAGTAACCTATCTTGTATAACCAGGGGCGGTTTTCCAACGCGAGACCCTTTTAAGGAGATGTACATTTGCCAATATCACACTCAATTTAGCTCATATAATATGGGGCCTGCACAGTGCCTATCGTGTGTAATAATTCTCATATACAGGACAGAGTGTGTATACAATGAAACCATGACCCACACTTTCACGGCGTGCCCTCTACTAACTGAGCAGGGTGACCTCCGATGTTAACATACTCTGTTTCTCTAGTCGCCACAGTAGCTCTCAATCCTCCACCGGTGGACATCGACGTCCAGCTCAAGGCAAGTGGAGACCAGCCTCTCTGCTCCATGTGACTTGACCAAGGAAGAACTTCCCTCCGGCCCGTCATCAACCCAAAGTCCATTAAAAGTAAAAAGTAACATCGTCACATGGCGCAGAGGGTTCTCCGTAGAAATTTTGACACCTGAGCCCGGGAAACATTCTTCTAGTGTATACAAAGTGAATCTTCGCAGGAGCTATGAGCAAAGAGCAGATAAATGGTGAGAATGCTTGCTAATTTCAGAGCTTTTAAGTACTTTCTTATTCTTATTTTTATTAGCTGGTCACGCCACTGATGGCAGATGGCCTCCACAACCTCTCGATTCTGCGCCTTTCTCATCCACTCGCATCCGGCCTTCTCTTCGATCTCATCTCTCCACCTAATCCGATCTCTCCATTTCTCCATCTCTCCTTAGTACATAGAACTCATGAAACAGGTGAATATAGACTACAACGAAGGTGAATCGGACAATGCGATCTCACTACCGGTAAAAACTCAACAACAAGTTAGAACATCTTCCCTGCATGACAATTAACAATTAAGCACGATGTTCTTCTAACTTAAAACGTTCTTTGTTCATCGACGATTATTATAGCAGAAAACTTCATTTTCGCAATGTTTTTCAGACTAAATCCTTCTGGCATTTCACTACTGTCAGCATTCAGGAGATTAATCTCGTTCTCATCATGCCACGACTAATTGCGATGACTTGTCTAAATTCTAGTTGAAATATCTCTCCCTCTTCTGCAACAATTTGGCTTTTGTGGAATTTTACTAGTGGCGAGGACAGTAAAGTATTTGCTTAATGTATGTCGAGAATCAGTTTGTAACCTTTAAACCAGAGTTTTATAATTACTTCTATATTTTCATTGACTACTTTATCAGAGTGGTCACTATTGTGGCGTTAGAAATTAAGTTTATGTTGTCTGCAAACATTATAATATCTGTTTGGTTGACAAATCTCCGACGTCGAACAAGGAACTAAGCCTTTTGGAACTTCTCAAGAATTTACACCGTCTCTGCTGTGATGTCTCGGTCACGTGGCTGTCCATTAGCGAATGGGAGGCACAGAGTGCTCTCTGGACGATAGCCTTGCGTCAGAGGCTATTTTTGCCTGAAAAGAATCGAAATAAAAGGAGAGCAGGCAAAGTCGAACGCGAAACGACTCCGAAGTGCTTTATGCAGCTCTATGCAGACTTGAGCGATTCTGGTGGGAATCATCAGATAAAATAAGTAGTGAAAAGTAAGAAACATTTTGGAGCAACTAAGGCATCTTTCAATGACATGAAAGCAATTTTCAATAACCAAAACTAAATGTGAGCATTAACCTAAGAGTGATTAAAGCCCATGTTTGTTTGGCTTTACTTTAGGTGTGAGTCGTGGATGGTGAGAGGACAAATGCAGGATGGGTTGAAGGCCATGGAAGTGTGTTTTCTGCATTTTATCTTAAGGACCTCGAGGACAGATAAAGTGTGAAGTGAAGAAGTTTTCAAGACAGCAAGCAAAGCATGAAAGTTGTTGGAAACCATTCTTAGGAGGCAGCTAAATTTTCTAGGGCATGTTACAAGACCAGGTGAGTGTGGAGACCTATTTCTGACGGGTGAAATAGACGAGGTAGAAGCAGTCAAAGAAGGACACATTTATCAAACATGTGTGGTCACCTGGGGAATGAGCTGACACTGTTTGGCCTTTTGCACCTGGTCTGGGACAGAGATCATGGCGAGTCATGACAGCCTAAGAGAAGGTAATGAATGAATGAGTGAATCTGTAAATGTATACAAGTGGGCTTATATAAGACGTTAAACTACAGTTATAACTTTCCTTAAGTAAGGATAGCACGTTAAATGCTCCTTGTAGCTTAGTAGCGATTAAGCTTTCGGCAGCAAGGCAGTGGATGGTTTGACAGCAGACAAAAGTAGTGCTACTGATACCAGTACATCTGAAAAGCAGCTGGTAGAAACTAAAAGAAGTCTTCCAGCAACTTGAAAGTAATACACGCTGTTCCTTTATACGCAAACTCGCCTCACATATTATATACTTCCGCTTTCCTGCCGGTTTACCTACATTTGAATAAACATTCAAAAGCTTCAATACGTAATAGAATTCCTTTGAAGTTTTCAGCGGTACCTGTGCAAGGCAAGATAAAAAGATAGATGTAACTTTTGCGTTATTCTTAACAATCTTCGATCGAGTATTTGGGAAATTGTTCACAGTTGCACGAAGCAGATCTTGAAAATTAAAGTAAAGATAGGTTGTTGATATACTTGTTGAAGCGGTCAGAGCAGCACCCAATGAAGGGAATTAAAGTCACATCGCTAAAGACTTTACAGGTATGCACACTTTAAAGATCTCAAATCATGTCCAAAGTTATGAATTTCTGACTGAATGGCTTACACTATGCTACTGACAAGACTTTCAATGAAAAACGTTGAATATGTATTCTTGTGAGAAATATGAAATTTCGTTTCACAACTTTCTAAACGACAGAGTAAGCTTAAGTGAGTGACTTCATAAAGGCAACTTTAAAACACAATTAGGTTTTTTGTGTTATAATATCTCTTGACCAGGTCCTAGTTCGCTTTATTTCTTTTCATAAGAATACAACTACTACTTTGGACTACTACTTTTACAGCCTCAATAACCTTATGAAATTTTTCCTGTAAGTTTTGATATATTCTTACAATATTCTTACAAAAAGCAAAAGTTTCTTTAGGTGTTTTTGAAGTCTTATAGCGGCTCAGAGGAAGATAGTACAAATAAAGTTACATACCATTATGAGGGAACGGTGGAACGAAAGAACAAGTAGTAAGGGAGTCACTAACAACATTCCAAAATGTACCACTGCGGAATAATGAGACACAATTATGGATGTCAAGCCTGAGGAATACTCTTATCATATTTGTAAAGATTAGGTAGTTATGTGGCTGAGAATTCTTGCAAATTATTATTCTTATATCGGAAAAGGAATTTCGCCACTACTTTTATACTTGAAGCTCCTCAATGCAAGATAGGAGTAACAAGTGTTAAACACACATTAATGTTATGAAAACGTAAGTATTTTTGTACTGTCTCGAGTAAGGAACATATGTCAGACTTGAACCTTCACTGCTAGTACAAACAAGGTATACCAGTCTTACTAATTTCTTCAAATATCGTCTCTTGCTATTGTAGATCAAAGAATGGCAAGCCCAAAGTCAGAGCCGCCAAGTTGCCTGCCGACCCTGTGGAACGCGGATGACCGTTTCATCGAATCCTACATGGCGGACTTTCCCGGCTACTACGAGACCGGGGACGCCGGCTATATGGACGAAGATGGGTACATTTTCGTCATGGCGCGGACCGACGACATTATCAATGTGGCGGGCCACCGCCTCTCCACCGGCGCCATGGAAGAGGTGCTGGCCGATCACCGGGATGTGGCGGAATGTGCCGTCATCGGCGTCGACGATGCGCTGAAGGGACAATTGCCGCTTGGTTTTCTGGTTCTGAATGCCGGTGTCAACACGGCGGGGGAGGAGATCGTCCGCGACGTCGTCGGGATGGTGCGCGAGCGCATCGGGCCCGTTGCAGCCTTTAAATCCGCAGTCGTCGTCGACCGGCTGCCGAAGACCCGGTCCGGCAAAATTTTACGCGGCACGATGGCAAGCATCGCGGATGGCAAGGAATACCGGCAGCCGGCTACGATCGACGACCCGGCGATCCTGCCGGAAATCGAGCAGGCGTTGCAAACGATCGGCTACGCGAAGAAGTAGTCGGGCATTCAGGTCGATCGCCGGCGATCGCTCGGCAGGATATAGCGGGGATCGAGCGGATATTCCGCCAGGGGCTCCGTGTGGATGCCGTCGATTTTCGCCCGGTCACGGAGATAGGCCCAGGCGGTGCGACTCGCGCCGTCATCATCCGCTTCTACCTGAATTGAACGCCGGTGATAGCCGTCCGGCAAATGGACGCTTTCGAACGCGTCGAGGCGTGCCAACAGCGGGTCGGTCACCTCGAACAGTTCGCCGCGGACGCGATGCCCGGTACCCGGCTCATCGATCATGTAAGGCGTAAACCACCGGCCGCCGATAACCAGGGGGAACGGCTCGAGGGACTGGTAGCGGCCGATAAAGCGTGCCTCGGGCATGCCGCCCGCATCAAAATTTGGGAAACCGCGTTTCAGGGTCCCATAGACGAAGACGACATGCATGCGCGTCCCGCCCATCCGGTACGCTGTCTGGTTTAGCGGTTGGTCGGCCAGATATCCGCGAGGGTGCCGCTGCCTGGCTTTTCCTCTTCATCGTCGTCCGGTTTGCTGTCGTCCGGCTCATCGGTCTTCTTGAACAGGGCTTCGGCCGCTGCCACCGGATCCGCTGCGACCGCGGGTTCCGGTTCGGGCGTCGGGGCAGCCTCAAAGCCATTAAAACTTAAGCACCTTATGCTTTCATCCCTTCCCTCTATTTATCTACCACCTTATCATTTTACCGTTCCCTTTATTTGTTTAACACATTATCATGTTACGGTTCCCTCTATTTGTCTAACACCTTATCATTTTACCCTTCGTCTCTATTAGTCTAACACCATATCCTTTTACCCTTCCCCTCTATTTGTCTAACACCTTACTATTTTACCCTTCCCCTGCACCTCTCTAAAACCTTATGCTTTAAATCCTTTCCATCCATTTGTCTAACACCATATGCTTTCACTCTTCCCCTCTATCTGTATAACACCTCATCATTTAACCTTCCCCTTCATTTCTCTAACATCTTGTCATTTGACCTTTCCCTTGAACTTATCTACCACCTTATGCTTTCACCCTTTTCCCTCTATTTGCCTAACACCGTATCCTCTAGCCCTTCCTTTATATTTCTCCAACCACTTATACTTTCACACATAACTTGTACTTATCTACCACATTGTCCCTTTACCCTTCTGTTCTAATTGTCCAGAACCTTGTCCTTTCCACTTCCACCTGTATTTGTCTAACACATTATCATTTCACCCTTCCTTTTCATTTGTCTAATACCTTATAATTTTACCATTCCCATCTATTTGTTTTACACCTTATCATTTTCGCCTTCCCCTCTATTTGTCTAACACCTTACTATTTTACCCTTCGTCTCTATTTGTCTAACACCTTATCATTTTAGCCTTCCCCTCTATCTGTTTAACACCTTATCATTTTACCATTTCCCTCTATTTGTCTAACACCTCATCATTCTAGCCTTTCCCTCTATTTGTTTAACACCTTATCATTTTCGCCTTCCCCTCTATTTGTCTAACACCTTATCATTTTACCATTTCCCTCTATTTGTCTAACACCTTACTATTTTACCCTTCGTCTCTATTTGTCTAACACCTTATCATTTTAGCCTTCCCCTCTATCTGTTTAACACCTTATCATTTTACCATTTCCCTCTATTTGTCTAACACCTTATCATTTCACCCTTCGTCTCTATTTGTCTAACACCTTATCATTCTAGCCTTCCCCTGTATTGGCTTAACACCTTATCATTTTACTCTTTCCCTCTATTTGTCTAACACCTTATCATTTTAGCCTTTACATCTATTTCTTTAACACCTTATCATTTGACCCTTCCCTTCTATTTGTTTAACACCTTATCGATTTACCCTTCCCCTCTAGCTTTCCTTGAAAACTTCAAGAAACAATGCAGGTAAATCGGCAGTGATTATCATAAACATGGCACAAGAGAGGGGGGTACAATCTGTATTACGCTCCGGAGCCTAGAAGGGGTATTGAGGGTAAATTAAACAAAATCACATCTTGAGCATTATGCAGAAATAATAAGTGAAGATTTTTGTTTTAAGTTAGGAAACAAGTGTCATACTGCCATATACATATGCCGGTAGTTAGGGCCAGAAATTAAGGGGGGCTATCGTAATTTCTACGGGGGATGGGGAGATTGCAACTGCTTACGAAATGCCTACAGACGTTTGAACCTTGACGAGAGCATTTCAATGTGATTGTAATAGTTTGTAACAATGTCAAATGTTGGATCCGTAAAATAGTAATGCCCATAGTTTGTGATCCGTAGTTAGTGCATTTTGTAATAAAATGAAATTCTCTATCATCAGATAATGGTGTCGGGGCGTAGAAACTACTATTCATTTTTTAGGGGAGGGGGGATCCTGCAAGACACATCTGCAAAGCACAATCAACGTAGAAAAATTATTACGCGTTTTGATAGAACAAGTTAATAGTTTAAGTATTTCTTTTACATCTATATTTTGTGTGTACTATGATAATTCGTTAAAAGCGGGACGTAAATTTGGCAAGAGAAGACATGAACCCTAAATTCCCACCTTGGCTACGGCTTTTCCCGCAACTTTTAATAACTTTGATCCCTCCTGTGTCTAGATATTATTTGCAAACCCCCTTTGTGAATCACGCAAAATCAGAATAACCATGGCCTAGTTGCTAGAATTTTCTTTTCACTGGGTTGCTGGCCCCTAAGATATACTTTGTGGGCCCCAGATTGCAGATCACTTTGCAAAAGAACCCATTTATTTGTACATTTGTATATTTATAGTTTAGTCGGGTGTTGTTTATTTTTCATTGGGGTGGGGTTTTTCTTAGATGGATAATTTTATTGATACTTATATATTTTTTAGGGGAAAAAAGAGCCAATGTTCTTTTTGGTCTTCAATATACGGCAGGGGGTGGGTGGTTATTAATCTTATGAAAATTTTTTCAACCAATTGAGCTAATTATATTAGAGACTCTTTCAGCTTATTGATTTGGAAAAATTTAGTTGACGTTGTCAGGAAACCGCACGTATGCGTAGATACAGCAAATTATGCTTACAGTCTTATACAAATATCTGGCACTAAGTAGGTCCCCCTCTATCCATTGGTACATCGCGATCTGGGAGTTGAAAGGACGACGAAAAGTCCTTAGTAAGTGTATTGCACGATGACGGAGAAAATGGGGATCATTAAGTAATACTAAACGAAACCTAAGAAACCAAAAGAAACCTATGGATCATCGAAGATACCGCAAAAGTAGTTAGATTTTATAAAGGCCAAGTGTGAGAATGGCAAGTTTGCTTCCATCATAGCAACGAGAATGCTGCACAGCATATTAGCTTATCGCAATTGACGTATTGGACCGGATACTTGTGTTTAAGTTCTCCCTTTACAACTGGTTAAGCCTAATCCAAAAGCTTGGTATGTTCCCTGTGAAACCATTCCTTGGTTCACAAGGACTTGCACAAGCTGTTATCAGGATATGGCGATTTTGTACACGTATTGCAGTGAAGGCGACAGGCATCTGCAACGGTTCCTGAATTGAATGATCTACAAAATCTGGTTATTTGTAGCGTCATGATTTAAGGCAGCAGGCGTGAATAATAAGTGAACAGAAAGAACGCCGAGAAATGTGTGGTAACAATGCCATCCTTATACGAAGACTATAGTTCATATTTTATGGTATGTAAAAAGTCTTAACGGAGATGGCACTAGCCAACTGTCTGTGTTTTAGATAAAACATAGTGGTAGCTTGTTGGAACACCAACGAACATTAACTGTTACTGCGAAAATTAGAAATATAGTAACTAAAACTCTCGGGCCGCAAAAACCTCTGTGAATGCGATCGTAAATTTACGTGAAGGCAGTGGTGTATGAATCTTGATCGTCGTATATCAATAGCTGAATGGAATAGCTAATTGGATCTGTATTGGCTGTATTGAATCGAATAAGGGCACTAAATGCATGATGGCTGAATACATACATGCAATGTATCGTATGGGGGTCAAACTATCATCTTGTACAGAAATAAAAAGAACTCGGCTTCTGATAAAGTTCTCACATAAACTTTATAAACGATGTTACTAAAGAAAATAACACATGCATTCTTCGTTTCTTACACGCCACTGTTAAGTTAGTGTTTTACTGGCTGGTACACACATGAATTTGCTTCCATTCCAGTTGCTTAATCATTGTTTTACACTTCTTCAATGTCTCTAACCGATGGACATATGTATAGCCAAATAAATAATGGGCTATGATAATCTATAACTGATACGATTACATGTGCAATAGTCATTATTGCTCTTTTACCGTCATCTTAGATGTACTTAAATAACATAAAATATAATATTTACTTGACAATTATAAACTCATGCTTTCTTGTAATATTGATATTCTGTTTGATACTTTAATCAGAGATGTAAATAGCATATATTTTTATTGGCAACAATATTTCTTGTCATTTTTATATTCCTAATCAGTCATATTTGTAAGCAACGGTGGAGATATGAAGGCAAGGCATTTAGCTACAAATTTAGGTTTGTTCGTAGTCTCTAATGTTTTCAACAAGCTGGTTTTTGGTACTAGTTTCAACCATGTTTGAGCACGAACGTTCGCCTATCGGTAGCTCTTCTCGTGTCAAGTCCGTTACACGTTTGTCAGAAGCTGCATCTTGAAAATATAACGTACCTACTCTCGAGTGCCAAATAATCGCACCCCCTACTTATTAATTTTTTTGAAATTTATAACCCCCCGCTCCTTGTTAGGACCCCCCCGTTTATTAATTTCAAGTAATTTTCCCAAACGTGTAACTCAATATGTAAATGATGTCTGAAAGCACTTGAATAAGTTCCCATACATCATTCGACCCTGAAACAGTGGATAATTAGCCAATTAGTAAGATATTTGTCCTTGTGTGTGTCATCCTTATTTAAAACTTTCACGAAATTGAGACTAGAGTTCAGCCCCCCCCCGTTATTTGGAGTCCCCGTTGATTAACTTTAGACCGTAGTGATATCCCCCCCCCCCGTTTATTGAGACCTCCCCGTTTATTCGGCACACCAGAATATTACCCGCTTACATCACTTGGTTTGCGGTTACTCGTCACCAGTACCTTTAGTTACGGGCTTCTCGTGCGCAGATTGAATACTTCATACCGGCCTAGTCTTCAACTTTAGTCAGTAGTCTATTTTCTCCTGGGTCTTCCCCTTCCCCTTCTGTATTCTGCTCTCCACTATCACTTACCCAACATAACTTAACGAGGTTTAAATGCTAATTTTCTAGTTGTTACAGTTACGTGTTTATTTTACAGAATCAAGGATTCACCCCCGGGAATATAAATTTTAGTAAAAATTTTTTTCGGACATCACTTAATTTCTTTACTCCCCAATCTTACTTTTGTAGCCACCCTCATTCAGGACTTCGTTCCATTGACAACAGCGACTGAAAACCCTCGAGAATGGAAATGGACAGGTAATACGCAAGTAATTGTGATTGTCTTGAGCAAATCTTGAATGAAAATTAGATAAGTTTGCATGAAAATAATGCTGAGGCGTTTTTACGCCATGCACTCGCTTAAGACAGGAGCTAGCGAGTTTCTCACATACACGGGCCTTTTCTTTAAGACTGGGGCACTTAAAGGCCTATTACCCTTCATGAAGTCATCAACGTCTCTTCTGGGAATCAAATCTGTATGCTCTGGAATTGAAAGGGTCAACTATCCCCTGGACAACGGTAGCTATACGCTAATGGGTATTTGCTCTCAAAAATTGTCAATGGGACAATGCGGCTATGGTAGTCTTTAAAGCCAGTGTGGCAGTAAGTGATTAATGTAGCAATGGTGTTAATTGACGATATCTGATAAAAAGTATTCTGATACTCTGAGAAGAGACATACCATTTAAAGGGTATGAATGTGCGCTTATTGTGTGTGTTTGTGTGTGTGTGTGTGTGTGTGTGCGCGCGTATATGTGTGTGCGCGTGTGTATGTGTGCATGTTTGCGTGTATGTGTGTGTTTGTGTGGTTTGTGGTGTGTGGTGTGTGTATGCGTGTGTGTGTGTAAACGTTTCATGATTTGAAACTTTACAGTCTATGCCTCTCATTCCTGGCTTGTCAATGTAAAGAATGACCGCTTGGCAACTCAAGGGTATTTGCTTATGCTCTGTTGAGCGTTATTAGTTGGATTTCAAAAATGCATGATAAACCCAGCGGCCTTGATGCAAGAAGCGAGTACAGAAGAAAAACCTCTGCATGCATGTAATATAAAGAGTTAGTAACGATAACAAAGATCGATAAGTTACATCTTGGAAATTTCAATAAGCAAATATGACTTCGTAATCGTTTCGCCTTAGTTAAAGACCTTGTCAGGACGTATTTCAAATGCTCTAGTATAGGGATTGAATTTTAAAGCCAAATTTTTGACCACAAATTCAGGGATCGACTTTGTCGTTCAGAAAATGAAGCGGACAATGTAACCAAATTTATCTCTAACGTAACATTAACTTAAGTATAATTCAACGTCGACGGCGATTTTAAGTGCTAGCTAGAAAAACTCCAGCTTTATGCAGGCAGAATGTGTCAATTTTCGTCTTAAAATTAACTCAACTTCATCCGCCTTTTCCTGCAAAAAGTAAGCAGGTAAACAGGCAGACAGGTAGAGCAGAAAATTAACGAAAATTATCTGAAAAGTGATTGTGTTTTAAAGGGTGAATAATGCAGTTGGATAGTATCCATGTCTCACTACCAAAAAGGAGTACTGATTCAGTTGTTGGCCAAACCATGATCGTACTAGACTACTATAACATCACTTTAACGTCAAATGCGCTTTGCTACAAAGGGCATTCTTTGAGAGCAAAATCAGGAGAGGGCGAGTAAATTTTTCTTCTTGTAGCCATAGCTATGCTACCATAATAGTCTTAGCCTAGTGTTTTGATCTACACGATTTCTTTAAAGAGATGGAGGTATAACAACGAATGGTTTTGGAATGGGCGATGAAGGAGATGAAAAGGGGAACCTTGTTGCATCCGTATTTGCCTATTCTACTCTAGGGGAGAGGCCGTTTGAAGCCATTCTAGCAAACGTTTGCCTGCCATTGTTGCCATTTAAATCATTACATTCAGACTTTTACTTTTTTATGTGTGACGCTATATAATTGAATTTGGGTCGTAAAGATTTTCAGATCGTGTCAAAATTTTAGTCCAAAGAATGCGAGTATGGTAGAAAAGCAACCATAAATCCTAAACCCGACTTATTTTCAGGGTCAAATCGCCCGTTTAAGTTAAAATTTTTACACATATAACTAAATAACTACTTTATATTATTATTTTATTGAGTACTCTACGCAAGTAGATAAGTTTAAATATTTTATCTTGAAGATTCGGCTTCATTTCAAGGCAAAATGTAAAATGTCATAAAGATTTGGCTATTCAGATGTTGGAGCACCAACAGATCCATATGGAAAAAGTTTGGCATGTGTAGCGTAACTGTTTGTACTATTTTGGCACTAAAGGATAGTTCGTAAAGTGTACCCAAGTGAAGAGGCTCGGAACTCGCAGTACTGTATGTGAAAAACCCTGAGCACGAATAGGTTTAATAACGACTTGTTGAATCTCAGAAATAATTGACTAGTACACAAAAAGGTCCCTTTCTAAAAAAATATGACATATAAAGCCAAACTGTTAATATCATTTGTCACTAAAGGATAATTCCGTACATTTGTGAAACGGCAGAGTCTGGGGGCCTCAGGTTGTGAAGTTACACCGAGCAGAATCGTATGCCAAAGATACCCGAGCAGAATCGGGCTAATAATGGCGTGCATGTTCGTGACAATCTGCTGGGCCATGCGTAGGAAGCTTCTGGAATCAGCTGGGCCATTCTGGAAGCTTTTCATGTGAATCATGGGTGACATTCAAGATGTCATGAATGCCCTTTAATACCAAGGACCTGATGAAGTCTTTAAGAAAAGACGACACGTTGTCACAATTGTATTTTCCTTCTTGGCGTCCTCCTAAAAGGTTGTCGGTGTACTTGTCACCGTAGTATTTAAACAAGTTGACATACGTAGAATGTTGACTGAAGCTGAAATACAAAACAGTCTTGACTCTTATAGCAAAACGGCAGTTAACGTGAATAGTATAGACCAGCAATACACGAAGTTTTGAAGTAACATAAAACTTGGTCAAAGGGGGGAACATAAGTTGTAACGGGGGTAACTTACTATGTGTAGAGTGACAGGGCCCAATCAATACTAGGAACACTTATCATCAAGATAAATGGCCAGCACAAGGTGCGTAGATGAAACATATTGAAAAAACATAATATGATAAGCTTTCGGTGTATTCTACCACCATCCTCGAATCAATGAATTACAATGTATGAAACACGTTCGTATAGACCGTAACATAAACAATAGAATACATAACAACTAACAAGAGACATACTAGGAGAGGGAGAGGGGAATTGAACTTTTGTTTACGTTCAGTGAATAGGCGTGTGTAGACAAAAGAAGGCTTTCTTTGAGAAGAAGCTCGAATTCAGAGGAAGAACAGGTGAGAAAAGTGAAGTTAGAGGCAGAGAACGGATGAGGACAGTTTTCAGCATGTAGACGAATACTAGAAAAAAGAGGGTTAGAAAGCGTTTTTCCACATTAAGAACACATTTTATTGAAACAAAAATTGATAAAACTAACAAGATAACCATTTTTTCAAGAGTGGTACGTAATTTACAAAGCTCTTCATTAAACAAAGCATACGTTGAACAAATCTTAAAAATACGATTAACGAGTGTAAAAATAAGACTCTTCTTATATCCTATGGGAAGAAAACTGTCAAAACGCGTAAACAGGCCTGTAAAAGACGGTTTTCGATACACAGCAGTGTGAAAAGACCCCTGTGAACGAGAAATAATAGTATCTAGGAACGGTGATTGCTTATCATGTTCAATCTCAGCTGTAAATTGGATACTCTGGTGCTGAGCGTTTAGGTAATGTAAGAAGGGTTGTACATTTGACGGAGATGAGAATAAAAAGAAACATTCATCGACGTATCTTCTCTATAAAAGGGGGCAAAAATCAACAGGACAATTCACCATGCACTTACCTTCAAGATGGGCCAAGAGTATATTGGCAAATAAAGGACCGATGGTTGTTATGTACGGTCATTTATCCCCTTGTGTAAGAAATTTTACATTAATTAATGTGAAGGTCTTTAATTCCATAGAATATTATTGCAGACAATCATAGGTAGAAATACAATTGCTTTAATACCATGATTAAAATATAAAAGAAATAAGAATAAAACATTTTTGAAAACTGAGCACTTTATATCATAAATTGGTCAATCAACACCCTTTTAATGAGAAGATAGCAGGGATAATATCAAGAAGGTAAAAAAGATCTTGTTTCTATATTGATCCACACAAGCGACCTATTCGTCAAAAAAAGTACTCAACTTTAAATTTATTACACGTTTTTTATATAAGCAATTCAATTTTCGGGGTCAGGCCTAGAGTTGCTTAGCAATTTCCAAAATCTGGCCTCAAGTTGTTTAAGTAGTTGCTTAGGTATCACTACAGGTTACCATTGAATTTTGTTGTGTTGTAAAGGATAAAATACCAAATGATGGTTGGATCTTTGATCTCTTTGCTTGACACATTATCAACAGTGTGTTATTTGTTACATATCAACAGTTTGTAATCAATCCTTAATGAAAAACATGTCTTGATTTGTTTTCAGGCGTTTTAAAAATTGTCCCTCCTGAATTTGAGGCCTCAAGTTGCTTAGATTTTGGACCAAATTGAGGCCTCACACCTAAGCAACTGAGTTGGTTATATAGTGCTTATATTAAAAAAACGTGTAGACTAGTGAGTAAACTGGAGAATTAGTATGATGTGTCAGATCCATGAATGCTAACAGAAGTCCTTGAACCTCTATTTGAACTCCAGGCATTAAACCCATTATATAAAAACTAATCCTTATAAATAACAATCCATTTATATATTTTTTACATAAATCAAATTTGTCTCTTAAATTTTTAAAACTAAAACAGTAAATATTTTCATGGTGTAACGACGTCAACAATTAAGCTGCATGCTTTCAATGACATTGTATATTTGGATCTGATGCAGTCAATAAATCATTGTCACTATTTTAAACTTGTAGGGCAAATGTTAAATCAATTATTTAGCCTTCTCAAAAGCTCACGAGTCTGTACTGTATTTAATTTTCTAGGGAACAACGTAAGTAAGTCGACAAATCCAGAAATTACGTCACCATGGGCCTCATGGTTCTAAATTTCATGTCTTAAAAATACGAAATTCTTGTCCTTGTCCTTGTCTACCGTTCTGCTTGGGGCTTTTTTTTCTGTGGAAACAAGTAACCTGAAAATTGCATTTTCTGGGAATAGGTGGGAATTGTCCGGGGGGCAATTATCCCAGGTGGGAATTATCTGGGGGGGAGTTGTCCGGGGGGAATTATCCTGGGTGGGAATTGTCCGGGGGGAATTATCCTGGGTGGGAATTGTCCGGGGGGAATTTTCCAGGGGGGAATTGTCCTGTTACCCTAAGTTGCAATGTTTAAGAAATGTTTGGGCTCCAATGAAGAGTCCTGTTGGCCGTACGTTTTTATCGCGAAATGATCAAAAAGGTCTCAGAAAAGTCTTTGTTGCATCTCCTTGATGTTGATAATGCATGCCACTTGATTTGCTATTACTTTTATACATGTGCGACTCTAACAACTGTAATTGCTCTTGTGAAATCTTATTCAGGTGAAGAATTAAGGTAGGCTTTGTTGAAGGTGTTAAGTTCTATACAAGAACTTATTTTTCAATTTTCGACAATGAATGATGATGTCATCAAATTTTTAAGATGGTGTCATTGTGTTCAAACCACCAATATCTATTTACCACGTTCGTTGAAACATGACCGGCATGCAAAAAGGTTTCAAACGTGATACGACATATTTCGGCTTCAAGTGGTACAGATTTAACCTCCTATGACGTCACTTTTCTGGTAAGTCAAATAACTCATTTTGGTGAAAACGTTAAAAAAATTCCCTTTCTTGGCATGTTACTTTCCCTAAGATGAGAAATAAGACGTTTCTTCCGTTTTGGCTTCAAATTCGATAACACTCAATTCCGGAATAAATTTATATAGTATTACCATAATATACTATTTAGGACTGTTATCTTTCGCAAGTCAAACATTTCCCCGAAGAGGTAACAAGAGAGACCTTGAAATTCTGAAAGCAGATACTTTGGAGGCTCTAATAATACCAAATTTGGCCTGTCAATAGTTTCCTTGGGGCTAAGACCTGTTTTTGTCTCTATTGAAGTGACTACACTGGTCAACTGCATTGGTCTACAAGTATTTAGAACCATACACAAGTCTTACCTGCTTTTCTGTGACCACACCGACGATCAAGGGACTAATGGCACCGGGTAATGTTCCTACGGTGTTACTAATTCCCATCAGTAGCCCAGCATATTGTTGTGCAATATCTAAATGATTGACCAGAAAGCAGGCAATTGCTGTTCCTCCTAATCCAATAGCCAGAATGAAGCCTACTACTTTTTTCTTGGTATTCAACCTATTGTATCTACCTGATATGCTGCCTGCGTTTTAACTCATTGCATGTGAACCTTTTTTCTTGGTATTCATCCAATTGTATCTACCTTATAGGTTGCTTGTGTTTTTACTCATTGCATGTGAACCTTTTTTCTTGGTATTCACCCAATTGTGTCTACCTTTTGAGCTGGTTATGTGCATTATAGCTTCTGTGCATCACTTTTCACGTGCTTCTGTTGTGCTTTTCCTATTGTCGTTACTTATGCTCACTCGTCGCCTTTTGTTATTTGTATTTATCTTACTTTGATTGGTTAATCTCTAACTGTTGTAAATAGCACATATCTAATGTTATAAAGCAATATTTAGTCAGAAGACTTTGTGTGTTCTGTTCGATCTGATTAGTAAATAAATTGTAGAATACCTTTCTGCCTTAAAATTAGAATTGTTTCAGTTCCTACCTTGAAACCCGTCAATTAATCTGTATCATTACACTGCAAAGTAACTGCTAAAAGCTGCTTGTTAGTTATGACACCAAACTTTACTATAGCTTCCAAAGTGTGTTGAAAAGCTATTTGTAAAATTGGTTGTCTTGAGACAAATTCATCTTAAATGCTGCCAGAGATGCACTTCGTCGTATGATTTGGTAAAAGTGTTATCCTACAGTCTATAAGCGATAGCACTAGATAACAGATCAGTGCTGCGTCGTTGGAAAATGTATGAATGGAGGTTATTTTATCTCAGTTTACGACCGTCAATAATAGTAATGATAGTAATAATAATAATAATAATAATAATAATATGTCCACTGGTGCATGAAAATGTGATGAAACGAACAAAAAAAGGCGAGAAAATGCGTCAGAATGCGCTTTAAGTTCACATACCATGCACCGAAGGCTGCTCTTCGTCAGCCTGTTGAGATCCTCCTTCGCTGGATGCCTTTGATTCCTGGCCAAATGAACTCTCTGGCGCCTTTTCCGGCGAGTTTTCTGGTAATCCTTCTGGTAAGTCTTTTGGTAAGTTTTCTGGCAAGTCTTCTGGTAAGTCTTCTGGTAAGTCTTCTGGTAAGCCCTCAGGCAGGTCTTCTGGTAAGTTTTCTGGTAAGTTCTCTGGAAAGTCTTCTGGTAAGTCCTCAGGTACGTACTCTAGTGAATGGGATTCTGTATATAAAATGGCAAGATAAAAGAATCAAAGAGACTAAGCCTCTGCAAACATTTTAATATCTACAACCTGTTTTAGTCTTCTCGTTTCAACAAGAAGAGAGGATTTGAAATGTTAATTTTGAAAAGAACACCAGAGAAAATAGAAAATATGTCACCACCGGGGATCGAACCCGTGACCCACGCTTCTCGTTTCCTGTAAATTCGTCGCTGAAGGCTTTCTCACTCCACACCAGACGGTTGCTCTGAGCAATGTATGGCGCAAACCTTTAGCAAAAATCCGTTACTCAACAAATATTCAAATTTTGTACTACTAGCCAACTTTTAATATAGATATATGATGTAAGAACAAGATGAGCGACAAATGAAATGTTGAGAACAGTTGTAATTAAGAGTGACAATAGTAACAAGAGGACTAAAGAAGTTACAAATTTAATCAATGCTACGTTTTGACTGCCACATTGAGATAGTTAAAATACTGACGGTTCTGTCCATATTTACATACTGTATTAATAAAATCACTAGCTAAATATTACCATTTTTTGTTCTGTAAATACGCAGTCAGGTATGTTTACAGTACAAAGCTTTTCCAATGTTTTAGCCGACATAACGAGGTATACAGTAGCTGACATACATGAAACAACAACAAATACGATGAGAAGTGATGACGTATATTAGTTTAAAGCTCAAGATAAGTACAATTTACTATTAGCCTGAATTTGCTGGGTTTGTTGAGTCCATTCTTTTCCAGATATATATATTCCACAAAGAGCACAAGGCTATTACTGTATATTCGGAGACCGACCAAGAGTATCAACCTTAGTCCATAAGAGACGTATCCAGTTCGATGGGCATTGTGCACGTGCCACAAATGAGCGTTTTTCAATATTGTACTATGGAAGCACCCATCATCTCACAATTGGTCTCGTAAGTTAACCTTTCCAGAGAGGATACATAGAGATACATCTACTGCCAAGGAAAACCTTTTAGGAGCTATGAAAGATAGGGAATACTGGAGGAGTGTAGTAAATTCTATCTCGGCAGAGGCCGCAAGATCATGATGATAATTACTGTAATCAGTTACTTTTGCTATTAAGGCCACTGTGTCTTCAAAATATTGGAAGAAACTAAATCAACCATTATAGCCATTATGATGATATTGAATAAACATCTTATGAAGGCCTACTCTTTTTTTTGATATAATTAGTTAATATATTTACCATACGTACATACCTAGTTTTTTAAGCAATATTATAATACAATATGAATTAGAAATTGGTTCGGAAATAGTGAGAGAGGCGATTGCTAATATGCAATATTATAGTTGATAGTCTCCTTTGGTCATCCAGTTGCATTGTTAGTCTATAAATCGGTTACTTCCTGATTCAGGAAACTATAAAATGGCCTTCTTATTTCTGAATCACTGTTGACTTGCTAAGTCTTTCGATTTAACAATCATGTTTAATAGTTAATTTCTCTTCTTAGTGTTATTTCTATTGGAATTGGTTATTAGCCAATAGAAATTTATTTGACATAATGCTTTCCACGGGGGCTACCATAGAGTAGTGTTAACAGGTTTCCATGTCATTTAATGTTTATGAAGTAGCTTGTAACGTAGGCCTATATAACAGTAATACAAATTTGTAAGAGCTAATTACGGTACGCCTATACGTGGGAAGGGAGGGGGTAGTAGGGCCCGTGGCTACACATTTCAGCTCATAACTTTTTGACGCCTGGCCTTTTTGACGACGTTATGACTTTTCCTAAAATTTACTGATAATTCTTATGATGAAGAATTTTTTTTTCAATATTTTTTAAAATTTTGCGATATTGACGTTTTGTTTACTAGAGTTTTTTACTTTTCCGTCTTGTTACTTTTCTTTGAAAAACATGATTATTATATCTATAAGCTCAGATGTTCTTTCCTGAATTTGTAATGACGATTTTGTTTTCTCATATTACAAATGCAAAAATTGTTGAAATTCCGAAAAAAATGAAGAAATATGTTGTGCAATCAGGTGAAGTTTGCTAGTGAAACTTTTATAACAATACATGTAAAATAATTATATGAAAATCACATCTTTAGATGAATTTTGTATCAACAGTGAATAAAGAGTTATATTTTTAATGCTTGGAGGATATTTTCTAGTCATGATGCTCAAAATGTATAAAAACCGGTGGATTAGAAGTACAAAAACATTTCGGTAGTTTCAAAACTCGTAACTTTTTGGAAAATGATTTTCTCAAAATCTAAAATATCTTGCCTAAATACAACGTATACGTGCAGAAATGCCCTAGAGATACTAAAAGCCCGTAAAAAATCAAAATGTAATTTACAAATATGTTTTAAGGCCTTTTTACAAAATTTGTAAAATTTTTGAATATTGTGCAACATTTCATAGCCGTAGATGACGTCACTCACACCAAAATAAAATATTTTTTTCTCAATTTGTTGGAAAAGAGTTAAACTATAAACATGTGAAAAATATGCTTTTCCCCCCAAATGAGACATTACTGTGCCACGTAAACGGTATATACCTAACCAAGAAAAACCAAGTCCATTTTCAGATTCAGCACCCCCAAATCAACTAAAATAGATGTTTGGAGTCTCGACAACATTTTAAAAATTTGCTTTTGTTGACCACTGTTACCTATAAACTACATTGAGGAAGTCAATTTTTGAGGTTTAGGTTAATTCATTATGTTGGGGTTGCATTGATTCAGGATCTTATTGTGGTATCAAAGAACTTTTTCCATTGCAGAGATGTTGAAATGCAAACTTGCGGAGAACACACCAAATCAGACCATTTATTTTACCGCGTGAAAGTGATGAATTTTTGTCCGAGTGACAAAAAATTTGCTGGAGGAAAAGTTTAGCCAGATTGGGTAATATGTAATAAAATTGGCCAAAGTTATTTAGCCAAACCTATTTGGCCAAACCTATTTAGCCTTTTTGACCAATAAAAAGGCCCAAATACCCCACTTTCTGTTTGGAGGTAGATTCTAGGAATACTTCGTCATATTCCGTAGGATTCTGAAATATTATAATTTTTTGATGCATCCTCCCCATCTTTGAGCATCAATATCTGCAATAAAAAGAGATGTTTCAATTCTGTAAAAAGGACCTAAAGCTCCATCCAGGAGTAGAAAATAAGCTGTAAAGAAATTGTAAAATTTTCAGCTAGACTCCTAACCCCTTTTTTATTTTCACGGCTCAAATCAGATTCCCTTTCCCACAGATACATGTGAAAAATAAGCAAATTGTCAGGAAGAACCTACATTTTTAAAAATTACACAATGTTGTGCAGAATGTACTGAGTGAAGCTACTAATGTTCAAACAAACTGTTGAGTAAAAAGATTCCTTATCAAGTGTCCTTTGTTTAATCCTAGTCATTAAACGGTTCATCCGGTTCAAGCTCCATGTTGATTGCATCAGTGATCCCTGTCTGTTTGAAACTCTTTTGAATCAACTTCATTGAGTTCCTCGGTTGGTCATATAACCTGACAATTCACTTGGCATGGATAAGCTTCATTACAATGAGACCAGTATCAATTTTGACATCATAAATTTCAACACCATTAGAAAGCTGTTTTGTCACCTGTTGAGAATACCAATCACTGAATTTTTGTTGGAGAAATTGCTTCGCGTTTCCACTGATCAATATATCCAGGACTTCAGAGATGTGCGTTTTTCTGTTTATTTAGGGTAGTTTCAATGTCGGGCCCACTGCTCATCAGGGGTCTTTGATTGAGAGATTGCCACCTTTTCTTGGGTTGCATATGTTTATTGTCTACTGGTTATTATTTATTATTTGATATTTTTAATAGACTTCCTTTTGCAGATGACAGGATTTCTATGAATTTGTCAGATACAAAATGAATTGTTTTGACACTAGTGTAGTGTAGTGTAGTGTAGTGTAGTGTAGTGTAGTGTGGTGTGGTGTGGTGTAGTGTAGTGTAGTGTAGTGTAGTGTAGTGTAGTGTGGTGTAGTGTAGTGTGGTATATTGTAGTGTGGTATATTGTAGTGTGGTATATTATAGTGTGGTATATTGTAGTGTGGTATATTGTAGTGTAGTGTAGTGTGGCAATCTTTAAGTCTAGAATGAAGTTTCTTACGTAATGTACCCTTCCTAGTAATTCATCATTATTTTTAGGGAACAACTGTACAATGATTACATGGTTATAAAAATGAGAGCTGGGGAGGGGAGGGGCAAGGCAAAGGGAGTCCAAAATTTAAGTGTCTAGAATTCTTAAATGGTCCTTTAATTGCCAGTATCCCATTGTAATAGAGAATCACAAGTTTCCAAATTGAGAAGCTCCTAACAGTGTTTTCCATCCTTGTAAGAGAACAGAAAATATAGCAAAAGCTTGCTTTATCAGTTCATTTGTTCTCCTAGTTTGAACACGGTCTAAATTTTCATAAAGATTGTCATTAAATATGGCCAGAAACATTGGTTTGGACACCTCAAAACAAAAGATTTTGCAGCATACATATTTTTTAAAGTTTGTGCTCAAACTGCTGTAGACAATAAAAGCTGCATTGCATTGGTTTTGAAATCATAAAGAGTTGTGTGCCAGGTGCAGCAACTACTGGTCTTGTTTGAGAGTAATCAAATTTAAAATATGTGTAGTACTGATTTTCATACAAGCTCTTTGTGTTGTTTTAGAACACTTGAAAGAGGTTGATAAAGGTAACCTTCAAGAACCATCGAAATACCATGATTGTTATCCATCAGGTTGTTCATTGAATACTCTTGGGTGCCTAATAGACGTTTCCCCCCCTGCTAATTAAGTTTTCAAAAATTTTCCACCCAGGACATTCTTTTTCCAACCCCCCCCCCCCCCCCCCCGCCCTTCTCCCAGACCTCTCCCACCCTCTCTGTCTCGCGTGCTTGGGGCGTAAATTTGCAAGGAGCCGATGAAAGCAAAGGATCCTATCAACATCATAACATTGAGGTAATAAAGATTAACGTGAAAAGGAGGCAAGTTAACTCATTCGGTTGAGAGCTGGTCTAGCAAGCTGAAGGTTGATGGCTCAAGCCTATGCGCTGCCGTTGACCTGAAACACCTACTCCTGCATTAGCTGGAGAAGGATAAAAAGCGATGATGAAAGGAACTGCCCCCCCTCCCCCTACTTTACAATGTCGTGGCTCAGGACATGTGATTCTCTACGACACCATATCCCCGTACGCTCTGTAAAGTGTATGGGACTACCTTCTACTTGAATAGGACACTGGCTCTGACGAGATATGTCTCCATCTTTACAAATCAATATCTTACCCACCTTAGACGAGTTTCGCTGAATGATAGTTATTTGAAAAGTTGGTTTGTGTTACAAAACTTGAATTTTGCGTTGAGTAACGGATCCATTTTGCTAAACGTTTTCGCCATACACTGATCACAGCAACCGTATGGAGTGAAATTAGAAAGCTATTACGATGAATTTATAAGAAACGAGGAGATTGCTGTGATCAGTGTATGGCGAAAACGTTTAGCAAAATGAATCCGTTACTCAACGCAATATTCAATGATAGTTGTCTATTTTTACATCCCCATTCTTATTCAAGATTACTCCTCCATTCTTTATAAGAAGTTCCCCGTTATTTACGTCGTGCTCTTATAATCAGACAACTTGCCTCGCTGAAAATTTAAAAGCAGCACTTGAGTTTTGCAAACACTTGAAATAAGCGGCCATAACAACATTTAAATCTTGATCCCTGTTTCTAAGAATTACGTAAGTATACATTGATTTAAAAGACGAATGGTAGAAGGAATAAAATAAGCATCAAGATCATCATACGGTGCTATGTTTTGTTTACAAATAAACAAATAGACTAGCTTTAAAGTGCATGATAAGGTGCTCCGTAAATGCAATCATAGTTAAAAGAACTGCTTGCGGACAAAACGTCGCGAGACTTGAAACCTAATGCAACTGAAGTAATTTGATTTCCTCTATCACCATTACTTAGTAGTATTGGGCTCTACCTTTCTGTATTGAACACTCTTGAAACGGTATTCATAGTAGTATTAGAATATATATATATATATACATATATATAATAAAACACTAAACTCTGGCTCTCGCGAGCTTTCGGAAACTAGTTTCCTTCCTTGCTGTGAATGTGACACAATGTCTGTCGCAAACAATTTCAATTTTAATAAAGCTAAAAAGTGGTCCTTTGCAAATCGGGGGGGGGGGGGCGCATACCCCTGCCCACATACCCCTGCCCACCTGTTCCCCGTGCCTGTAAGGCAAATATATTCTTGGATGTCAAGCTACGATCTTCCGGTTAAAAACCTTCATCGAGTAAACAGATTTGATGTCGTTGCCAAAACTTAAACATTTCGAAATGAATACAGTTAAATTCCACTATTAGTATGCTACGGACAAAAGAAATAACTCTATTCGAATATGAGCGGCTAAAGGTGAGACTTCTTAGATAAAGATCACTTAGGGTCTGGAAACAATTACTAGTTAAGTTTACTAGTTATGTTTTAGTAACGAGTGAAGACGGGAAGGTTTTAAATTTGGAGCCATTACTTCTGCAACTAGTCCCAATTGAAGCCTCGTCTGGCACGCATCAATTTTTGCCGGGGTATAAGTATATGGTTGAGGCGTTGGTTTAGTAATCGTGAGGTCGTGGGGTCAAATCCAGTCAGCGCCGTTAACTTGTCAGCTATTGTGGTAATCCTCCACTCTTTGAGAATTATATATTATTGCAATGTGTCTGTCGCGAATATGTGTATGTCTGGCACTGATGAAGGCTCAGGGCCGAATAAATATTAATTAATTAATTTCCCCGTACCCACTGACTGGAGGAGAATTCGCGAACGATTGACACTAAAAATCTCTTAGCATTTTGAGCCTGGTGGCTCAATGGTTAAAGCGTTTGTTTAGTAACCAAGAAGTCGTGGGTTCGAGGCCGATCAGCGCCGTTAAATTGCAAGCTATTGTGGTAATGCTCCACTCTTTGAGAATTATATGTATATGTATATATGTATATGCATATTTAAGTACACAGTAGACACATAGCCATAATATATATATATAATAAGTTAAAAAAAGAAATAAAAAACGTTAAAACCTGGCTGTTCAAGACAAGCTTTCGGAATCTTAATTCCTTCATCTGGTTCAGATGAAGAAATAAAGATTCCAAAAGCTCGTCTTGAGCAGCCAGGTTTTAACGTTTTTTATATCTTTTCTTGACTTATTGCTTTTTAGAGTCTGTTTAGTTTACATATATATATATAAATATATAATTCTCAAAGAGTGGAGCATTACCACAATAGCTTGCAAATTAACGGCGCTGATCGGCCTCGAGTCATTGCCCAATAAAGGATAAAAATAAATCACTGCCACATTTAAATTTCATGTAAGTTTATTGTCAATGAATTGAACTGTATTATTTCATGGACACTGCAAAAAAATTGCATTGAAATTATTGGTTGGCAGCCTTCTCTTTGGTACAGCCCTTACGTATGACTATTTCTGTGTTACACCCTTGTTTCTCTTAATGTAATGTTGTCTAGAATTATTTCTTATTAAAATTGGGATGCTTCCAATACAGCATCATTAGATTTGAATGTAAAACAAACACGTGATCACTCTCTCACACTTTATTGAAAGATAAGGGGGAGTGAAAATGCAGTTTTTTGAATTTTTCATCCACCATAGCATTTTACCATAACGCCTAAATCCTTACCTTTAAACAACAACTACCAGTAAGTAACAGGCGTCTGACTCAACATGTTCTTTTGATTCAACTTTGTCTTTGAAAAGAAAGACCATTGACACAATCAACACCTTTTGCTTAATGTGGAACAATTTAAATTTTTTTATTTGAAATTTTAAACATTGTTTATATTGTTGAAAAACAATTGGCTTTGCCACTGTCCATATTCAGGAGACTCCAAACTACCCAATTTATACTTAAGTTGTGTATAAATCTTATCTTTTACAGCCCATCATCTTATAGGCTATGATTAGGTATGAGTTGGACTTTCATGTTATTACAGATATTCACTTGAGGCAAATCTGGGCAAACTGTCCCTGTAATCCCTCCTGCTAATAGCAAGGGGGCATGGGAGGGGAAGTGGGGCAATTCCCCTATGGGATTTTTGCCCTCCCCTAGAAAAATTCTGATGCCTCAGGCACTCATGAAACTTTAGATATTTAAGTTTGTTGCCAAAAATGCCTATTTGTGGCATTGTGGTGGAGCTGATGTTTAATAGCAAGCTGATGACATTTGCAAATTTTCTTACAGCAACAGGTAAAGATAAAGGGAAAAAGAGAAAGAGAAAAAGCAGAATAAAGCACTTGGAAGACCTAGAGGACTCTGATAATGAAAGTAGTGAAAGTGTTGTTTCAGTGGAATCAGAGGAAGAAAATGATGAAGGGGATCCAAATATATTGTCATTTTTCGAAGCTGCTGGGTTGGAAGAATTGATGTTAGTTCCACACTGCTCGGAGAAAAAGGCATCAAAGATCTTAGAACTTCGCCCTTTCAATAATTGGCATGACATGGTAGGGTTTTCTGACCTCACAGTGCCTGTATATGTCAATCAAAAGCAATTTTGTGATAGATAAAGAAAAATACTTTTTGCTAATTACTGTACATATGTTTTTATTGTTAAATAACTAGGTGACCACTTATGATGTCCCTTAAAAGAATTACTAGCTAGAGGTGAGGTGAGAGGTTGAGGAGGAGATTACCTATTGATACTTGACTAATTTACTCCTAACGTCTTTTCGTAATCTTATATTAGATTTTGTCACTACTATTTTATTTATTACAAAACATTTTATAGTTTGATCAGTTGTAATTAAGGTATTTAAACCTTCAATAAATTTTAGATAACTATTTTCAACTACCAGCAAAATTTTCTCTTTCTTGCATATCTTTTAAGGGCAGAAACAGAAAACCAGTTTTGCAGCAACCAATAAACAGCACTGCCTATTTGACTGCTTTTTCAATTGCAGGAGACAGGTATGTTTATTGGTCTTACTTTATATAGAAACTTCAGAAACGAAAACTATTTTAGCATTTTTTATGGAAATACAGTTCTATATTATGTTCATCATGAGTGTTTTCAGAAGGCAGGAGTTCCTGTCCCAGTTAAAATCTTTAGGAGCGTCTGTCTTAACTGGAAATGGATGTGTTGAGAGAGTAAAAACTCTTTTAATGTAAGCCACTGCAAAATCATGCGTTTCTATAGTCAATACCATAGACGTATGTAGATCTCTATGGTATATAGATCTCTATGATCAATGTATATGATTACCTTTAATAACACCCTGTGTCAACCACGGGAAAATAGACACAGCTCTGCCCTTATGGCAAAAACCTAAAAGAACATGTCTCTTGCCACTCTGATCCTTTCAAACAAAATCTAGGGACTACTTTTAAACATAGAGTCAAATACGTCTCAGGGTTTTATTTGCTCGCTAGAATACAAAATAGCAGTGTGTGATAGATACACATATGGATTGATTTTTTTTGTTCCGATCAGGCTATTCGAACAAGTGCACTTTTAGATCCATTATCAATGACCTTGTAATATTGCTTTTTCTTTGGCTTATCGCTTTTTCAAAGCTTTTCCTTTGCAACAGTAACCTTCCATTGGCAGCAGGAAGAGAATACGGCAGTTTCCATGATTGACTCGTAATCGACAACTCTATCTAACATTAACTATTTTCCCAATAAGCTGTCCGCTCCCCATTTTCTTGAGCTTTAGCGTCTTCTGTTTCAGACTAAACCGATTTGACAACCGTTTTAACTAAATCGATTTCACAACCGTTTCCAGTGTGAACACGGCTATATTGATTGAAGTAGTTTAATTCAAAAATCTGTCCAGCATGGTTGGTCGCATCCACACGTATATAATTAGCTGGCGTTTTCAAAACGTTTACAGTTTGTAAACGCATTCAAAAACCTGCGTATTCAGTCCATAAAACGCCGTGCCAAAAGCCTAAAACGGAGAGAAAGAGTTCCCGTTTTTGATAAGATTCGGAGACGTGTGAACGGGGCCTAAGAGGTGTTTTTTTACTTCTAATTGGTCTCTCGGGGCTTGTAGATCCGGCGAAACGGGTAGTCCTTTCTTACTTTTGGGGGGGAGGCCGAACATTCGAGGACGCTGTGAACCAAAAGGTCTAATCCTATCAGCTGCTATAAGGAAACAGCTATTTCGGCTGTCAAAGATGAAATCAACACTGGTAAGCAGTGTGCCTCTGCTATAAGGCAATACTTGCTAGAAAACCCAGACTGTGCCAAAAGGTACACAGACGATTGTTTCCTTATCATCGGAAAGGCCAGGTCTGCATTTCATTTGGCTGTTTTGGAGTCAGTCCATAAAAAAGGAAGAAAAAGTTTTGTATGCAGATAAAAAGAATTCGGTTTCTTAGTAGGCCCATTTAATTATTTTTGTAGCGGACGCTGATTGGTCAAAAATACAAGTCATTCAGGCAGTCCAATTTTGTTTTGTTCTTACAAAAATACAGTTGGGTCTAATGTTTCGTGCTTTTCATTTCGATAGTTTCTGACGATTGTACTGTGAGTGTCAGACGAAAAAGCTTTTCAGTACTAAATGGTTTCGCTCTGTTGCGCAATATTCTTGTTTTGAACTTACTCTATTTAAGAAAATGTTCACAAATTGTACAAGCAAATCTACACTTCCTACATCGTTATTCCTTGCTTTCGACAACGGGCGTAAACGAATGGTTGAGAGACAAATTTTCAGTGTTAATGATCCGCACCTTGAACGAGCTATTTAAATTTATTTTATAACATTTTGTTATTATCATTTTTTCTGTTCTTAATCTGTAATTACCTACGTACCTTGATATCTTATTCATTTGCTGTGATATATAGAATGCAGTGGAGATCAAGATCAGTTAATTAGAAGTAGAGGGAAGTTTTACGATTACACTAAACGGGGATCATCTCTGCTCATGCCCACCATTGAACTGTTATGAAAAAGTTTTGCAAAGACGGAAAAGCTTTGGGTGAGTAAGATGATACCTGAGCAGACCAAAAGACGATTTTTTAGAGTTTACAGCCATGTTTATCCCACTGTTAGTACGTCAATACCGGTACATCTACATTAGCAAGAGTGCAAGAGTCTACCCGTTACATTCAGTATATTTTGACTGCCCACCATTCCCAAGATAAAAAAGCTCCAGCTTCAAAGACAACAGTAAGCTTAAATGAGTGAGTTCATAGCAATACTAATAGATAGTAGGTAAAGTCTTTCCGACACCAACTTTAGAACGAATGTCAAAGTAATGAGCAACCTACGTGCAACTCGCTGAAACAATTGCAGTAAATCCAGTTAATTAGAAGGGAACTCTTTCATGTAAGTAAGCCAAACAGACGCTTCAAGTTTTATTGCATATTTCAAGTGAATAACATTCAATTACTGAAACTTGGTTTAACTTAGGTTTGAATACAAAACTCTCTGTTAAGTTTAATTTAGCATATTTGTCCATGGCTAATTCCGCCTAAGTCAAGAGTGATGATTGATATCATAAAGAGACTTTGTTGAACATTGCTTGAACTTACCTGACTCACCTTCACTTAAACCAGACGGAAATTCCAATGAAAGCAAGTAATGGAATTGGTTCTGTTGTTTGGCGAGTGTGGAATATTTACTTTTTGTTAGGCCTGCTTTAATGCATCGCATAACATTTCCAAACAACATCATTACATATAGTATGTGTTTATTTGGTTACTTGTTTGTAATAGCCAAATTATTTCAGCTCCTTAGAAACTTTCTTACTTGGTGAAAGCACGTTTGGTATGTGTAAACACTTGTTGTGTATAAAGTTACCATAGTTACAGATGTTATGATACAGGTAGTGATCTTTCAGAAAACACTATTTGATTGCATCAGTTTTAATTAACGTATTTCTGCCGTTTGTTTGTATCTTCTCATATAATTGATGGGTCCGATGGCGATCCTTCATTGTTAAAGTTAAATTGACAAAGAGGCTGTTCTCTCGCTTTGAGTAGGGCTATATATTGATGTTATTCAATGAAAGACTGAAAGCTAATGCAATACATAGAAGTATGAAGTGAAGAAAATGAAGTGAAGTGAAGAAAATGATGTGAAGTGAAGAAAATGAAGTAAAGAAAAAGAAGTATGTTATCACCAAGGTAACTATAGATCGTGTCAGGTTGTTTTACCACAAAGATAATGCTAAGGGAAGCCATTGCCCTATAAGGTATACAAATGAAAGAGCGCTACGTCAGTCAAAAGTTGATTCCAGTGTAGTAAGCAAAATACAAGGAATGATTTTACAGAGACCGCAGAAGCGATTCAAGACGGACGGCTGCCTAGGTCACGTTCCCCATCTCCCTCACCCCTACCAAGGATCCTCCATGAGTATTTTTATTTTGTCATTCTGAGATAGCCTGATTATGTAAATTGCTTGGTTTTGGAATATTTAGTAACAAAAATTACAATGTCGATTAGGCGACTGAGAGGGTACGACAGAGGAGAGTTCATGCAATGTATCCTAGTCTCTACGAACATTATTTTACATGATATTTATAGATGTTTACAGGGAACTGAGAGGCTGACGTTACAGCTTGTTAGATTACGACATATATCCTGCTGAGTGTTAAAATCGGAGCCTTTGAAGCTGCCTCCTCCACCTCCACCCCCTCCACCCACCACGATCAGCTACTGGATCAGCCCTGAGAGACCTGAAAAAGTTTATCGCATAGAAAACTAACTTGAAGCCTACAATTGTGAACAAAAATAATGTAAATATTTACTAAATCTCAATGAAAATGACTGGAATCATGGAAGACACATAGTAAAGGAAAGGGGCGCCCATTTGTCGTATTACACGCTATTTGCCCCTTACCTCCTATCAACAGGGAAATATGATATGCAAGTCACCGAAATAAAGCTTTTTTAAAATTCATCATCAGTTGGAACGGGAGTGAGGTCAGTTTACATTAAAATATGTCCAAGATTGTAGCTCCGTTGCTCCCCAATCCCCCATTACAGTTAGTACGCATTGAACGAAACTTTCAAACTCTCCCTTAATGAATAAGGATATTTCTAGTAATTCCATTTTTGTTTATAAACAAACTGTCCAGAGACTAGGTCACCTCATTTTGGTCTAACATATTTACATCAATTAGTCCAAGAAAGCCTACCCACGCGCAAGTTTAAGGTCAAGTATGCGCCTTAATCAGTAACCTTGAGACATCCATTGCAATTGTAGAACAAATTAAGGGACAATAATTCTCCCTCTCCTTCACCGTGAGCATTTATTAAGGGTAAACTACTTTGGTTTGAAAAGCGTAGTGAATAAATGGGACAATTTTATCTTCTTTATGGTAAGTTGACCTTGCTTGGTAATGTTTGCAACATGGAAAAATCGAAGTTTCGTTGCTCGCGAGTTTCACTTTTTTTGCGATCATCTGATAAAATTTCTGGGCGAAATTTCATCGGGTGAAAATATATTTATATTAATAACTTGCCGAAAATTAAAATATCCATCAACCTAAATTTAACTTAAGTCAACATCGTTTTAATTTTAAAACTTAATCTGTCATTTAGTAAGTTTACCTCTACAGAAAACGAGGTAAAAACCTTCATACGTCTATACTGGTCCAAGCAAGCTTTCATCAATCTTAAAACAGTTAGCGATAGCGATAAAAAAAGACGTCCTTAACCTCATGTCTAGCAAAGAATAATTATAGGATAGTGCACCTATTTATGGAACAGCACTCAAGGTAAGCGAATGTGGCACCGACTTAACGTTAAACCCAGATCAATACAGCATCCATGAAACCAAATAGGTAGCAGAACCAATAGCAGCTGGTTAAGGCTACCGCTCCGTCAAAATGCTTAAAACAGTGTAGCTAAGGTATTTCACGAGTTAGTTGATTAGCAATTCCCAAACTCTTACCAAAGATCGGCTTTAGAAACACGGTCTAGGTAGGCTATGATTCCATGCTAAACATCAAAAGTATTATTAATCAACATAACACCAAAATTATGCGCCGTGACAAAAAAGGTTTGGATTCCTAACTATAAGTACAGGGACACGACTAGGTGTCACTTGGAAGGTCAATGTTTAATCAAAAGTATCTTTATAAAGAGAGGTCAAAGAGGTAGTCTCATGTTAGACGAGAGTATACATGGGCTCGATTAACACTTCCTCTATTAAACGTTATAGAAACATACTCTAGAGTGCCGAATAAACAGGGGGTCTGAATAAACGGGGGGTCATCATTAAGGTCTAAAGTTAATAAAGAGGGGGCGTCTGAACTCCAGTCTCAATTTAGTGAAAGGACAAAACTGGTACTAATAAAACTTGTACGAGGACAAAACTTGTACTAATTGACTAATTATCAACTGTTTCAGGGTCAAATATTGCATCGGAAGTTATTCAAGTGTTTTCAGATATCATTTACATTTTGAGTACTGGGAAAATTTTTTGAAATTACTAAACGGGGGATCCTAATAAGGAGCGGGGAGGTTTATAAATTTCAAAAAATTAATAAGCGGGGGAGTACGATTATTTGGCACTCGAGAGTACTTTACAGACCGGAGACTGATCTATCAAAGCTAGTAGATGGCAAATGCAAATTGTGGTCCATTTCCTAGTGACTACCAATTGAAAACATTTTTAATTAAATAAAAATTCATGATTGACATCTGTCTGGACCCAATTTTATTATTTAGGTTCAAATCGTGTGCTCAAACGTTTTGTGATCCTCTAATTTGGAGTTGATTTAACTTAAAATGCTTATAATTATTACATCAATGTGTCAAGAGTAATGTTTAACAACTTTACCTTAATTACATATGACAAGGTTATTGAATCTATGAAACAAGTCAAGGATTTGATCATATTCGACCATTTAGGATAAGAAGTTACTTTTTTATATCTTACTACTCATAGAATTGCATTCTATTCAATAAAGAATTTCTGGTAAAGCCAAGGTGCATAATGCACCAGAGAATGAATATTGAAAAGGAAACTGCTAAGTCAGAATACTTAAAAAGGAGTGGAGATGTGTATTCTGTTCTACTCACAGTAGCACAAAGACCAGATGATTACATATTGTTGAATAGCAATAGTGTTTTCCCATAGCAAAATAGAAGATCTGACCAATTTCACTAAGTATGGTGCATCTTCAATAAACCAGAAGATGTGAAAGATGTGCAGATTTTTATACTATTCTCTTCCTGCTTTGTGGCAGACAATAGTATTTAACTACAATTATGGTTTCATGGTTTAATACCATTTACTTTTTGTGGTGTAACAAAAATTTTAGGTCAAGTACCAACAAGGGAACTATCATTATTATAACATTTTGACTTGTATCAAAATTTTTCCAGGAAGGAAAAATTAGTCAATGTAGATCCAAGAAGTTTTGAAATAATATGAACAATTACTATGATAATAGCTGTATTATTGATGTTTTGCTTATAAATTCTTTTTGGTCAAGACTGCCTTCATCATGGTATTTGTAAGTAAATGTACAAAAGTTTTAAAAAATTTAATGAGGGAACTATTATTATCACAATGTTTGTCTTATTTTAAGACATATCACATTTGACATTTCAGTCAAAATTGGACTTAATGTCACCCCCTGAACTGAGTTGATGTATATATGTTAATACGCAGTAGTAGGAAGTTATGTTTGCAAACATCATCTTAAAAGAGGAAAATGTTTTAGCAAGTAGTACTTCTGATAAATGTGCTATGCTCACAGTCTTCTAGTCAGTTGAGTTTGTGAAGCTACTAGTTAAGAGGTCAGTGGCACTTGTAATAATCGCCTCCAGCTTTTGCCTCCAGCTGCACGTTGGCTAGGCCTGTTATTTATATAGCCCTGGTCTGCAGCCAATCACGACTTTTGACTAGCATAGAACCTCAGATCTTATCCCTATCTTCACACTTCATGGAGGTTTAGGGGTTAGATTCAAAAAGGAACAGAAGCAAAACACATTAAACTTGAAGCGTAGTTTTCACAAAGCCTGATACAAGGTCAACCTTGAATTTTTGCATATATAGCTACAAGGACAAAAGTAGCCACACAAAAGTCACTTTCCAGACAAAGAAGCCCACCAATTTTGAAAACCTTGAGCATTGGAACTCGCCCATGGTCAAGGGTAGTAACTCAAAGAAACATTATGTGAACAGAAATGCCAACAGAAGAAGTCATAGCTCTAGTGATTTCAATATAGTCATTCATATTGACATGTATTAACACAACAAGGGAAATGTACACATGGTGGTTATTTAACCAATCACTCTAGGTAGATTTGGTCAGTAAAAAAAATTGTAGTAAATGCAGGAGATGAGGACATTTTCAAAGCTATTGTGTATCCCAGATTGGTGAAATATCTAATAGTAATGCTGCTGAGATTCTATTTCAAGAGATTATCATGATGGTAAAGCCACAAAACACAAAATCAGATCTAAAAATTTCACAAAAGAGTCACTATGACAACTAGAATTTGCTTGTGCTTAGAGTGCCTTATTCCATTCATCTTTCTCCAAAGGAAACAAATTTATATAGTTATACTTATTACCAGTAGACTCTTGAGTACCTGGGATGTCTCATCTGCATAAGTGCATCATTTTAAAATTGGAATTGAATCTGGAAAGTTATTTCCTTATGTAAAACATTTGTAAGTTACACTCTTTTCTCAAAACTAGATAAACTTATGCCTTGAAAATGTATTGCATGTGTGTAGCATGACTGTGAAAAAAATGTGAAAAACATGTTAAACCGTTGAAAGCTGAAAGAAGGCTTATAATTGTTTCACCTACATTTATATAGTACTAAGAACCTTTATCTGACAAATCATAAAACTTTTCAGCTTCACAGAGCTTGAACAAGGCTCTGCAGAGAACCTTATAAGACTAATATGTGAGTCACACTACATGAAAACTATTTAAGTTATTATATAATATTTAGAGTAACATGTAACATTTCCCTCGTCTTCAAATATGTATTAGTCATATGCTTTTGCACAATGCAAACCTGCATGAGTGAACATTCATTTTGCGGATTCTATTAAAGTGTGGTTTTATCTTTCCATCGCACCATTTTTTTGTGAAGTGTGTGCCACAGTTGTTTAGTAGTGAATTCCCTTGAATTTTAAAAAGTCTTCAAATTTGGATGACTTGTACTCACCACCGTTATCACTCCTGTGAGTACCTATTCTCAACCCTGAGCTGTTACAATACCTTGCCTTAAACTCTTTACACTTCTGAAACACTTCACATTTACTTTTATAAAAGTATACTGCACAGCATCTAGCGAAGTCGTCGATAAACGTCACGAAATATATGCTACCACCAATTGATGCAGTTTGCATAGGGCCGCAAACATCACTGTACACTTACTCAAGTTTACGCTTCAACTTTACGCCCCCCACTGACTGGAATGGCTTTCTGTACATTTTCCCTAACAGGCAGTCTTTACAGAATGATAGAGGACTTGGTTTCCTCATGCTGATTCCTTCCACTAAGCTTTTGCTAGCAATTTTGTTAAGCGTTCTTTTGTTGACATGTCCTAGACGATATGGCTATAAATCAACGTTATTCTCAGTCGCTGCAATTGTCGCTGTCTTGTTACTTAGGTGACTACAGTCAAGGTAATATAACTTGTTTGTTAAAGTTCCGGTCGCATATAATGTGCCATGCAACTTAATCCAACATCGATTGGCACTGAACTGCACATTAAAACACCGGGAAGTAGCAGCTCTTACTGAAAAATAATTACACGCACGGCTTGGTACAAACAAAGCGTCAGTCAAGGTAACAGTACGCGCCTCACCAAACTTAAAAAGCATATTTTATAGAACTCAACCAATGCCTATCGCGTCTACTACTCTACCGTCACCTAATCCAACATTGTGAGACTCATCTTACCCATAGTAATTATGAAATGACTTACGATTCCGAGTCATGTGACTCGGTATTGACTTCCTCTTTGACGTCAGTGACCGTTGCTTTGTGCTCTGATAACTTGAAGGAACTGTTTCCGCTATCGAATGTCCATGTCCTCTACAATGAAAACATTTAACCGTTTTCCTCGACTTTCCTCGCCTAGCCTTTGCATGAAGTGCAACCTTGGATAAACAACATAGAAAAGTGGTAATTAAAACCGCGATTTTACGCAGGGGAGCTATTAGGGGCCATTTAATACATACGTAACGGTAATGTGGGTGGGTAGGGTAGACGCCTAAACGCCTTACAGTCTTGACCATAGTATTATTAAGATGGAGTCCCATATGTGCATTCAGACGATCTAAGACTTTGTCGCCTAGAGTAGGTAGGTCCCAAGTGGTCGTTTCAATCCCAGAAACAATGATATTGTTAAAAAGAGAAGTCTGGCTAAGATCATCGAGTTTAGTTTCTAGTTTTTGAATTTTAGCACCATTTTGGGCGATTTTGCACTTCAAATCATTAAGACATTTCTCAATTTGATCGAATTTAGACTGGAACTGCAGTTCTATGGCTTTATACACAGCCTGTGTTATAGTGTCCAAAAATTCATTTCTAAACTGCTGTGGAGACACGGTGTCTAACTTCGCAAACTCATTATCTACCTGTTTTCTGATCTCATCTTCTATTCCTTCTCGCAAAGTCAACAGATCGCTTTGCAGTGACAAAACTGAGTTCGATAAATCATCAGGTAGACCATCCGAATCCTCCATGCACAGCTTAATAGCCCTTTGAACATTTTTTCGCCCATCCTTTAAAGCGTCAGCATGCTTTGTTAAGTAACGCCAAATATTCTCTGACGTCACGATCTTAACTTCATCACTACCATAACAGGTAACCTCATAATTACAGCCACCGTCCTTGATACGTATCACTCGCGTGATTTTACACGGCCAAAGTTTGTAGTATCGAAACTGAGCATACGCTCTATCTCCCACTTGCATAGCTCCGGAGGCAAACAAAGTCAACTAGCAGGAAAACACTTAAATATCGCAAGGGGGGCTTCTTCTCGTATTCCTACGCCTCTCCCAACTTCAAACAGCTGCTCTAGATTTGTCAGGAAAATTCAGTTAACACTTTTCGCCTGCGTTTCCTGCTTGCAAAATTCTCTAATTAAAAGATTCTGACGTCACTGCTATAACCATTCATTTGTATACAGTATCGGTTAAAACTAGTTGGTTGCGCAAGCTGACGAGATTTAATCATGTGTTTTATCCGATTGAATTGAAACTTGTTAGCTGTTTTTGATTATAATGTAGCAATGATTTAAAAAAAAAAAACTTTCTTGGATTTTCTTATGTCTTTGAGCATGAGGAGTATGTTTAACTGTTTTTTACTATCTTCTAAGTTAAATTGGTTTCTATCAAACCTGTTTCACAGTCTAAGTTTTTTTTTTTATATTTTGGGTTATATTTACTTAAATTTGTAAGTCAAAGATTTTGACGGTGACGAGATAAAGGATCAGGGGTCCTTATCTTAAACCAAAAAGATTACATCCAATGGTTGGATAACATACTACAAGATTGTAACAAGTTTCAAAAGTTAGGTACTGTTGAAAAGAACGATAACAAAGCCAGAATTGAGCAGCGTATCCAAGAACGATTACTTAATCTAGGGCCGTCCGCGATGTTTAAAATAAAATTAGGCCCTACGGGTCACAAAATTCACGAATCTATGCCTTTTTCTAAAAACAAAAGAAAGAACTTTTCGACCAATTCTTTCTATGATTGGCTCTTCACAACATGAAATGGAGAAATGGCTTTCAGGAGTTATACAACCCTTACTTTATCTTTATTCGTAAAATTGTATTAAAGACTTGTTTACTTTCGTTAATTTTGCCCAAAACCTTCATTTCGGCAACAAGGTGAGTTTTTTGTGTCCTTTGGACATCTGTAACTTGTTTACAAACGTTCCCTTTGACGAGACAATTAAGATATGCGCCAATGCACTGTAAAGAGGTAACCCTGTGCCTCCCCAATTCCCCCTGGAATTTTTCATTGAATTGATGTAAGTTGTAACACGCGGTGTTGAATTCAGCTTCAGCAGTGAAATTTACAGAAGACAGAACGGAGTAAGCATGGAAACTCTCTTGGGTACAGCATTGGCTAATATCTTCGTTGACTTCCATGAACTTCAACTTATTTGAATCCTTCCAAAAGCACATCGTTTATTTCCGTTATGGCGACGACACATTTGCGATATTTTAAAGAGAGTCCGAATGTGACGAGTTCCTCAGAAACCTAAACAGCTTACACCAAGCTTTAAAATTTATTTTTGAGAAGGAACAAAAAGACTCGCTACCGTTCTTTGATGTTTTAATCGAGAGAGAGAGAGAGAGAGAGAGAGAGAGTACTAAATTCCGGGCGGGTATAGAAAGCCTACATTTTCCGTCCAATACATCTCCTGGAGTTCGCTCTGCCCCAAAACACGTAAAATTAATTTCCTCAAAACCTTAGTTTACCGCGCGCTCATGATTTGCTCCGATGCCAAATTAGAAGCGGAACTCAATATTCTAAAGCAAACTTTTCTTTCAGATGGCTACCTCGAAGACGTCATAGACAGCATTATCAAATCGAAACTTTCTCAGTTCTCTAAAGAAAACGCTTAGGATCTAAAAGTGTCCTGTACACTTAAAACTACCGTGGCATGGAAACATTTCCTTCTCATACATGGGGGGGGGGGGGGCTAGTAGGCCCTCAGCACTTTGATACAATTTAACTTTATATCAACAAGTGCTGTTACAAAAATCTTTGGCACATTTATAGTTTAACTCTTTGCCAACAAATTTCAAAATAATTTTTTTAAATTTGTTGTATATGTCGCTATCTACGGCTAAGAAATGTTGCGCAATATTCAAAAATTTCAAAACTAAACTAAAAAGTCCTTAAAACATTCTTTTTGAATTTCATTTTCATTTTTTAAGTGCTTTTATTGTCTCTCTGGTATTTCTGCCTGTATTCATTGTTTTTAGGCAAGATATTTTAAATTTTGAGAAAGTTATCTTCCAAAATGTATAAGTTTTGAAACTACGCAATGGTTTCTTACTTATAATACACTGCTTTTCATCTATTTTTAGCAATAAGACTAAAAGGTATCATCCAAACATCAAATATATAACTCTTAATATATTGTTGGTACAGAATTCATCTAACAAGTGGTTTTCTTATAATGAATTTGCATATATTGCTATATAAGGTTCTCTAACGAATCTCAACGTATTGCACAACATATTTTTTTCATTTTTTGCGAATTTTTGCATTTGCCACTTATCACATTTGAGAATACAAAATCGTTGTTTCAAATTCAGGGGAAAAAATCTAAGTTTAAAGATTTAATAATCATGTTTTTCAAAAAGAAGTATATAGCGACGTCATCTATTGTCTAAAGAACAATTACTTTACTAGTTACGTTTGAGAACAATGAAACACTTAACTTAGCCACGATTTTTAGTTAATAAGAAATGGAAGTTGAAGAGAACATGACGGCGTAGCCAGAAAAGTAAACTTGGCCTGGTTATTTCATCTCTTCCTTTGCTGGTAAGTGAGTTGCCTTTCGATATTATGGTAATTATCTAGCAACATACTAAATTGGTGACCCCGTGTATAACAGTGTTTTATTGATGTAATTTACTCACGCACATTCATCTCCAATCATACTTCAACCATTACCATCGCCACAATCACTTCTCTATCATTCAACATCACAGAGCCTTGCCATGCTTCTCTCCCCAATGTCATAACTCCAGCGTATTCAACTTCCTCATATACTCACGTTTCATCCACCATCCAAGAACTTGAACAACAAGTTTCAGCCCTCGCAAGCTAAATCAAGCAACTTACTACACAAGTTCAACCACGTGCTCATTTGCATGAAAGCGAAGTTGGTTTGACCAAAGCCGATGGAGGAATTGTCTGGAATCGACAGCGTGTGCTCAAAGACCATGTTATACATGTATAAATAAAATAATCAGCATTATGATCATCGGCAATAGACTGTCATATCGGCTAAATGCCATATCGGCTATAATATAATATCTAGGCACTCCCCCGTACCATAATAAGTTCAAAGATTATGCACTTTGATAGTTAAAAAAGATAAATATACATATTCAAGTAGATATAGTATTTCTGAGCTTACTGTTGCATAATCCACAAGTGTTGGGACAAAATATTCTGATCTGAAGTCCATTGACACGTTCGATGCTAGCGCATTCCATTTTGAATCTTTTGCAAAACATAGATCCATACATGTCTCTGCAGTCTAAAAGCAAAGCAGGACGTTTTTCAGTGATTATTATCGATAGAAAAACTTCAATTAAGACAAATTTAGTAACTTCTATGATATTTCAGAGATACTGAATATAAATTACATGACCATAAGGAATTCAACGACCTATTATCATCATTAATACAAAGTTTTCTAGTAACAGGTTATGGTCCCATGGGTGAACCCATCAGTTTTTATTGATGAAAGGTCTTAGAAACTGATTTAACTGACTCTCCTTTATCCTGGTGATATTCAGTGATGAATTATGACTTTCTTCTTCCAATGCTATTGGTCTTCATTACCGATTACTTAAAAAAACTGCTTTCTGATTGTGTCATTTTGCTCCTTGATGACATGTTTGATTTCATAGAAATGCTTTAGTCCCAGTTGTATTTCCTTAAAACTAATTTAAATTGAAATCGAACTCGAAACAACCAAACAAAGTTGGTTACCGAATACTTTCTCTTTAATTTCAACTTCTCAAGGCTGTTGATTGGCTTTGTCTCCTTTCACTTGGATCAGTAGTTTCAGCTAAGACCGCAGTACATAACATCCAAATCGTGGCAATTATTGTTTTCTCAGGTGCTTCATTTAAGTGTTATTTCTTGCAAGCTTTGTTTCTTTGTGAGAGGATGATCAGCACTATGCCTTTTTTATTAAACAACTATGCGCATGCCTGCATATGACACTAGATTTGGCTTATAATGTGGCTTATTGGTTTGTCAAAAGTGCAAGAAAAAAAAACCTTATCCGACGATAATGACTTGAGCATATCTAACCTCAGCGTAATTAGGTGACATTGGACGTTCAACAGGACAATTTGAATTATGAGTGGAAGCTCTCCTTGGAAAATCTTTCCGATGAAAACATTTACTGTCCGACCTTGCCACAGAAAACTTTTCTGAGTCGACAGGGGCATTAAGTCTTTGCACCGCAAGAAAAAGGGATTTTTAAATTTTCGTTTGGTATCATTTAAGGGTGATTCTCAAAATATTCTTAGATTTTAAGGATTTTGAGCCTCATGATTCTTATGAAAAGAACTCGTATAACAAAGAAACAGTGTGTAACTTCTTCCTGACAGAGAACGATATTGTTCACGTGCTAAGACTGTATACCCCAGAGTTTGTTGCTACTTCTAAAAGGACTTACTTCAGAGGTGCAACTGATGAGTATTGCAAACACTGTTGTTTAAACTGCATGGTCAAGAGCTGTAAAGCGACCAATCTAGTTTGGGTATGGAGTGGAAGTGTGGAAGTTGGAACTCTTTTCGAGTCACACTAGCTATGAAATGAACTATGAAACTGTTTGCTGTTAACACCCAACCATGTAGTCAGTCAATACAAACTGTCAGTCATTCAGACTCTGTTTACACGGGTACAGATCTCAACTGGTAAGGATCTGATTCCGTGAAACATTCTCGAAATTCAATCAGCAAATCAACGGTTCCTTGTATAGTAATACAAGCTGCGTTAAAATAAAACGCTGGAATATGAATGTTGTACAGTGGCCGCTGCGTTTACTAAGAACTCACTGAAGAATTTATACAAATTTAATTTTGAAAACAACATTAGAGAACTAGAAAATATGTCACCACCAGGGACCGGATCCGTGACGCACGTTTTCGCGGCGTGCGCTCTACCAACTAAGCTAGGTGACCTCCGATGTCAACATACTCAGTTCCTCCACATAGCCGCCACATTAGCTCCTAATCATTCAACGGTGAACATCGACATCCAGCTCTACGCGATTGGAAACCAGCCTCTCAGAGCCATGTGACTTGACCAAGGAAGAACTGCCCTGCGGCCCGTCATCAATTCAAAGCCCATTGAAAGTTAGAAAGTTTGATAAATATCTCACCATCGGGTTCTATCCCCGGTAGTGACATGTTTTCTATTCCTCTAATGTTATTTCAAAATTGACTTTTCCAAATCCTCTCTTTTTCTCGATGATACAAATTTAATTAGCTGATCATTCCTTTAGCTTGATATTCTGCAAAGTGATGCAATTTCACAATGTTCAAGATATTATAAAACAGTTATTAGGGTGATGCAAGGACAACATCATAGCTCCGACAGTTTAGTACTTAATGGAGTACGCTCATGAGCCTTTCTAACAAGTCCCTTTCAAGTAGAGACTCATTCAAGAACCTTTATAATGGTTCTCTCCTTTGGGTCTTCTCAAAGTATGATTTATGGGAGAACTAGTACAGGTAAACCCAATGAGCGTCTTTCATACAAACATCTTATGTTGGTCTCTGTCATGGTCTCTCTTTTCGGTCTTTCTCACGAGGACGAGTCCTGAGTGGTCTCGCACATGCACGCCTGACGAGTGTCTGGCATGCGATTTTCTCCTGTTGGTCTCTGTTATAGGCCTCTCTTTTGGGTCTTTCGTACGAGTACAATTCATGCGTGGTGTCGCACAGATACACCTGATTAGCGTCTTTAATGCAATATTCTCCTATAGTCTCTGTTATAAGCCTCTCTTTTAGGTCTCTCTGTTAGGTCTTTCTCACGAGTATGGTTAACGAGTGGTCTCGCATAGTACACCCCAGAAACGGGGGGACAGGGGCCAGCGGGGCCCGATGCCCCCCAAAGATTTGCCAAATCTCAATTTTTTCAATGACCACTTTTCAGCTTTATCAAAATTGAAATTGATTACGACAATGTGTCACATTCACAGCAAGACATGCGTATCGACACGAAACACCCCTATCCACAGAATGACCAAAGGCAGCTTAGTAGAATGTGAAAAAATAAAGTTGAACCCAGCCTACTCCCCCCCCCCCCCCCCCCCCCCCCAACCACCCACACCCCCCCCGCTCCCCCCCCCCCACCCCCCCTCCCCCCCCCGCTCCTCCCCCCCT